>JAVSCE010011184.1:0-165637 GCA_032199065.1 Smutsia gigantea
ATCACCAGAAGCCAGTGTAATGTGAACTCATGCTCCTGGAGCAGATCTCTAGTCCTAGGTGTTCAGCAATCCTGGGCTTCTACCCTCTCCCTGCTATATTCTTCTTTCTACCACCAGTAGGCTGGGGGAGGGGGAGGGCATGGGTCCCACTTGATCATGGCTCTTCCACTTACCATTTTCTGTGGGTCTTTTCTTATTTCCCAGATGTAGGTGGTCTGTTCTGCAGTCTTCAGGTCATTTTCAAGTTTAGTTGTATTTGTTATATTTTCTCCTTTATGTGTTTCTGGGAGATTTCCACCTTGCCTTCCTATTCTACCATCTTTTTCTCCCCTCCTCACCCATGTATTTCTTAATATAAATTACATATTATGACCATAAATATTATTACTATTTTTGAAAATCAATTCTACTACCTAAATAAGCATACATTTTTTATAATTATAGTGTTATTTCAAAGAAAAAACTGATGAAGACCTTCCCCTTTGCAATATCTGAAATCTTCATCATTGATATTTTAATGTGAACATTTCCAACAGATTATTTCCTAAAATCAAGTTCTTCTGGGACGGATCAGGAAAAGAGAACCAGATGAATTCTGAATGTATGTCAAAAAGGCAAGGTTAAAAAGTCATGGGCAAAAAGCTTGTTTATTTTTCCTTTACTAATATCTACACTCTAGTGTTGTCATATGCCTCCTTAAGAATCTAGTCTTCATATAACAACCTCTCTGCCCTTTGGAGACACACACACACACACACACACACACACACACACACACACACCCTCAACAACTAAAATGTACACCACACAAAGTGGCTAGTACGAGTGCAAAGTTTGATCAGAATAATGAGTTGGAGGAAGGTCATCAAACTTCATGATAGATTGCAAGTCAAGGACAAAGGAAAAAGAATGTGCTTTATGCAAAAATTTATCTTATTCAAGTAATCTGCCAGAAACAGCCACAGCACACAGACAGATCCATTAATTCCTTAGTTTAATAGTTTGAGGTGAATTGCTTTAAAGAATGTTCTGTTCAGAATCAAAGCTGTCATAAGTCTTTGTAGGCAGCATAATTAAAGGTAGAGTGATTACCTCAATGGTAATAACTGAGTTTTGGACATAACAATGATTGAATGATTTTGTAGATTGCTATCATCACATGAAGATAAATTTTAAATAATAACTGTTTAGGCTAATGAGTTTATTCATGGTAAATAGAAAAAATGATCTAAAATAAGGTGGTGAGATTTAAAGGAATTAGTATTAAATGATCTAGCAGAGAAATAAAATTACAGATCTAAACAGTGTTGAGAGGTAGTAACCTTTTATGATATTGTTAGAAATTGGAGATCAGAATGAATATAATAGTTCAGCTAATTAAATAGTGAACAAAAGTAAGAATTCTTCAACAACATAAAAGCAAATACACTTATATACATGATCATAAAATATACAAAAGCGTTTCAAAAATTGGAATCCTTTTGTACATTTTAATACTTGTGTTACGTATCAGGTGTAATTTGTAAGGCCAATGGAAATTTTTATCTTTCTTTTTTAGATACTGCTTTTGATGCACAGATAAAGTTGTGAAGTGTTACTGAATGTTAAATGCAAAATAAATAAATAGCTGTAGAAAGACATGTATACTAAGAGAAGACTATGGAAATATTAGCAGTGTTTAAGATTCTAGAATGTAGGTACAAGACTATGATTCAGCACCTTATTTGCAGGTACAGCTTCTGGCCATTAGCTTCATATATTCATGCTGAAACTGCTCTCACATTTATTTATAATATTTTGCAACAGCTGACCAAGGAAATCACTTTTTAAAAGTAATAACATCAACTTAAAAAACCCTGCTGTCAGCAAGTGATAAAAAGAAGGACTTGTTAATAATAATAATAAAATGCAGTAAATATTAAATAGTGATGAACTGAACAATTGCTCATACAAAAAATACTAGTCCATACTTTATCCCATGGATATTTCAGTGCTTCAGAACGGATGTTCTACTAGGCAACAATTTGCTAAATAGTAAATGTTTTTTCAAGTTTATATAATCATGTAACACTAATAGGCATCACGTCATTTTTTAACTTTGATAACAAAGAGTGATCAATGGTCATTTCTCACTAGTAGAGATGATTAAATAAAAATTAATTAGTAAAGTTATTTTTAAGTTTGAAACATAATATGCAAAGAAAGGAGCCATTACTAATCCAGAGAGAATGATTAGTACAAGTATATTTTGTTGTTGTTATAAACCTTATTAATTAACACTACCAAAAAAATGTGATTTTTCTCCTAGAAAATAGTCTCCATTTTTGCTGCTTCCCCTTAAATGCTGCCATTCCATGATATCAAAGACATTTCCCTTAGGAGTCTAAATTCTTGATGTCAACACACATACTGAAGGCATTAGGATGAGGGGAAGACTCCTTTCTTCAAACATCAATACAAGGAAAAGCTTCTTTAATAACCCAGAGAAGTCAGAGAATGTTAATAGAAAGCACAAGCTGCTTAATGGCCAGGAATAGCAGTCTGAATACAGGTATTAACAAGAGCTCTTATTTTAAGCAATGGAGATCCCAGTTTCATTAAATAATCTTTTGAAAAAATATATGATACTTTTGAAATAACACTGATATTAACCATATGAAAAAGTTTTCTTCCTGGTGGGATTCAGATTTTCTTTTAGTAATTTAAAAATATATTGATAGAATTTAGCAAAAATTAGGTACACAACTTTAGAACAATGCATGAATTGTATTTATGTCTCTAACAGTTATGCTTTAGAGAATGGCATATTTCACTAATAATTTTGCATGTTCTTTTTCTCTTAGTCGATGTAAATGGAATGCTGCATAATCCTATCAACATGAGACTATTGATGTTGGATAACTCAAGATCAAATTAGCTGTTCTTTCCCCATCCCCATTAGGAGGGCTTGAGACAAACATTTTCTCATAAAGAACTTTAATTTGCTTGGATAGACATAGACTTTGTCGTTACATCTTAGAAAGGTTATTTTAGGGCTCTCTTAAAAGTTGTACTCTCAGAAATTATTCTTACTAATATGTGTAAAAGTACAGCATGGGAACATTAAAATGGAAATGCAAAATCAGATGATAGGTACTCAGTAATAATTCATGGAATCAAAGGTTTTATTCTATCCGGATGAACCTGAGTTCCTATCTTTTGCTCTCTTCATCTAGCTCAGGGCACCAACATGAAACCAAACACAGGAATGAACAAAGAAACCCAGGAGGCGTCATTTTCCCATTTTCCCAAGTATCTGATCATAGTGTAGGTTAACTGGTAGATGATGACACAAAGGTGCTTATGCAGGTTAATTCGTGATTAAATAAAGCTATCAGTGTTTCTTCATGAATTTCTGTCATTTTCAAAGTATTTTAGGCTGGATGGAATCTTGCCAAACTTTCAAGCTTATGAAACAACGATTCATGGTTATTAAGAGCAAATGCCCTAGAGAGATTAATCTGTGCTATCCCAACAAGCTGACCTTTTCCCAAAGACATAGCAATTTAATTATCTACTTTGAAAAGCACATTTATAGTAAAATTCAAAACCTGATTTATAGACAGGTTTTATATTCTCATTTATAATGCATGTAAATAAGTCTTTGGGTTTCTTTTCTCTAGAGCTGTTATGCATGTATTTTGTAACTAATAAATACTAAGTAATTCTTGCTTTACAAAACTACAGGCTTGTTTTTTGATTAAGTATCAGCTATTTGTAAAAATTATATTTCAAAATATGAATATTTGCAGTATTTAAATTTTACATGTCACTTATACTATTGTACTTAAACAGGTGCTTCTGTCATCTGAGAACCTGAGAAATTTGACCTGGATTGAATTTCTATTTAAGCACAAGCCGATGAAAATTATGTCATCTTTTATTTTCTACTTATTGATTCTGTATTTTATTTCATAGGAGCATATAGTAGAAACTCATTATAAGGTGAACTTGAAATTTGGAGCTCACTATAATATGAACCTCAAATAACATAAATTATGCTTTTAGTCAGCTGATCAGCTTCAAATATTTATTGAAGAATCATTTACTTACCATCATAACCCCCTCCGATTAGAGAAGGGAAATATCTGAAAGCACACACACACACACACACACTCCAAAGGGCAAAAAGACCTGAGATACCAGTGGTTTTCTGTTTTGTTTCTGTGAAGATGTGTTGCTTATACCACAATACTGCCTAGTAATTGCTAGTCATGAGAAATATCAATGCTAAAGGGACTCTGGAAAATCATTTTTTGCTCTTATTAGATAGTATTTACATTGCCTAATAGACATATGAGTGATTATTTTTGATAACTGTAGCTATTTATGTTAAAATGTAAATGTGAAATTTTAGGGCCTTTTGCTTTAATGAAATTTGTAAAAATGCAGATATGTTAGTGTAGATAAGAAAAAATCAGGAGACTAGCTGTCATCAGTGTTAAAAAGGGAGCAGGCTAAGAAGCTGTCTCAACTAAGACCAGATGGTGGACAAGGGCTCTCAAAATCCAAAATGATGTTGAAGGAAATAAGAAAGCAAGGAGTGAAAGATGCTGTAGAAATCAATAGAAAAGGAACAGCAGTTTGGGGATCATGAACCCTGTAGCACATTGTAAGCCTAACTGAACCAATATTTATTAGGATATACCAAAGAGTTCCTTACTACATGTTAACATTGATGACCATCAAATAGTTCTTCCTTCCATAGTCAACCAAAGTTTTATACACACACACACACACACCTGAAACTAGATTCTATAGAAATACGTAAATGCAAAAAACATACACAGGTATATATTAAGGTGAAACAATGTTGTCTGGGAGATACTCCCATTTCAGGGGCATAATCATGGAGGTGGGACAAGTTTTCACTTAGAAATCTCTGGGTAATGGGAGCATATATTGAGAATCTTGAATTATTGAGATTCCAAGAAGAAAAATAGGATCTAAGGGTAGTTTTCCTCCAGAGCTTTACCACATGAAACATCCAATATATCAACTATTTGAGAGAATTTGTGTAGTTTCAGAAAGTTCTGATTCATGATCCAGTAGCATAAGAACGCTTTTCCCCAGGCATCTATGTCCATTATGTTTTTTCCCTAGAATGTTAAGTTTTAGTATTAGAGGGATCAGTTAAAATGTGGTTAAAATATATGAAAGGATAAAATCTAAAATTAATTTAGTTTGACCTATTTTAAAAAGTTGTGTAGTATTTTTAAATATATTAAATAGCTGTAAAGTTAGTAAATTTATGTATTTTAAAGCATATGCAAAAAGAGGATAAAATCTCAATGATTCTGAATTGTTTAGCAATCAGAAAGGCAGGAATGTCCATGTTAATTTTAAAACATTTTTTGAGGAGACAGTGTCACATCATAGTTTGTAGCATGGATTTGTAGAAAAATAAAATGATATGAAGCATGAAACCAGGATATTAAACATATATCCACAGGTATTCTGGAGGGTGGTGGGGCTATAAAGGAGATTGAGAAAATGGAGAAAAAGAAATGATGCAGAAAAAAAGGAAGATGATTTTCCAAAGATGAAGAAAGGATGTTTCAGACCGAGAGAACTTAGTGAGTGCCAAGCAGAATATACTTTTAATTACCCACACTAGTGAACCCAATTACCCAAATTTGTGAAATTATAGAATACCAATTCTAAAGAGGGTAAAAGAAGCTTCCAGAGAACAGGAACAGGTTATCTCCAAAGAAAGGAAACAATATAATAGACCAGTGATTAGCAACAGTGGGTTTTAGAAGTCACTAGAAAAGTGCTGTCAAAGATTTAAGAAAAATGATTTTGAACCTAGAATTCTTCATGTATGCATGCCCTTCATAATTTGTGAAGAGAAATTAAAAATGATTTTAGAAATGTAAGGAGTCAAAAAGTTGGTCTCCTTTGAATAATTTCTTTAAAAATTACCGAAATAGATGATCTGGAAAATACAAAAAGAATATCAAAAGAAGAAAGCATAATATGTAAGGGCAATGAATTCACTGTTGAAAAGAAAACCTGTAATGACAGTTATGCAGCAGACAAAAGCTAAAAAGCAATTGGCCTAAATTATTGTAAAATCTCACAAAATTTAACCAAAGGGCCTAGAGAAATATGTATTAAGGAAGGAAGTAAATTCTGTTGAACAAACCTTGTTATTAAAAAGACAGAATATTTTAGCAATATATGAAGAAATCATGATATATGTTTTTCAGTAAAAAAAGAACTTCTACAAACTCCAGAAATATATTCCCACAAGAAACATTGGTCCAAATAATGCCAAATTAAATTAGCATTAAAATCAGGTATAATGAACCACTCTGAGCTGTGCCCTACTTTGGTTCTTTAAGAAGTAAACATGATAGAAACTTCAACACACTAAGGAAAAGAGACCAATTAAGTCTTTCTTCATAAAATAGTGATATGTAAGTCAGAATTGGCTAGCTTTTGCCACAGTAATAAGCCCTGGAGTCTCATGACTCTTAACACAATGAAAGTTTATTTCTTGGTTTTATTACAGATAAATGCTGGTCAAGTTGCCCTTCTATGTGCTTCCTGCAAAATAATCATGCAGAGAGCCATGCTCTTGCCATTATGTGGTTCTGCAGTTTGGTAGTTTTTTATTCTCAGACAACTGACAGGAGAAATGGAATAGAAATAGAATTTTGAGGGCCTGTTCTCGAAGTAGCGTCCGTTGCTTCTCCCCATGTTCCACTCAGTTCCATGGCCAAACTGGAGGAACCCACAGATGCACATGCACATGATAGTTCCAGCCACAAATGCCAAACAATGATATATTTTACGTATAGTGAGACACATTATCATCCAAGTAGAAATTACCAAGTGGCACAGCTCAGGAGGTTACCCTCAACTTGTATGATCAACATTTGTGTGATCAACTGGAGACTCTGTTAAAATGGAGAAATTATCCCAAGCTTTGATTACTCTCTGGAGCATAAATTATGAACCGTGATGAGACCCAATCACAGCTCTACTACCTCATTTGAGACAGACCACTGTGCAGATCCCTCTTTATCTCTTAACAGAAAATTAAATGAAAACACAAACATATTTGGGAAGAATAAGATGTTTTACATGAAATCCACATACTTTTTATCTTCTGGCCCCTAATTATAAATGTTTCTATGGAAGGGGGGGAAACAGATCTGAGTGTGAGATATTTTTAAAAATGTGGTTTCCAGTTCTAATGAGAAGGAAAAAAATAAAATTAATTTTAGTGAGTGATAGAGAACTTGAATTTCCAAAATCAAGCATTATTCTGAGCAATTGTAAATAAGTCTATCTGACACTGAAACTTGCAGTGTTCTCCTTTGAATGGAACATAGGATAGCATAATTTTCTCTTCAGGTCCAATCACTTTACTTATTTGCAGCCTATGATATGTAAATAAATACAAAACTGAAATAAGAGTTTATTCAATTTCAATTTTTAGAATCTATAGGCAAAGCAAGAAGAATTAATTACAGCAACAGAATAGGATATAAATACTATAAACTTTTATGGTGTACAAGTAAAAAGAAGGAAGTTAAGGTATTTATTTGTTTAAGTGTAAATGTGAAGAGTAAAATTTGTTTAAAATTGATGGAACACTAACTACAGGTTAGAAGAAGAATAGAAGATAGCAAATAGAAAAACTAATTATAACAACTTACATGAAATGTTGGGAACAGGCGACAGGTAATGGTGGTGAATTCATTACTTTTATTGGTAGGGAAACAATGAATAGTGTCTACAGACATAAGCATATTATTCTGATTTCGGTTAAAAATATTATTCAGTTATGGTTAAATATGACTAACCTAGGAGATAAGAATAAGGATAAGGGGAAGCTAACTTTATTTTTGCTAATACTTTAGTGCTTGACTTTTTTCTTAACTATGTGAATATCTTATGCAGGTATTAGTTTTACAGCAAAAAGTAACAACTTTACAGCTATATAAATATTGATTAAGGACATTGTTCTGTCTAGACATACTATAGTGATACAGAGTCAAACAGGGACATGAAATGACAGCTTCACATTAATATAAAAGGCGACTTGTCCAAGCCTTTATCAATATGGAAATTATGTCTACAAATCTGTTTCTTGGCACTTTTAATGCCAATAAAAGGAAGCTCTCTATATTTTTAAGTATGGCATTCCATCTCAGGTTAGTTCTAATTATTAGTAGGTTCTCCTCTATTATCCATCAAAAACTACCTCACTTCAACCTTCCCCATTTATTTTGGAGTTAATTACTGACAAAATAATAACATTTGAATTAGAGGAAATTAAAATATTAGAATTAGAAATTCAATTTATAGACATATTTTTAGCTTAAAAGTGGCAGTAACATACATTTGTAAAAATTTACCGGTTTGTTAACAATTCACTAAATCCCATTTAACTACTATAAATGAGCACCAAGGGATATACCATGTTTGTTGTGGGGTAGATCACTCTCCCCCACAACAATAATAGGCCTTATTATTAAAGTGTACTATGATCCGTGAAGAAGTGCCTACAGCTTATTTTAATTCAAAAGAAAATTACTTCTGTTTCTACTGTAAGGACAAACAAAACTAAGAAAAGACTAATCTAAATCTCCGCACTCTTTTAATATATGATCATTTAGGGAAGATTTATAATGCTAGATATCTATTTTTGATAACAGTATCAGTCTTAGATTTTCTGTTATTACAGATTCATAATCATCTTTATTTCTTTGTAAATGAAATGTTTTATCACCTTCTATTTGGCTGCTTTTATTCCAAAGACTAGGGAATATGTCAGGGACATTTTTATCCCAATAATACATGTTCACAGATTATAATGTATCTATTATAATATACCCATTATATTTGTAAACAGAAATCTAAACTTATAATATGCTATAAAATGATAGCTCAACAAAGCTTCTTTGTATTCAAGCATTTTAAATTCCTTCCAAGGTGGAAGAGAATAAATAAATTAAAAATTCTGTGACAATCCTCTTACCTCAGTATTTAGGTGCTATGACCTGTGTTCCCAATCTGACCCTGGTACCATGTGGCTCAGTACAGCAAGGCCACTTTTGACTGTTACTTCTGCCACCTTAGGAAATTGTTCTGAGACCCTACTTGCATCTGTCCCCCAGATCCATGCTCCAATCAGCTGAATCCTTTAAATACCCTTCAAAAGCAGCAGGATACACTCTTGCATTCATGCACACACACACAGAGTTTATGACATAAAACCTCTATCATTAAAAATTTCTTTTCAGGTTACCAAACTTCACCTCTCCCAGAAAAATTTCCTTAAAATGATCAACACAGTATGTCTTTTAGGCAAAAAACAATGTATGTAATGTTAATTTTCCTTTTGCAAAAACAAAGGGAATTCTGGGAAGATGTAACCATGGAGAAGTAGTTTTTGATTTTCCCCAATATCCCTCTAAAAATAAACAGACTGTAACAGAGTGAAAAAGCTTTCAATTTCAAGCTTTTTTTATTTCAAACTTCTTTCATATCAGGGAAGGGGGAGCAGAAGTGGATTGAAGTTAGGAGGTGACAGTCGACCTCAGATACTTGGATGTCAGCAAGTGTCTGAGGAGGTTGTGAAACTCGTCGTCCTTGGGCAGCTGACCAGTCATTTTGTTGACATTGGTCTGCCCGTGTTTCTTTAAGTTCTTGACAATCCAGTCATCGTCTTTGTATACTTTTTTATCTCCTTGGTGGAGGTAAATTTTAGGAAAGGGGCTGGTTGCATCAATCTTAAATCAAGAGCAAAATTCCTTTTGATGAATACACAAGGCTATGTGCAGGGCTGCAGTGCTGAGAGGAAGCTTTTTGACTCAAGATTAAGGCAGCACAGGATACAATATGAAGGCCGAGATGCCAAGCTTTTTCGCTGTGTTGCAAAACGAGTGACATCTACAAAAAAACTGGAGGTAAGTTATCTTCACTAAAGAAAAATATGAAAGCAGGCAATGCTAATAGGATTCCAGCCCAGGCAGTCTCACTCCAAATCCCAAGCTCTTACTAGCCACTGTGTGACAAAGTGTGTGTGAAGCTACCATGACAGTGCTTCCATCTTTTTAGGCCTGCTTGGTTATTGTTGTGTGGAGAGCATAAAAGTGGGGTCACTCCCTTCCCAGTGTATTCTAGACTCAAAGGAAACGAGGCTTTTTACAGGCAGCTTTCCTTTAAAAATGTCACCTATCTATGTCTGTTTGCTTGTCTTTGCTGTTCTCACTCCCGTCCAGTAGAGGGCACTGGAATCTGATCTGTGATCCTCTAGGCCAGGCTAGCACTGCTGAGGCAAACTCCACTGCACACCGAGAGAAAGCGTTCTCTAATTACAGCTCCATTGCAACCAGAAGAGGATTCGCTGAAAAAGACTGGATCCGACGTTAAATTGTGAATTCTATTTTACTATACAGAGAATTTGAGATTATTATGCAAAATCCATAGAGAATATTCTGTGGAATTCTAGTACAAAACAGTGGTAATCTTTTATTAGAGAAATGGTGGAAGACTAGCAATATGGTTAAAAGAGCCTTTATCTAATTTTCTTTTTTTTGTTGTCTCAAACTTTCCACTCCTTCACTGGCAACTCTTTGTTTCAGTGCTCTCATTACTCATTCTTAGTCTCTGTGTCAAGATCTTATATCTCATCAAGTATGTCCTTGCAGGTATGCAAAAATACTTACTGTCTGCCTGCCTTATTATTGCAGAATGGCTTTCTTACTTTCAAATCTGAGCCCGTTTGTGTAAATGTCTCCTTGACACAAATCTGCCTTCTCTTTGCCCCTAGGAATGAGTGTTTTACTCTTACGTCTTTGGCAAATTTCACTGTTCACTGTTGGACCTAACCTGAACACAGACTCTCTCTTGAGATATTTCCTGTATTGCACCATTAAACATCCTCCTAGCAACAGTACTTTAGGAGCATTATTTTCTAATTTATTCACAAAGTCATCAAGGCAAATGAAAACATCGACATGCATTTTCAGTACATTGTTCCTTCCTACCCAACATGAGGGATCTGGATATAGAGTGTTCTTAGGGACTAGGGCAGCATGCAGGACATCAAAACTTGGAGTTAAGCACCATGAAACTGTGAGAGCCAAATGTCAATGAAACATGTCAAAGGATGCCAGATTGGAAGCAGGTAGACAATCAGATTTCAAATCGATAGTGCAACCAGGCTGGGCAAAATGAAGGTTCCTGGTCCACAAACAAGCAAGATAAATACCATGAGGGCTTGCTGGTGGAGAATTTCCAAGCAGACTGTGGTGATGAAGTGGTGATTTCCAAGAAGAATGTGGACAAAATATCACACAGCTGTGGAAGCTTGTTATCTGATTCAGAAGTATTTGGGCCTGGAAGATTTAGAAGCATTTATGGGTGAGCAGCAGAACAGACATTGTTTTTGTTCTCTTTTTCTTTATTGACTCCTTAGCAAGGAAACCACTGCAATAGAAAGATATCAGGGTGGAACCTATACCTTCAGAGTTTAAATTCTGATTTGGGCAAGCCAACTGGAAAACACATTTCTGTAATATGGATAAAGTCAGTGTTAAAATATAATGATTTAACTCGTCTCATAAATTACTCTTGGTAAAATTAAGATACATGAGTATTCTGTAACCTTGCAGATGTTTGTTCTTCATTTCCAAAAATAAATTTGAGCAGTGGTGACTGGAAGAATATGTATGCCTTCCAAAATATCTTAATGATTTTCAATACAGTTAACATCATGTGAAAAAGAAGGATTTGGATATTATATCTGTATAAACACATCACGGACATAATAATTACTTTTGTCTTTACATGGCAGAAAGAGATGGTCTATTTCCTGGATTCCATATTAATGCTCAAAAATTTAAGCCCTTCCCGGAGTCTAACAGACAGGCTTTTAAAGATTTGTTTATATTTTTAAGTATATCTCTGTTATGAAACATTTGTATTTGAATAATAAACTGAGTCTTCTGTAGTCAAATATAAAGTGAGTCTTTGAATCAAAGATTTTGAAAAAATAATTTATAGAACATGTTTCTTTTGGCCTAAAAGAAGTAGAAAAAAATTAGCAACCATAAACACATTCTTTAAGCCTACATATTCATGAATAAGAACTTATTTTGATTTAAATTTCAATCCATTTTAAAATTTTATTTCTGCAGCAGAAGAAAACATTTCTATTTAGTTTTGAATTCTCCTCAATAAATCCTTATTCATTTTGCCATAAATATAATGTCCTCCCATCCTGTTTTGTATGGGAACATAGAAGCTACTGACTCAACCAGATGGGACTCCTTCTTTAATGGCCTGTTGAAGAATGGGAATCAATCCTTTCCCTGTAGGATCTGGGCAATCTGCTGCTCTACGAAGCCCACATTATGACAGCTAAGGAAATGGGAGGCCAAGATAAGAATTACATATCAAGTGGAAATCATATATCTGGCAAGATGATACTGAGGGTACCTGCTGAGCTGTTGAGTCACCTTTGGGAAACTGTGATTGTGTTGGAAACATGAGTGCTTGCCTTTTAATCATAGCTAGCTATACTGCTTTCAGCGGAAATAAAGACTGCACTGGTATCCCTCCATTAGCCAAACCCTCACCCCCACCCCCCAGCAAAGGAGCAAGAAGGAGTAAAAGGAAAATACAAAGAAAAATCACAGATTGTAAAGTGAGGTTTGCCTGGTAATTAGGCCACCAGAAGACAAAAGAGCGTTAGGAAATACTTTTGTTCTATTGCATACAAAATAATGATTAAAGAGGTATGTAGCTCTAGGGTAAAGGGTATTCCTGGCCCAGGGTGAGTCTCAATGAAACCAGTGGAACTGAAGTAAGAAAAGGAAAAGGGTAGGTTGGGAGAAGGTTTTTATTTCTCATGGTTGCTTGCCAGGCTTGGCACCATCCATCTCCTCCAGGCATGGCTCCTGCTCTACAGCCACAGAGCGCTCTCTACTTCCCCACCTACCCCTGCCATGAGGAACTTCATGGGAGGAGGGAATGGTCGTTTTCTCTACACCCCTTGCCCCAGAGGCTGCAACAGTAAACACCTATTGATATGTAAAAGAACCAAGGCCAAGTGAGAGGTTCTGGAAATTCTGCCATTTGCAAACACAATTCACCCCTCCAGAATTCTTGCCTCACAATCTACATGCCCCCAATCTTCTGCAATGGCCCATGTGAGAGAAAGCTAGAGCACTGTAATCAGGCTAATAAGATACAATAACAACAGAAATTAAGGTAGCAATAAAATCATGACAATCCATAAATCTGAGGATTCACCTGAGTTCAAAGTCCTACACAGACTAGGTCCAGAGCTCACCCATTCCATAGGAGGCCAGCAACTGAATATGAGGGGACTCCATACACATTCAGCAAGCAGAAGCTGTGACTAGGAGATAGGCCTAAACTGTAAGAACTATAGAAAAGAATAACCTTAAGGGTGATAAGATACATGTTTTAATGGCACTGGCATAGGCAAATCCTGTCCATCATGCAGGTTGCATGAAAGAGAATCCTGTGAAAGAACAGTAGCAGGAATGGGGTCTCATCCTAGTCTAGCATACAAAACCTTCACCCCATCCCTGTGGAAGCTAGGGATGGGTCAATATGTAGGGATACAGGAAGCACATGCACTGGCTATAAATTAAAAACAAAACTTCCCCATAAGATCATCTTACCTGCTGATGATTTTTGGTATACTATCAAGATCTTTGGGAGCCACTCTGCTGTTATTCCAGGAGCACACAAGGAGGCCAGCTTCCAGGTCTGGTCCCCAGGGTGCCAGAAGAGCCAGCCATCATTGGTCCATGTGTTGAAATGTCCAGGGCCATGTCCACTCAACAGAGTCTCCATGCTTGAGTGCAGTTGGGGCTGGCAGCAGGATGTTGCTATGCTGGTCATATCCTAGCTTCAATAACTTCTCTTTGGTTTGCACATGCAGCTGTATAGGAGAGGCAGCAGTGTGTGTTAAAATGCCTACAAGGCTCAGTGCCCCATTCTAGGGCTTCTCACTCAAATTCCATAGCACTGTGCACAAGCAGGATGACCCACCCCATAGACTACTGGTGTCTGACTTCAGGCCAGATTTCAAAAAACCATTGTACCTTACTATCATGCCTGCCTCAGAAGGGCTAACTGGTACAAGAAACTTCCACCTTATCCGTAATTGCTGCGCCCATTCTTTTTTTTATCATTATTATTTTTTAAATATAATTTACTTTGGTATCATTAATCTACAATTACATGTGCAATATTATGGTTATTAAACTACCCCTTCATCAGGTCCCCCCCACCAACCCCATTACATTCACTGTCCATCAGCGTAGTGAGATGCTATAGAATCACTACTTGTCTTCTCTGAGTTGTACTGCCCTCCCCATGTCCCCCCAAAAATCACCTCTGCTAATCGTAATGCCCCTTTCTCCCTCTTATCCCTCTCTTCCAACCCATTTTCCCCAGTCCCTTACCCTTTGATAACTATTAGGCCATTCTTGGGTTCTGTGAGTCTGCTGCTATTTTGTTCCTTCAGTATTTTTTCTTTGTTCTTATACTCCACAGATGAGTGAATTCATTTGATACTTGTCTTTTTCCACCTGGCTTATTTCACTGAGCATAATACACTCTAGCTCCATACATGTTGTTGTGAATGGTAGGATTTGTTTTCTTCTTATGGCTGAATAATATTCCATTGTGTATATGTACCACTTCTTCTTTATCCATTCATCTACTGATGGACACTTAGGCTGATTCCATTTCTTGGCTATTGTAAATAGTGCTGCAATAAACATAGGGGTGCATATGTCTTTTTCAAATTGGGCTGCTGCATTCTCAGGGTAAATTCCTAGGAGTGGAATTCCTGGGTCAAATGGTATTTCAATTTTTAGTTTTTTGAGGAACCTCCATACTGCTTTCCACAATGGTTGAACTAATTTGCATTCCCACCAGCAGTGTAGGAGGGTTCCCTTTTCTCCACATCCTCGCCAACATTTGTTATTGTTTGTGTTTTGGATGTTGGCCATCCTCACTGGTGTGAGGTGATATCTCATTGTGGTTTTAATCTGCATTTCTCTAATGATTAGCGATGTGGAGCATCTTTTCATGTGCCTATTGGCCATCTGAATTTCTTCTTTAGAGAAGTGTCTATTCATGTCCTCTGCCCCTTTCTTAATTCGATTATTTGCTTTTTGTTTGTTAAGGTGCATGAGTTCTCTATACATTTTGGATGTCAACCCATTATCAGATATGTTATTTATGAATATATTCTCCCATACTGTAGGATGTCTTTTTGTTCTACTGATGGTGTCCTTTGCTGTACAGAAGCTTTTCAGCTTGATATAGTCCCACTTGTTCATTTTTGCTTTTGTTTCCCTTGCCCGGGGAGATATGTTCATGAAGAAGTTGCTCATGTTTATGTTCAAGAGATTTTTGCCTATGTTTTTTTCTAGAGTTTTATGGTTTCATGACTTACATTCAGGTCTTTGATCAACCTTGAGTTTACCTTTGTGTATGGGGCTAGACAGTAGTCCAGTTTCATTCTCTTACATGTAGCTGTCCAGTTTTTCCAACAGCCGCTGCTGAAGAGGCTGTCGTCTCCCCATTGTATATCCAAGGCAATTTTATCAAATATTAATTGACTGTATGTGTTTGGGTTAATGTTTGGATTGTCTATTCTGTTCCACTGGTCTGTGGGTCTGTTTTTGTGCCAGTACCAAATTGTCTTGATTACTGTGGCTTTGTAGTAGAGCTTGAAGTCAGGGAGCATAATTCCCCCTGTTTTATTCCTCCTTCTCAGGATTGCTTTGGCTATTCGGGGTCTTTTGCGGTTCCATATGAATTTTAGAATTATTTGTTCCAGTTCATTGAAGAAAGCTATTGGTAGTTTGATAGGGATTGCATTGAATCTGTAGAGTGCTTTAGGTAGTATAGCCATTTTGACAATATTGATTCTTCCTAGCCAAGAGCATGGGATGCATTTCAATTTGTTAGTGTCCTCTTTAATTTCTCTTAGGAGTATCTTGCAGTTTTCAGAGTACAGGTCTTTCACTTGCTTCGTTAGGTTTATTTCTAGGTATGTTATTCTTTTTCATGCACTTGTGAATGGAATTGTTTCTCTGATTTCTCTTTCTGTTAGTTCATCATTAGTGTATACGAAAGCAACAGATTTCTGTGTGTTAATTTTGTATCCTGCAACTTTGCTGATTTCAGATATTAGTTCTAGTAGTTTTGGAATGGAGTCTTTAGGGTTTTTATGTACAGTATCATGTCATCTGCAAATAGTGACAATTTGACTTCTTCTTTACCAATCTGGATGCCTTGTATGTCTTTGTTTTGTCTGATTGCCGTGGCTAGGACCTCCAGTACTATGTTGAATAACAGTGGAGAGAGTGGGCATCCCTGTCTTGTTCCCGATCTTAGATGAAAAGCTTTCAGCATATCGCCGTTAAGTATGATGTTAGCTGTGGGTTTGTCATATATAGCCTTTATGATGTTGAGGTACTTGCCATCTATACCCATTTTGTTGAGAGTTTTAATCATGAATGTATGCTGAATTTTGTCAAATGCTTTTTCAGCATCTTTGGAGATAATCATGTGGTTTTTGTTCTTCTTGTTGTTGATGTGGTGGATGATGTTGATAGATTTTCGAATATTGTACCATCCTTGCATCCCTGGGATGAATCCCACTTGATCATGGTGTATGATCCACTTGATGTATTTTTGAATTCAGTTTGCTAATATGTTGTTGAGTATTTTTGCATCTACGTTCATCAGGGATATTGGTCTGTAATTTTCTTTTTTGGTGAGGTCTTTGCCCGATTTTGGTATTAGAGTGATGCTGGCTTCATAGAATGAGTTTGGAAATATTCCTTCCTCTACTATTTTTTGGAAAACGTTAAGGAGAATGGGTGTTATTTCTTCTCTATATGTCTGGTAGAATTCAGAGGTGAATCCATCAGGTCTGGGGGTTTTGTTTTTGGGTAGTTTTTTGATTACCAGTTCAATTTTGTTGCTGGTGATTGGTCTGTTTAGTTTTTTTGTTTCGTGCTTGGTCAGTCTTGGAAGGTTGTATTTTTCTAAGAAGTTTTCCATTTCTTCTATGTTTTCCAGCTTGTTAGCATATAGATTTTCATAAAATTCTATTATAATTCTTTGTATTTCTGTGGGGTCCGTCATGATTTTTCCTTTCTCATTTCTGATTCTGTTTATGTGTGTAGATTCTCTTTTTCTCTTAATGATTCTGGCTAGGGGCTCATCTATTTTGTTTATTTTTTCAAAGAACCAGCTCTTGGTTTCATTGATTTTTTCTATTGTTTTATTCTTCTCAATTTTATTTATTTCTTCTCTGATCTTTATTATGTCCCTCCTTCTGGTGACTTTGGGCCTCATTTGTTCTTCTTTTTCCAATTTCATTAATTGTGTCTTTAGACTATTCATTTGGGAATATTCTTCCTTCTTTAAATAGGCCTTGATTGCAATATACTTTCCTCTTAGAACTGCCTTTGCTGCGTCCCACAGAAGTTGTGGCTTTGTGTTGTTGTTGTCATTAGTCTCCATATATTCTTTGATTTCTGTTTTGATTTGGTCGTTAACCCATTGATTAATTAGGAGAGTGTTAAGTCTCCATGTATTTGTGAGCCTTTTTGATTTCTTTCTAAAATTTATTTCTAGTTTTATACCTTGGTGATCTGAGAAGTGGGTTGTTAGGATTTCAATATTTTTGAAATTACTGAGGTTCTTTTTGTGGCCTAGTATGTGGTCTATTCTGTAAAATGTTCCATGTGCACTTGAGAAGAATGTGTATCCTGTTGCTTTTGGGTGTAGAGTTCTGTAGATATCTGTTAGGTCCATCTGTTCTAGTGTGTTGTTCAGTGCCTCTGTGTCTTTACTTATTTTCTGTCTGGTTGATCTGTCCTTTGGAGTGAGTGGTGTGTTGAAGTGTCCTAAAATGAATGCATTGATGTCTATTTCCTCCTTTAATTCTCTTAGTATTTGTTTCACATATGCTGGCACTCCTGTGTTGGGTGCATATATATTTATAATGGTTATATCTTCTTGTTGGACTGACCCCTTTATCATAATGTAATGTCCTTCTTTATCTCTTGCTACTTTCTTCCTTTTGAAGTCTATTTTGTCTGATACAAGTACTGCAACACCTGCTTTTTTCTCTTTGTTATTTGCATGAAATATCTTTTTCCATCCCTTCACTTTTAGTCTGTGTATATCTTTGGATTTGAGGTGAGTTTCTTGTAGGCAGCATATAGATGGTTCTTGATTTTTTATCTATTCTGTTACTCTCTGTCTTTTGATTGGTGCATTCAGTCCATTTACATTTAGGGTGATTATTGATAGGTATGTACTTATTGCAATTGCTGGCTTTAGATTCGTGGCTACCAAATGTTCAAGTGTTGCTTCTTTACTATCTAACAATCTAACTTAACTTTCTTGTTAAGTAATTGTAAACACTGTCTGATGTTTCTTTCTTTCTCTCCCTTCTTATTCTTCCTCCTCCATTCTTTATATACTGTGTTTTATTCTTTGCCTTTAGTTAGTATTTGGATGGTCTGCTTTCTTTGCTATGATTTTATTTTCTCTGTTGACATCTTTTTAGCCTTAGGAGTGCTTCCATCTAGAGCAGTCCATTTAAGATATCCTGTAGTGGTGGTTTATGAGAGGCAAACTCTCTCAACTTTCGTTTGTCTGGACATCTTTTAATCCGTCCATCATATTTAAATGATAATTGTGCTGGATACAATATTCTTGGTTCTAGCCCCTTCTGTTTCATAACGTTAAATATATCATGCCATTCTCTTCTGCCCTGTAAGGTTTCTGTTGAGAAGTCTGATGATAGTGTGATGGGTTTTCCTTTGTAGGCGATCTTTTTTCTCTCTAGCTGCCTTTAATACTCTGTGTTTATCTTTGATCTTTGCCATCTTAATTATTATGTGTCTTCATGTTGTCTTCCTTGGGTCCCTTGTGTTGGGATATCTGTGGGCTTCGGTGGACTGCGAGACTATTTCCTCCCCCAGCGAGGGAAAGTTTTCAGCAATTATTTCTTCAAAGACACTTTCTATCCCTTTTTCTCTCTCTTCTTCCTCTGGTACTCCTATAATGCGAATATTGTTCTGTTTGGATTGGTCACACAGTTCTCTTAATATTCTTTCATTCCTATAGATCCTTTTATCTCTCTCTGCCTCAGCTGCTCTGTATTCCTGTTCTCTGATTTCTATTCCATTAACAGTCTTTTGCATCTCATCCAGTCTGCTGTTAAACCTGTCGATCGCTTGTCTGATTTCTGCATTGTCTTTCCTCACTTCCCTCACTTCCTCCCTCAGCTCTTGCACATTTCTCTGTAGCTCCATCAGCATGGTTATGACTTTTATTCTGAATTATTTTTCAGGGAGACTGTGCATTTCCATCCCTTCATGCTCCCTCTCTGGGGTTGTCTGGTTGATCTTAGTCTGGACCCTATTCCTCTGTCTTTTCATCGCTGTAGAAGTGGTCGCTGGTAGTTGCCACGTGGGTCAGCTGGGCTCTTTAAGACATTAAAAAGAAAAAAAAAAGGAAAAGAAAGGAAAAAAGAAAAAAGACAGAAAAGAAAAAACAAAAAACAAAACAAAACAAAAAAACGCTCCCCGGGAGTAGATTCTGTGGGAATGCTGTAGGTGGCGCTATTGCCCCACTATTCTGCAGCCATGGCCATGCCGCTCCGCAGGGCCCTTTATTGCTCTGGCCGGGTGGGAACGAATGGGAGGCTATTGATCTCAGTGAGAAGTGTAAGTATGGCCATGCTTCCCCAGTTGCCAGCTGAGGCGTCTGAAACCCCAGGACTCCCAGCCTGCTCGGCTGAGTGTCCCGGGGCCATCAGCTCCTCTGCTCGGCTCCTGTCCCTTTAAGACCGCTGAAGAAAGCACGTGCTTTTTTTTTTTCCTTCCCAGGAGCCGGCTGAAAGCACCCTGGCGCATTCCTGCTCAGATCCTGCCCCTCTGTCTCTCCAATCTCTGCTACACCACGCGATGTGGGTCAGTGCTCCCCATGCAGATCACCGGGGCTGGCTACTTTGCAGGGTGTACTTCTACTCCCTCCCAGCTCTGATCCTCTCCTCCCGCCGGTGCGCTGGGGTGGAGCAGTGTTCGGGTCCCGCCGGGTCGCGGCTCCGTATCTTACCCGCCTCTTGGGGTGCCGCGTCCTCCTGGGTGTAGCTGCACACTGTGCGCTTTCCTGTGTATTCTCGTCTCTCTTTTAGGAATAGATATATTTGCTGTATTTTTGTAGATAAATATACTTTTGGGAGGAGATTTCTTCCGCCCTGCTCACACCGCCATCTTCCCGGAAGTCCCCTGCTGCACCCATTGTTATAATGCATGTCCAGTAGAGTGGGTGCCTTGATCCCTCTCTATCACCCATGGTCAGCCATAGGCTGAAAATAAATGCTCTAGGCCCCTGTTGGTGATTTGCTAATCTTCATGACATTCAGGAAAAGCAGCCAGGAGTCCAGTGGTTGTGTCCACACAAGTCATGGCATACCAATATTCTTCTGATATGGGCCGAGGCCCAATATAGTCAATGTGCCACCTGACAAGGGGTATCAACTCTTTTACTATTGTCCCATGTTGCTGTGGGGCTCAGTGTAAGTCCCTCTTAGAGCACACAGGGCACTCCTTTCAGGCTCTGCTGACTTTTTCAAAGGTCAACAGAAAGCCCCACTGATGGGCTACAGCCCACGTTGTCTTTTGCCCCACGAGCAACAAACGCTGATATAACCATTGGGCAACATCAGAGGCAGGCTTTTGTTCTAGCCAATGCACCTGGATCAGTGTGTGTGCTTCATCATTCCCTGGGGATGCCATAGGCAAATGGCCAGTCACATGACATACTTTAACAGTCTTAGTCTAACTAGAGGCCCATAGGTCTTGCCACAATTCTTGCCCCCAAAGGAGCCGGTGACCAACCTTCCAGTTGGCATAGTACATCAGTAGCTACAGCGTCAAACCCTGAAAGACAGCCCAGCTGTCAGTACAGACAGTTGGGGAGGGCTCCTGGGTGATCACAAGGTATACGGCACTCACCTCTGCCCATTGACTGCTCTTCCCCTCCCCATTGTCCATCCATATTGTCTCAGTCTTAGGATGTGAAGCCACAGCCCTCCACTTCAGGGGCTGCCTACGACTGGAGCCATCTGCATACCAAGCATATTCAGGTATAGGTGCTTTTCCCTCCTGATAAGAACTCTCGGCTACCAGTGGCTCAAAAGCAAGTTCTTCCTGCTTTCCACTGGTGTATGTCAGTGGCCACAATAAGCATTGGAGTTCTTCATTTAAGGGGCTAGTAGAGAGGGCACTAAGCTCCTGTAAATATATATAAAAATGCTATACCCCATTTGCCCTGTGTGGCATCTCTGCCATGCCACTCTGTGGCCTTTGGGTCCAGTCTCTCATCCACGCCATAATCATATAGGTTATTACTTTGGTTGGAGCTGTTTTTGGTGATGGGCTCTGTAGCCAGCAAGGTGTGGTACACAGCAGCCAGTTGCTTCTCTATCAAGGTGTACCTGACCTCTGCTACTTTCCAGATTTGCAACCAGAATCCAATAGGCTGGCGGATCCATTCATCACCATCTTCAGTTATATGAACATCTAGTTTACAGGGTCTTAATGGGCCCATTACACTCAAGTCTTATATGGCATTGACTGCTCGCTTAGCAGTGGTAAAGGCAAATGTACATGTTCCATCCCAGCCCTACCTAATGCCCTTTCATGTCAACTGGAGTGAAGGCCTCAGAATTTGTGCCAAGTGTTGTATAAACACTCTCCAGTGGCCCAATAGACCCAAAAACTCTTGTAATATTGCCACAGTGGAAGGGGTAGAGAAAGCCTGGACCTTATCTGTGACTGCTTCCAGGATAACTTTAGTCTTTCCTGACAAGACAACCCAAAGAACTTGACTGAAAAACCAGGTCCCTGAACCTTGGTGCTGTTCACAGCCCATCCTTTCTTCCATAGATGTTGCAGCAGTATATGAGCTGCCCCTTCTAAATCTGCAAGAGAATCACACATGATATCAGAATCTGCATAATATCATCAATGTAGTGATACAGCTGCACTGTTTGTGGTTTCATCCATGTGACCAAGGCCTTGGCTGCAAGTCTGTGACAACGATGGGACTGTGGAGGTATCCATGTGGAAGGAGAGTGAATGTCCACTGCCAGCCTTTCCATATGAAGGCAAACTACTGTCTTTCATGTACTATGTCAATAAAGAAGAAAGCATTAGCAAGACCCACAACATAATGATAAGTCCCTAGTTCATGACTGAGGGGTCCATAAGGGCTACTATAGAGGGACAGCAGCATGCAGAGGGGGTGTAACTTTATTCAATTCTCTATAATCCATTGTCATACAACAGGAGCCATCCGACTTTTTCACTGGCCACACTGAGGAATTAAAAGGACTACGAGTGGGCTTTAGATGTCCACCTTCTCCAGCCCATGTAGAGTTTCTCTCATTTCTTTGTGTACCCCTGCCAGGCAATTTATATTGCTTAGTATTCATCACCCACCAAGGTACAGGCAGAGCTATAGGTGGGTACTTAGCGTGTCCCCTCAGAATTGCCCTTACCACACATAGCCTTAGTCTGAACTCACCTGGAGTGATCTATAACCCCAAGCTCTGCAATATATCCCCCCTCCAAAATACATTCAGGGATGGGAGAAATATGCACAGTATTCTCCTTTGGGGGTAAATGTCCTATCCTCAGTGGGATTTGGACTTTGTTCACTCTAATTGCCTTATCCCCATAGCCACCTATCACTCTGGGGGGTCCCAGGAAAACTCTCAGGGTTGCCATAAATCAAAGAACATTCAGCTCCTGTATCCACCAGTGCCAGGACACATTGTACGTTCACAGGGGAATAATGAATTACTAATTCTACATGTGGCCTCTGGTCCCCATAACGTTTCCTAAGGTGGGAGCCTTGACCACCCCCTCAGTCAAACTGCAACACTCAATCACCCTTCTTTGGTGGTGGGGCTCAGGTAGATAATCCCCCAGGAAATCTTACAGGCACATGGGCCAGACAAGGGACTTTGCCTCTGGCTTCTGTGTCTTTGACCTCAGTGACTAGAAATGCTGCTCCAGCTTTAATTGATGCAACAGCTCTAGCAATATTCTATTGAGCTGTCCATCAAGTTTTTCTTTCACTGACCCCATCTTTATCAAATCAAACATCTGGGTCCTCAAGATCTTCATGTGGCCATTTGAACCTCTTCTTTGAGTCTCAGTCTGTATTTCCTTCCTTGCTCTTGTTATTTCAACCCACATCTGCTATAGTATGGATAGCCTCACTTATTGGTTGCCCTATGTGGGGGGCAAGAGACTAGTCACTAGGGACCCAAGGAGGGATGGGGTTGCTGTATGGAGCACAGGTTCACCCCATGGTGAACAACTCATCAGGGCCCTGATGGTCCATATTATAGATGATATTTTTCATTCCAAATTCCCTTAGACCCTGCTGGAGCTCTGCATATGTCTGCCAGCTAGTGGGAAATATGGAAAATCACCCTGATTAGGCCAAACTGCCCTGAGGGCTGCAGTCAGCCAATCCACAAGTGCATGGTTCCCTGGGGTCTGATGAGCATTTTGTAACCTCTGCCGCAGAAAGGGGTGAGTCATCAGGGAAGCCACTTTACCTATTTCTGACCCAGACAGAATAATAACCTCTACTCCTAAACCCCAAAGATGCAAATGCAGGTAGAGGCTCTGAGGGCTTCTGTCAAAACTGGGTGCTCAAATCCACCAGCTTGTCCTAGGTATAGGGGCAGAGCATGGAGTGCTCCGTACCTGGGGAGGGGACTGCTCCTCTCCCCAAGGAATCTGTGGCTGTTGCATCTTTATTTTCTTAACTACAACTGGGCAGACTTTCAATATGTGAGAGGCTGGTGCCTCAGGTGGCATCCTCGACATCAGTTCTGTCCTGGGTCCCACCCCATCATCCTCCCCTGGCTTCTCCTCCCCTGGCATCTCCTCTACCATCTCCAGGACTGAAAGCAACAATACCACTTTCTTTACCTCCCCCATAGCCTCTTGTGGCTCACATTTTTCTGCCGCCTCCTCCCATGCCACTACTATGTCTCACAGAAGCACAACCTCAGTTTTTAAGAGCTCTTGTTCCCTTTTCAGAGCATCCCACAACTCATCTTCCTATTCTGACACTTGCAGAGGGCATTTCTCTCATTAGTAACCCTTTCTAATGCCAAGAGGAACAACCACCCCATTTTTCCTACCACCTCACAGCCACTCAGTCCCCCTAAGGTGTCCCTAATTTTGCAGAGAGCCAACTTCATTGCTTCTGGCGTCCTCATCCTTCCCCAATTCTGGGGAGGGGCCCACTTCTCTAGGAGGAACTTAACCCCAGATCACATCCCCACTGGGGAATCTCCAGATGAATCTCCACCATCTACAAGGAGATCCCTGGGTGAATCCATGGGTGGGTTCCAGTGTCTCCCCACCACTCTAGAGGGGTCCAAGGTTATTTCCCCACCATCTGTAGGAGCATCTTGTCCAAACATCACACCAATGAAGACAGATTTCGGGTTCACTGGATCATGCTGACTCACACCAGATGTAGTTCTGGAGGAAAGGGTGCTCCTGGTCCAGGGCAAGTCCCCTATGAAACTGAAGAAACCAAAATAAGTCAAGGGAAAAGGCAGATTGGGAGAAAGGCTTTTATTTCTCAGGGTCACTAGCCAGACTTGGCACCATCCATCTTCTCCAGCCACAGCTCATGCTCTGCAGCCATGGCACACTCTCTACCTTCCCACCTGCCCCTTCTGGGAGGAAATCTGTGAGCAGGTCCTTGGTGGCTGGCAGATGCCAGACCAATTACATACCAGGAACAGAGGGGAGGAAAGAATGGCTGTTTTCTCTCCACCCCTTTCCCCAGAGGCTGCAGTGGTAACACCTATTGAAATGTAAATGGATTAAGGTCAAGCAAGAGATTCTGGAAATTCTGCAGTTTACCCCAAAAAATACTTTCTGATAAAGTAACAGTGGATATGATTATTCTAACATACACATAGTAATAGGTCTCTCCCAAGATGTACTCATACTCTACTAGTCAGGAAATAATATTTCTCCTTCCCACAAAAGAAGTACATGTGACATTGCAAAATAGTATTTCACCAATAAACTTTGTCTTCTGGTCATTTGTTATAAACCTGAAATAATTATTTTGGGTCAGCACTAATAGTAATTCCTGTATCCAAAGCATAAGTATGACCTTCAAAGACAGGTACATATTCATTCAATTTCTGTCGATACAGATTTTTGTCACTGTATCCTATAATAATCAGCTTATTTAATTGTTGAAATTTATGGATTGTTTGTGGGTAGAACACAGCTACACAGTTCCTGATATTAGTTCGTATCTTTTCTTGACTTTTCCCTTCTTGGTGGCTGCCCACATTCCTTGGCTCATCTTCCTCCATCTTCATGGCCAGCAATGTTGGCTGAATCCTTTTCAAACTACTTCCTCTCTGGTTCTTACTTCTGTCTTCCAGTGCTATTTTCAAGGATACTTGCGATAATTTTGTATTCACTCAGATAACCCAGGATAATCTCCCTATTTTTATGGAGTTTGTTAGCAATCTGCACTCTAGCTGCAAACTTAATTACCCATTGTCATGTAACCTACCATATTCACAGATTCCAAGGATCAGGGTGTTGACATCTCCAGGAGCCCTTATTCTGCCTACCAAAGGATGGTTTATAGATATAACCAAGGCCTAGATTGTGCAAATACAAAGTCAGATATGTGCTTCTAATGTCATACTGATTGTTCATGTTGTCTGAATTATTGTTAAGAAAAACAATTTGGTTTAATTATGACCTGAAGCCTTACAAAATTGAATTCCTGCTTTCTTCTTTTTGTGGCTGAATCATAATTCCACTTTCTAGTGATGCTTCTGAATTTACCATCTATCAATAATAGGCCCATTATAAACATATCTAACCACCTAAAATATCTATCCTTTGTTAGTATAAATCAATAGTAGTTTCATATGGGGGCTTTTACAAGATCAAAAAGAGGAGAGGAATACAGTTTTTTCCTTTGCTTTTTTTGGCCTTAACTTGAGCAAGCCTCAGGGAATAAAATAAATCTATTTGATTTATATATTTATGACACATAGCAAAGATAAAGTGAAAGTCACTCTTCTAAGCAAAATGGAAACTCAAATTTTAGTTTTTCCTCAAGACACATAAAACCATCTTTTAATATTCAAAATAGTGTTTATTAATATTAATGTGATTCACAAATATACTGATAAAAATTAATAAGATTTGTCACAAGTTTTGAAAAACTAAAGAGTTGAAAGGATATTTGGATTGCATAGATTGCAGCTGGGGAATTTCCCTCCAGGAAACCTCTGTCTTTAGGCGAAAAGAAACAAGCCACAATTCTTATTCTCTGCTCATTGCAAATAACACCTATAAGCTTCTCCAGAGCTTTTTTGCAGCTGACTGTTCCTAATAAAGAAAGGTCTTTCAGATTGCTTCACCAGATGCCTATAAACTGAATAGCCCTAACACAAAAATTGATCAAAATCCACAACCGAATCTTTGTAGTCTGAAAAATTCTGCCATCTGAGACAACTACTGCCATTTGGGGAACTGATCACTGAGAAATTGAAAAGGCCCCCGAAATTTATTTGATTTTCTCAAAGGCTATTAAAAGTCAATAACCCTGGGTGAATTAGATTCAGACATTTTGTCATTGTCTATATCCATGTGACCTAGTAAAACAAACAAGCAGCGTTGTGCTTTTGCTTCTTCAGTTGGGAGTTAAGCAATGGCTGTAGGATTCTATAAAACTACTTTGAAAAAAGGCTTGATGTCTTGAGCTCAGGGCTTATCCAAAGCAAATGGGCACTTGAATCACCCTGGGATCTTGCAGAAATGCAGGTCCTGATTCAGTCCCAGGGGAAGTTATAGCAGGTCAGCAAGCAACATGTAGTCCACTGAATCCATTTCTCTATGGATTTCTCGGCTTCTCTTTCCATTAAATGTCCTTCACGCTTTTTGTCTTCCCCAGCTTTCCTCACACTTTCAATAGTATTACAAGACATACTCAACATTCTGAATGGATTTTATAACATAGTCCAGATTATAACCCAAATATTTATCAAATATCTGTTATATTTAATGTGAAGAAAATAGGACTGACCTCTACCCTTTCAAGGAGAGTTTCTTTGTGTGTTTTTTTAATCTGCTTTCCAGTAATTCCTGGCTTCAATTCGTAAACTGTTTTACTTTTCCATCTCTTACTATGTAAATCATTTTAAGCCACATATACTGGGGTTATTTTTTCTAGTTTTATTGAATTATAACTGACATAACTGCATATAAATTTAAGTTATAGAATGTAATGATTTGATACATATATATATATTGCTAAGTGATTCACACAATACAGTTAATTAACTCCCACATCACTTTACATAATTACCATTTTTGTGTGTGTGCTGAGAATGTTTAAGATCTACTCTCTTAGCCACTTTGGAGTATATAATATAGTATTGTTAACTATAACCACTATGTTGTACCTTAGATCCTTAGAATCTATTCTTGTAACTGTAAGTTTGTATTCTTTAACCAGCATCTCCCCACTTCCCCGCAGCCCAGCCCCTAGCAACAACCATTCTTCTCCCCATTTCTATGAGTTTCTAAGCCAGATATATTTGAATATGTACTATGTATCATGCACTGTACCTGATCCTGGGAATAAAAGATGAATAAGACCACCTTATTGTTTTAATGATCTTGCTACCAAACAGAAAACACAGACATATCCATGAAAATATGCTTTTCCTGGTCATTATCTGTTTTTATGAACCATTACATGTGGATATCAGTTTTTATAACATTACAAATTACATCTGGATTTTAAGAGTCTTTATTTTCTTTTTCTTCAAATTCCCTAGAGATTCATCCTTGACCTCTTCTAACACTGTGCTTGTTCCCACACAAGTTAGTAAAAATTGCTAGTTGATAGTAAAAAGAGTATAAGAAAGGCTATGCTTTTTTCCATTCTGGATACATGTTCTCCTTAATAATACCTTCCTACTTGATCATGTCACTATAGAACTATAACCCTCAATATATCCTCATAGAAAATCATTATGAATTAAGATTTTTTTTTCCTGCTGCCTATAGTAACAGGTTAATTTATAACCTCCAACTGGTCCCTGATGCCCAGAAGAGTTACATACATTATTTGTTGTAAAAAAGCCTTGCAGCTCTCCCACTGTTGCTGAATTCCCTCTCCCATCCTCCACTGAAAGTCTCAATTGGATTCTGGATGTTTAGAGCATGCTACTCTAAGAGGCCTTTGAAAGGACCCCTCACTCATTGTGCAGGAAGGTAAGAGTAGGAAGGTATAAGAAAAGAAAGCTCAGTGGTAATCATATGGGAGTGTCTAGATTCACATCCTAGGTTCCCAACTTACGTGATAGATGACAGTGAGCAAGTTAGTCATATTTTCTGTACAATGGAGATGAGGGCACTAAAAGTTTCTATCACACAGGGTGCTTGTAATGATCATGAAATTACAGAAAACCCATATGAGTGACTGGCACACAGTCAGTGCTTTAAAGCAATGTTAGTTATCATCAGGGCCTCCAGTGTAATGGAGGTGCTTCTTTTTTGTCTTTCATACATCCTCTATATTATCTCTTTATTCCCCTAAACTTTAATCCTCATAATGCTTGCTTTTTTATCTGTTACTTCTTTCTACTCTTTGTAAAAACTCTATTTGATGAGATTAAGGATACAGAGGCAAAGCTTTCCATTTTTATCTCCAGGATAGTGGCCAACTTGCATTTAATGCACGTACAGCTATCATAAACAAAAACACTCACATTCAAATTAACCCATATGCCCATAGTTAGAGTTGGCTTTAGCTTGAAATATACACTATTTTGTTTTCACTGCTCAATTTCTTAAACCAAGTATTTCTCTAACCTAGTACAACCAGTTATCTTTTGGCCACACTGATTTGCTCCCATGTTCAAAGATATTTTAAAAGTCATATCCTTCTTGCTCTTTTCTAAAGTTAACTGTGTTTCAGAACAAAGCTAAAGTGAGGAACACATTATATTACATTATGTGACAGGCCAATTTTCATTTCTAAGAAATTACCATGATTTCACAAAGTTTTCCGATTCTGTGCAGACTACAAACAACAGAAACATAGAAGGACATAGGTATAATACCTTTTCTCAACTTCAGTCTGTCCCTGCTAGATTCATTTTTTCAGGAGGTAGGATATATTTTTCATAAAATAATGATCTCTTTAATTCCTGTTCATATACCAAATTCATATCTTAGAAATCTGTTGAAAAGTACTAAATATAAAACATTCTGAAAATTATTGGTCAAGCTTTATGTTGTGGCATGTGATTAAAACACAAATCAGGATAAATTATTTTTTGATGCTATTTAATGAAGTAGAAATTCACAACTATCTCTTGAGATATAATGGAATAAAAATACTACTACTAATAAAATATATCACATTTAGAAATGAAAACCTTACTTCATTTGTCTTTCATATTAAAAATCATCTAATTTATTTCTATTTCAATCAAAATCTTTTATTGTCTCAATTTTCTCCTGTATAGTTCAAATCAGTTTTATTAAGGTATAATTTACCTATAAAATGTACCCATTTTAAGAGTTTAGTTCTATGAGTGTTGACAAATGTATACAGCTAGGTAATCACTAACACAACCTAGAATATTTCTACCACTCCAAAAATTTACCCATGTTCCTTTTTTAGTCAGTACTTGACCCACTTCTAGCCCCAGTCATTAATTGATCTACTTATCTACTTATGTTATATGGATTAGATTTATTTTTTCTAGAGGAATCATATGTACTCTTTTGTATCCAGCTTCTTTGGCTTACAATAATATTTTGAGATTTATTCACATTGTTAGTATTAATTCATTCATTTTCATTGCTGAATGGTATTCTTTTGTATGAATATATAATTTGTTTATTCATCTATTGATGGCATTTATATAGTTTACAATTTTTGCTATTAGAAATAAAATGTGAATATTCAGTACAAGTTTCTGTCTGAATAAGTATGTTTAACTTTATAAGAAACTGTAAAAGTATTTTCCAAAGGGGTGGAATCAATTTAAATTCCTGATAATAAAATCTAAGAATTCCGTTTGCTCCACATCTTCACCAACCCTTCAATTTTTAAAAAAATTTCAGCTTTCAAGCGAATATTTAATAGTATATAACTGTGCTTTAAACCTGTATTTCTCTATTAACTGGTGATGTTAAGCGTATTTCCATATATTTTTATTGAAATATTTATTTCATTTTATTACTGAAAACATAGAATTGATCTACAAAATTATATTGGTTTCAGATGAACAACTTAGTGATTCAACAATTGAATACAGTACTAAATGCTCACCCCAGTAAATGTAGTTACCATCTGTTACTACACAAAGATATTGCAGTATTATTAGCTATATTCCCTAGGCTGTACTTCATCCCTGTGATTAACTTATTTTATAATTTGAAGTTTCTACCTCTTTATCCCCTTCACTTACTTTATCTGTCTCCCTTCTTCCCCTGTGGTAACCAGAGATCCATTCTCTGTGTTTATGAGTCTATTTCTGTTTTGTTTGTTTGTTCATTTATTTGGTTTTTCATATTCCACATATAAGCAAAACCATATGGTAGTCATCTTTCTCTGGCTGACTTATTTCACTTAGAATGATATTCTGTAGGTCCATCCATGTTGTTGCAAATGGCAATATTTGGTTCTTTCTATGGTTGAGTAATATTCCATTGCATTTATGTGTCATACCTTCTTTATCCATTTATTTATCAGTGGACTTTAGTTGCTTTCATATCTTGGTTATTGTGAACAATGCTGCAAAAAACATAGGAGTTTTTTTTTAAGTAATTACTTTGTTTTCTTTGGATAGATTCACAGAAGTGGAATTGCTGGGTTATATAGTATTTCAATATTTTGTTTTTTTGAGAAACCCCCATAATGCTTTCCATAGTGACTGCACCACTTTACATTCCTACCAACATTCTATGAGGATTCTTTTTCCTCCACATCCTAACGAAACTTGTCTTCTCTTGTTTTCTAGACATTAACCATTCTGACTGGCATGAGGTCATATCTCACTGTGGTTTTGATTTGCATTTCCCTGAGGATTAGTGACGTTGATCATCCTTTTATGTGTCTATGAGCCACTTGTATATCTTCTTTGAAAAAACATCTATTCAGGTCCTCTGCCCATTTATTAATTGGATTATTTGTGTTTTGGTTATGAGTGAGTTGAATGAGGTTTTTATATATTTTGAATTTTAATATTATCCTTATCAGATATATCATTTGCAAATACAGTCTCCTATTTAGTAATTCGACTTTTCATTTTGTTGATGGTTTCCTTTGCTATGCAGATTTTCAGTATGATATAATCTCTCTTGTTCAATTTTGCTTTTCTTTCTATTACCTGAAAAAATTTAGTAATGCTGATGTTCAAGAGTTTGCTGCCTATATTTTCTTTGAGAAGTTTTGTGATTTCAGGTCTTATATTTAGGTGTTTAATCCATCTTGAGTTTATTTTTGTGTATGATTACCTAGCCTAATTTATTATTTTTTTTTTTTGCATGTAGCTGCCCAGTTTTCTCAACACCATTTATTGAAGACACAGTCTTTTCCTCATTGTATATTCTAGCCTCCTTTGTTGTGGATTAATTGGCCATATACATGTAAGTTTATTTCTGGGCTCTCTATTCTGTTCCATTGAGCTATGTGTCTATTTTTGTGCTGGTACCATACTGTTTAGATTTCTATTGATTTATAGTATAGTTTGAAATCAGAGAATGTGATACTTCCAGCTTTGTTCTTTCTCAGGATTGCTCTGGCTATCCAGGATCTTTCAGGGTTCTATACAAATTTTGGATCATTAGCCCTAGTTCATTGAAAAGTGCCATTGATATTTTGATAGGGATTATATTGAATCTGTAGATTGAATTAGGTAGTATGGCCATTTTAACAATATTGATTATTCCTATCCATCAGCATGGGTTATTTTTCCATTTATTTGTGCTATCTTCAAATTTATTTCATCAATGTTTTGGTTTTCAAAGAACAGGTCTTTCACCACCTTGGGTAAATTATTCCTAGATATTTTATTCTTTTTGATGCACTTGTAAATGGGATTGTTTTCTTAATTTCTCTTTCTGCTAGCTCATTATTTGCATATGGAAATTAAACAGATTTCTGTACATTGAATTTTTATGCTCAGTTTTATTGAATTCAGTTATTAATTCTAGTAAATTTTTTATGGAGTCTTTAGGGTCTTGTATATGTAGTATCTTACCATCGGCAGATAGACAATTTTACTTCTTCTTTACCAATTTGAATGCCTTTTATTTACTTTTCTTCTAATGTCTATGGCTAAGACTTCTAGTACTATATTGAATAAAAGTAGTGAGAGTTGGTTGGCATCCTTGTCTGGCTTTTGATCTTAGAGGAAAAGCTTTCAGTTTTTCACCATTGAGTATGATGTTAGCTATGAGTTGTTCATATATGGCCTTTATTATGTTGAGATATATGCCCTCTGTACCCACTTTGTTGAGGGTTTTTATCATGAATGGTTGCTGACCTTTGCTAAATGCTTTTTCAACATCTATTGAGGTGATCATATGATTTTTATATTCTTCCTTTTGTTAATGTGCCCTATCACATTGATTGATTTGTAGATATTAAAACATCCTTGCATCCCTGGAGTAAATCTACTTGATTGTGGTGAATGATCTTTTTAATCTATTTTTGAACTCAGCCTGCTAATAATTTATTGAGTATTTCTGCTTCTGTGTTCATCAGGATACTTGTCTTTAATTTTCTTTTTTTGCAGCATCTTTGGTCTTGGTACCCAGGTGATGCTGGCTTCATAGAATGAATTTGGAAGCTTTCATTACTCTTCAAATTTTTGGAATAGTTTGAGTAGGACAGGTATTAACTCTTCTTTAAATATTTAGTAGAATTCAACTGTCAAGCCATCTGGTACTGGATTTGTTTTTTGGGGAGTTTTTAAATTACCAGTTCAATTTCATTATTAGTAATTAGTCTGTTCAGATTTTCTATTTCTTTTTGGTCCAGTCTTGGAAAATTGTATGTTTCTAGGAATTTATCCATTTCTTCTAAGTTATCCATTCATTGGTATATAATTTTTCATAATCTTTTATAAACATTTGTATTTCTATGGTGTTAGTTGTAATTCCTCCTCTTTTATTTCTGATTTATTTTAGACCTCTCTTTTTTTCTTGATTTGTGTAGCTAAAGGTTTATCCAATATTTCATCTTTCCAAAGAACCAACTCTTAGTTTCACTGATCTTCTGTATTTTTCTTTAGTGTCCATTTTATTTATTTCTGCTCTGATCTTTTTGTTATTTCTTCCTTCCACTAACTTTGAGCTTTGTTTATTCTCCTTTTTCTAGTTCCTTTAGGTGTCAGGTTAGATTTTTCATTTGAGATGTTTCTTGAAATAGGCCTGTATTGCTATAAACTTCCCCTTTGGGACTGTTTTTCCTACATGCCAAAGATTTCAAACCATGATGTTTCTATTTTCATTATCCTTCAAGTATTTTTTATTTCCTCTTTTTTTTGTTGATGACTACTTGGTTGTTTAGTAGCATACTCTTTAGCCTCCATGTGTTTGTCTTTTCCATTACATTCTTGTAATTGATTTCCAGTTTCATACTGTTGTAGTTAGAAAGGATGCTTGATATGATTTCAATCTTAAATTTATTGAGACTTGCTTTGTGGCCTAACATGGGATCTGTTCCATGTGTATTTGAAAAGAATGGGCATTCTACTGTTATTAGATGTAATATTCTGTATATATCTGGTAATTCGAGTCTAATGTGTCATTCAAATCCACTGTTTCCTTGTTGATTTTGTGTCTGGATGATCCATCTCTTGATTTTAGTGGTTGCTAAAATCCCCTACTATTATATTACATAAAAGCAAATGTTTTATGTCTGTTAATGTTTGCATCATATATTTAGTGTTCCTCTGTTGGGTACATAAACTTATATCTTTTTACTGGATTGAGCTCTTAATCAATATATAATGTCCTTCTTTGTCTCTTGTTAGACTCTTTGTTTTAAAATCTATTTTTTCTAATACAAGTATTACTACTCCAGTTTTTCTTTCATTTTTATTTGCATGTAATAGTTTTTTCCATCCCTTCAGTTTCAGTCTGTGTGTGTCTCTAGGTCTAAAGTGAGTCTCCTGCAGGCAGAAATTAAATGGGTCTTCTGTTTTAATTCATTCAGTGACTTTATATCTCGATTGGAGCAGTTAGTTCATTTACATTTAAAGTAATTATTGATAGGTATGTATTTATTGCCATTTTGTTAAATGTTTCTTGATTGTTTCTGTTATTTTTCTCTGATCCTTTATTCCTCTCTTCCCTTATGCATTATGACTTTCTTTAGTGTTATGGATAGATTTCTTCACTTTATTTTTATCTGTATAGGTTTTTGGCTTGTAGTTATCATGGGGTTCATATCTGACATCCTATGTACATAGCAATTTATGATTAGTCAATGACCACTTAAGTTTGAACACATTCTAACAGCAATACATTTTTATTCTCCCTCCTCTACATTGTAAGTATATATAAAGCCTTCTTTTATATGATTTTATTTAGAAAATCTCTTTACTAATTTTTAGATATAATTAATTTTACTACTTTTGTCTTTTTGACCTTCACATTAGCTTTTAAGTGATTGATCTCCTATTTCTGCTATGTTTGCTTTTACCAGTGAAATTTTTCCTTTCATATTTTTCTTGCTGCTAGCTGGGGTCTTTTCTTGTCCTGCAAAAGAAGTCCCTTAACATTTTTTGTAAGGATGGTGGTGAACATTTTTAACTTACGCTTGTCTGTTAAGCTCTTTATCTCTCCTTCAATTCTGAATTATAACCTTACTGGGTAGAGTATTCCTGGTTGTAGGTTTTCTCCTTTCATCACTTTGAATATATCATGCCACTCTCTTCTGGCTTATAGAGTTTCAATTGAAGACTTAGCTGATAGCCTTACAGTTTCCCTTGTAGGTAACTCATTGCTTTTCTCTTGCTGTTTTTAAGATTCTTTCTTTGTCTTTGTGCTTTGACACCTTAATTATTACATGTCTTTGTGTGGATCTCCTTGGGATTATCTTGTTTGTGGTTCTCTCTGTATCCTGGACTTTGGTGTCTTTTTCCTTTCCTAGGTTAAGGAAGTTTTCAGCTATTATTTCTTCAAATAAATTTTCTACCCCTTTCTCTCTTCTCCATCTGGGACTCCTCTATTATGCAAATATTTGAGCATTTGATATTGTCCCACAGATCCCTTAATCTATATTTCTTTTCATTCTTTCTTCTTCCTGCTGTTCAGCTTGAAAGCTTTCCGTTAATTCCATCTTCCAAATTGCTGATCCATTCTTCCACATCCTCTAATCTGCTGTTGATTAAATCTAGTATGTTTTTTAATTTCATTTATTGTATCCCTCATCTCTGATTTGTTCTTTTTTGTATTGATTTCTAGCTCTTTGTTGAGGTTCTCACTGAATTCATCCACTCTTCTCTCAAGTCTGCTGAGCATCTTTATAACCATTACTTTAACTCTTTATCTGTTAGATTGCTTAACACTGTTTCATTTAGTTATTTTTATTGAAGTTTAATCATTTTTTTTGTTTCAAGCATATACCTTTAACTCATGTTATTTGACTTTATTTGACTTTTGACTATGAATTAGTCAAAAGGGCTACCTCTCCCTATCTTGAAGAATTGGCCTTGTGTAAGGAAGGTCCCCTGAGTAGACTATGTCTGCCTGGTGAGTTTGGCTGTCTGGCTGGAGTCCCACTGAGCATGAGATGGAGGTATCCAGGTGTCAAGGATCCAAGGGTGTGGTTGGGAGTGGCAGTTTGGGGGGCATAATTGGAGTGGTTTCTGAGTGAATGTCTGAAGGGTCTGCACTGGTAAGGCAGTGGGCTGGTACCCTCTCTGGGGAGCCTCTACATGGGTGACTACTGGCATCATGCATGCAGGGCGGTGGTTGCCAAGGTGCACTTTCCAAGGGTTGGAGGTGACTGGCTCTGTACCTGCGGTGCAGTACACCCTCTGCAGGCCCAGGTGCACCCTCTGGGGAGCCCCCACATCTATGGCTAATGACTCTGCCATTGGTACAACTGGACCCAGGTGTGACCCCAGGGAATACCCCAGGTCAGGGGTGATTGGCTATGTGTCCATGATGCAGCAGCTGCCTGGGTGCACTCTCTGGAGGTCAGCAGTGGCCAGCTCTATACCTGGGGTCCAGCAGCCCATGTGCAGTGTCCACAGAGCCCCATATCTTCAGCAGAGGTCTACATAAAGGTTTATCAGATCTTAAAGACAAAACAGGAATTTTTAAAGTTTTTAAAAGTTAAGGTATAATATATATATATATATATATATATACAGTAAAGTACACAAATCTTAGACATATTGCTAAAGAACCTTCTTGAAATGAATACACTCATATAACCATCGCCCTGAAATTGGTATGAAATGTTACCAGCAACCAGAAGCCTCCTGCGTATGATCTTCCAGTCAATATTTTCCCCAAATTAACCACTCTCATAACATCAACTATCCTCAGTTAATTTTACCTGATTTGGAATGTATGATATTGGAATACTTTTATGTACCTGGCTTCCTTGGCTTAATATATTTGTAAGATTCATCCATATTATTATGCATAGCAGTAGTTCAGTTGTCCAAGGGGGAAAAAAAAAACAAATCATGAAAAATAGCCCCTGGATTCCTGTGTCCTTGTGGAATTATTCTTTCCCATCATCCTATCACTTATTTTGTACAAGTGTCTTGTTATATTCCAGAACGCTGGAGTACAGAGAATATATTTTAAGCTTCATGTACAATATCTACACAGTCTTGATCCTGGTTGGTTCTCAATAATGTTTCATTGACCTAGCAGGAATGGTCAGAATTCTTTAGAATTTTACCACCAAATAAAGTAGAAAGAGAATGAGATAGCATTTAAGTCCAATATTGAATCTCCTTTACTTTCTATTTCATTGACTTTAGATGAGTCACTTAATTCCTCTATACTTCACTTTTCTTCACAAAATGGGAATACCACTACTTGCTGTACTCTGTTTAGAGATAGAGTGGGAAGCCAACAAAAACATGTGCAAAAATACTTTGTCATCAGTCACTCCTAGGCTGAGTGCACCTACAGACATATGATAGGATGTGTTGCCATGACACTGCAATGAGGAAAGGTGAACAAAGTGGAAAGTCCAACATGGGATGTATGTGATAGTTCATGAAATATGTTACTATAAAGCATATTGTCATAGTACCAATTAAAGCATTAGAAATTTTTATTCATTTTTTATTTACATACAATAGAACTTATACTTTTTTGATGTAGAGTTAGTTTCATTGTTTGTTTATTCAAGTACATTTTTCTACTCTTATCATTATAATTTTCATCTTTTTATTTATAGAAAGGGTTAATTTGCTTTTCTCTTTCCTTCAATTTCTTTCTTTCAATTAATATGTTTTCTTCTTTCTTTCTTTCCTTATTTCATTCATTCATTTGTTCATTCTTTTTTTTTTTTTGAGGTGGAAGCTTAGAATATTGACTTTAAGCACTTTCCCTTTTCTAATAAAGCATTTAAATATAAAATTTATCCCTATGCATTACCTTAGCTACATTGATATGCAGTGTTTGAAGTACTATCCAGTACAAAATATTTTCTAATGTTCCTTGACCTATCTTCTTATTCATGAATTTTATTCTGAAAATAATAAAGACAGTCCTACTTCATCTTTCAAATTTGTATTCCATTTATTTATGTATCATACAACACATTCAGTGTAATTTCCAACCCATTTAAATTTGTGCAGTGAGTTTTATGGCCCCATAGGTATCTATTATGGTGAATGTTGCATATACACTTGAAAAGGACATCTATTTTGTCATTGTTGGAAGGGGTATTCTCCAAATGTCAATTAGGCCATATTAGGTAATAATGTTGTTTACATCTTCTAGATTATTTCTGAGTTTTTTCCTACTTCTTCTGTCAGTTAACAAAGAAAAGAGTGTACTAACCTCAACTCTAATTGTAGATATGTCTGTTTCTCCTTTCAGGTCTGTCAAGTTTTGTTGCATGTATTTTGAAGCTGTTTTTCCATGCATACTATTTAGGGTTATTTCTTCTTGATGAATTGATCCTTTTATCTTTATAAAATGACGCTCTTTATCTCTGGTGATATTTCTTTTACTAAACTTGACTTTGATAATATAGTCAGTTCAGCTGTCTATGTTTAGTGTTTGCATGGTATAGTTTTTTCCATCTTTTTAACATTAGCTTGTGTGTTTGTATTTAAAGTTCATTTTTTCCTATTCTTAATGAACATACTTTTATGCTGTTTTCTAATAGCTGAAAGCAGCTGTTTCATAAATTTTGCCTAGTTTTCTATTTGTTTACTTTGGGATGATGTATGTGTGGTGCCATTATTCCCTCATGGCTAAATTTCTTCTACACATTTTTATCTTCTGTTTGTTGTGCACATGGCATTTAGTCTATATACTTGTCACCTTTATGTTAATTACTACTGTATCTCCAAACATAATACCTTTTTTATCTTTTGGTAATAACCCCTTACACATTCAATAACTTTGAATTCTTTTTTATGATTCAAAGTGAAATGAGTATTGCCTGTATAGAAATGGCATTTATCATCAAGAGGCATTTTTAAAAACATCTAAAGACTAAAATATATATCTATTTATATACTTCAAAATGTGAGCCACAACATGAATGAAAATCTAAACTCCTTTAACCTTGAAATGCAGACTAAAGAGGCACAGCATTTCCTAAATAAAATGGCACATACCTCCAACACTGAATTATAAGTTGATGAATAAAAATTTTAGCAACCAATTCCGAATGGAAAACAAAGTTGATTAAGCCTACACTTAAATGTTAAAAATTAATTTCTTTTCACATATATTCAGATACCCAGTAAAAGTCTCAGTTATATGAAGAATTTCATTGAATTTATATTAAAGATCTTATGGTAACATCTTATTAAGAAGAAAAATATAATAACATAATTTATCACTTGAGATATTTTACATCACTATAATTGGGTATGTCAAATTTCACTTAAGCATGGCAGTATGGTTTCAGTATTTTGTAATTCTCCTTTTTAGCAGAGCTAGTGAATTTATTTTCTAAAGATTAGTTTGTTTCAAATTTGTGCCTTTAACATTACTAAATTATATTTTTCTCAGTTTTAATAAAAGTGCTTAGTTAATGATTCTCTAAATGTTAGAAAATTCTAATTTATCTATTCCTTTCATCTTCTTCATATATTGTCACAATGTCCTCTTAATTATCTTCTCTGTGCACTATCTATAATATTTTTTAAAGAAACAGGTGATTCCTTTCATCCTGAAACTGGCTTCTAGATTACTTCCTACAATACTGGTTTGCAATACACACAGACGTATATTTGTATGTATGTATGTACATGTGTAATGTATGTATATATTTCATGTACACATATAAGTTTTATATATAGGTATATGTATATACACAAATGCATACACAAATAGAGATATAGATTATTTTTAATTTAACCTATTAAATCATACCAAAATTTTACTGAATGTAGTAATTATTACAAAAGTTATCTGTTGTGAATTATCTACAATCTACTATAAATGAAGAGAATATGATATTCAAAAATAGGTAATTGCATCTTCTAATTCAGCCATAAGGAATAGTTTTTGTATAGATATTAACGTAATTGTCATAGAAATTTACCTAGTGAACAAATCAAATTCTGTGAAACCTAAAATTTCTTACACTTACACAAGTGTGTTTGTTATTTTACCTAGAGCCTATAATATTATGGAAAACTGAACTGGACATGTGAGAATAGACCAAAAGTATTGGGTGAAGGGAATACTTTTTATTTAGAAATATTTTAAACTAGAGAAACTTTTAAACATTACTATTACTACAATAAATAACACCTAGTAATTCTTTCAAAGCTTTTTCATACTCATATCAGATTTTTTTAATGAATAGAATTCTGAAATAAACTGTTGCCCTTTATGTACCCCAAATGAAATCTATCCCCTTTCTTCTTCCCTACAGGTAAGCACCACAATAATTTACCATTTATAATTCTCATGCAGGTTTTTTTTAATATTGGACAGCATATACAAGTATCCATAAACATGTATGTATATTTTGAGGCATAATTTTAAATTTCTGTAAATAATATATTCACAATTCTACAACTTGTTTTTTTCTTAAATATTTATTCATGATTTTTATAGCTTTCCTTATTAATTTAACTGCTGTATACTATTCCAACTATATGAATGTGCCATAACATATCCATCCATTTTTCCAGTCTCTGGACCTGTAAGTGGTAATCTGATTTTTCAGTCTTACTGAAATGATAAAATGAACATTCCTGTAGAGACCTTCTTATATTTGGGATACATTAAGACTATATTAGAAAGTAAAATTGCCAATGAGGGTTATGTCCATCTTCAATATTTCTAAACATAACCAAAATGATTCTACAAATTTATATGACCACCAGCAGTAAAGGAGAGTCAATAGATTATTTTTAAATATTGATTTTAGTGTAAATCAAAACTCAAATAAATATGTTACTAGTCATATTTTGTTTCTTATAAGTAGGGACTCAAATGATATATATATATATTTTTTATGCCATAGGGGTATTTCAGGGAAACTTAAATTATTTTATGACATCTGCTATCACAGTAGCTGAATCTTATTTATAAGCAGTTAATAATTGGTCATATGTTCCTAATTATCCTTAATTCTATAGTCATTGTTTCACCATTACAGGAAAGTGTTACAACTCTTTTCTCTAGGTTATGTAATTTCTATTTCTCCTATACAGTCTCAACAATAAACATTTTTCTAGAGACTACTATCCACAGTATAAATATCTTGGCATCACTTAAGTTTTTCATGATGAGTTCTGAAAGCATCAGTGGAAGGTTTCATACTGCTGAACACAGCTTGCCAACTTCTCAGTAGCATGCTGCATTTCCTTCACACTGGACTTCTCACTTGATTTGTGTTTCTTTTAATCCCAGGTTGCTCCTGTGCTATCTTTGGACTCCAAGATGAATGCTCTTTTCTCTTCCACATTGCCTTCCCTGTGCATTCCACATGCAACAAAAGAAACGTGATGGGGGGACCTGAGGGCTTTATTCCTTAATTATGATCCAATTACTTAATTCAGTGACAAATCATTTTATCAATATTATCCAGGTCTTCTTCTGATGTGATTAATCAATCATTCCCAACTTAGACATTTTTAACTACAAAGAAGATAAATATTTGAAAGTCTTGATCTAATTTATATCTTATGAATGCATTTTCTTGGTTTTATTGTAGCCTTACATTATAATGGCTAAGAAGTTATATATATTATTTTATTAACATAATTGCAATTTAATGGTTTGAAACATTTATTTTTTATTTTTTATAATTTATTTTGGTATCATTATTCTACAATTACATGTGCAATATGTTGGTTATTAAACTACCCCCATCATCAGGTCCCCCCACCAACCCCATTACAGTCACTGTCCATCAGGCTAGTGAGATGCTATAGAATCACTACTTGTCTTCTCTGAGTTGTACAGCCCTCCCCGTTTCCCCCCAACATTACATATGCTAATCGTAATGCCCCTTTTCCTGTCTTATCCCTCCCTTCTCACCCATCTTCCCCTGTCCCTTTCCCTTTGGTAACTATTAGTCCATTCTTGGGTTCTGTGAGTCTTCTGCTATTTTGTTCCTTCAGTTTTTTTTTCTTTGTTCTTATACTCCACATATGAGTGAAATCATTTGATACTTCTCTTTTTCGGCTTGGCTTATTTCACTGAGCATAATACGCACTAGCTCCATCCATGTTGTTGCAAATCGTAGGATTTGTTTTCTTCTTATGGCTGAATAATATTCCATTTTGTATATGTACCACATCTTCTTTATCCACTCACCTACTGATGGACACTTAGGTTCCTTCCATTTCTTGGCTATTGTAAATAGTGCTGCGATAAACATAGGGGTATATATGTCTTTCTCAAACTGGGCTGCTGCATTCTCAGGGTAAATTCCTAGGAGTGGAATTTCTGGATAAAATGGTATTTCTATTTTGAGTTTTTTGAGGAACCTCCATACTGCTTTCCACAGTGGTTGAACTAATTTGCATTACCACCAGCAGTGTAGGAGGATTCCCCTTTCTCCGCATCCTCGCCAACATTTGTTGTTGTTTGTCTTTTGGATGTTGGTCATCCTCACTGGTGTGAGGTGATATCTCATTGTGGTTTTAATCTGCATTTCTCGGATGATTAGCGATGTGGAGCATCTTTTCATGTGCCTGTTGGCCATCTGAATTTCTTCTTTAGAGAAGTGTCTATTCATGTCCTCTGCCCATTTCTTAATTGGATTATTTGCTTTTTGTTTGTTCAGGTGCATGAGTTCTTTATTTTGGATGTCAACCCCTAATCGGATCTGTCATTTATGAATATATTCTCCCATACTGTAGGATCCCTTTTTGTTCTACTGATGGTGTCCTTTGCTGTACAGAAGCTTTTCAGCTTGATATAGTCCCACTTGTTCATTTTTGCTTTTGTTTCCCTTGCCCGGGAGATATGTTCATGAAGAAGTTGCTCATGTTTATGTTCAAGAGATTTTTGCCTATGTTTTTTTCTAAGAGTTTTATGGTTTCATGACTTACATTCAGGTCTTTGATCAACCTTGAGTTTACCTTTGTGTATGGGGCTAGACAGTAGTCCAGTTTCATTCTCTTACATGTAGCTGTCCAGTTTTTCCAACAGCCGCTGCTGAAGAGGCTGTCGTCTCCCCATTGTATATCCAAGGCTCCTTTAGCAAATATTAATTGACTGTATGTGTTTGGGTTAATGTTTGGATTTTCTATTCTGTTCCACTGGTCTTTGGGTCTGTTTTTGTGCCAATACAAAATTGTCTTGATTACTGTGGCTTTGTAGTAGAGCTTGAAGTCAGGGAGCACAATTCCCCGTGTATTATTCCTCCTTCACAGGATTGCTTTGGCTATTCGGGGTCTTTTGCGGTTCCATAGAATTTTAGAAGTATTTGTTCCAGTTCATTGAAGAAAGCTTTTGGTAGTTTGATAGGGATTGCGTTGAATCTATAGATTGCTTTAGGTAGTACAGCCATTTTGACAATATTTACTCTTCCTAGCCAAGAGCATGGGATGCATTTCCATTTGTTAGTGTCCTCTTTAATTTCTCATAGGAGTGTCTTTAGTTTTCAGAGTGCAGGTCTTTCACTTCCTTCGTTAGGTTTATTCCTAGGTATTTTATTCTTTTTGATGCAATTGTGAATGGAATTGTTTTTCTGATTTCTCTTTCTGTTAGTTCATCGTTAGTGTATAGGAAAGCAACAGATTTCTGTGTGTTAATTTTGTATCCTGCAACTTTGCTGAATTCAGATATTAGTTCTAATATTTTTGGAGTGGAGTCTTTAGGGTTTTATATGTAGAGTATCATTTCATCTGAAAATAGTGACAATTTGACTTCTTCTTTACCAATCTGGATGCCTTGTATGTGTTTGTTTTGTCTGATTGCCGTGGCTAGGATCTCCAGTACTTAGTTGAACAACAGTGGAGAGAGTGGGCATCCCTGTCTTGTTCCCGATCTTAGATGAAAAGCTTTCAGCTTCTCGCTGTTAAGTATGATGTTAGCTGTGGGTTTGTCATATATAGCCTTTATGATGTTGAGGTACTTGCCGCCTATACCCATTTTGTTGAGAGTTTTAATCATGAATGGATGCTGAATTTTGTCAAATAATTTTTCAGCATCTATGTAGATTATTATGTGGTTTTTGTTTTTTTTGTTGATGTGGTAGATGATGTTAATAGATTTTCGAATGTTGTACCATCCTTGCATCCCTGGGATGAATCCCACTTGATCATGGTGTATGATCCTCTTGATGTATTTTTTAACTCGGTTTGCTAATATTTTATTGAGTATTTTTGTATCCACGTTCATCAGGGATATTGGTCTGTAATTTTCTTTTTTGGTGAGGTCTTTGCCCGGTTTTGGTATTAGAGTGATGCTGGCTTCATAGAATGAGTTTGTAAGTATTCCCTCCTCTTCTATTTTTTGGAAAACTTTAAGGAGAATGGGTGTTATTTCTTCTCTATATGTCTGGTAGAATTCAGAGGTGAATCCATCAGGCTCGGGGGTTTTGTTCTTGGGTATTTCTTTGATTACCGATTCAATTTCATTGCTGGTGATTGGTCTGTTTAGTTTTTCTGTTTCTTGCTTGGTCAGTCTTGAAAGGTTGTATTTTTCTAAGAAGTTGTCCATTTCTTCTATGTTTTCCAGATTGTTAGCATATATATTCTCCTAATATTCTCTTATAATTCTTTGTATTTCTGTGGGGTCCGTCGTGATTTTTCCTTTCTCATTTCTGATTGTGTTTATGTGTGTAGATTCTCTTTTTCTCTTAATGAGTCTGGCTAGGGGTTTATCTATTTTGTTTATTTTTTCAAAGAACCAGCTCTTGGTTTTATTGATTTTTTCTATTGTTTTATTCTTCTCAATTTTATTTATTTCTTCTCTAATCTTTATTATGTCCCTCCTTCTGGTGACTTTGGGCCTCATTTGTTCTTCTTTTTCCATTTTCATTAATTGTGTCTTTAGACAATTCATTTGGGAATGTTCTTCCTTCTTTAAATAGGCCTGGATTGCAATATACTTTCCTCTTAGAACTGCCTTTGCTGCGTCCCACAGAAGTTGTGGCTTTGTGTTGTTGTCATTAGTCTCCATATATTCTTTGATTTCTGTTTTGATTTGTTTGTTAACCCATTGATTAATTAGGATAATGTTGCTAAGTATTCATGTATTTGTGAACCTCTTTGGTTTCTTTCTAAAATTTATTTCTAGTTTTATACCTTTGTGATCTGAGAAGTTGCCTGGTAGGATTTCAATATTTTTGAAATTACTGAGGTTCTTTTTGTGGCCTAGTATGTGGTCTATTCTGGAAAATGTTCCATGTGCACTTGAGAAGAATGTGTATCCTGTTGCTTTTGGGTGTAGAGTTCTGTAGATGTCTGTTAGGTCCATCTGTTCTAGTGTGATGTTCAGTGCCTCTGTGTCTTTACTTATTCTCTGTCTGGTTGATCTGTCCTTTGGAGTGAGTGGTGTGTTGATGTCTCCTAAAATGAATGCATTGCTGTCTATTTCCTCCTTTAATTCTGTTAGTATTTGTCTCACATATGCTGGCGCTCCTGTGTTGGGTGCATATATATTTATAATGGTTATATCTTCTTGTTGGACTGACCCTTTATCATTATGTAATGTCCTTCTTTATCTCTTGCTACTTTCTTCATTTTGAAGTCCATTTTGTCTGATACAAGTACTGCAACACCTGCTTTTTTCTCTTTGTTATTTGCATGAAATATCTTTTTCCATCCCTTCACTTTTAGTCTGTGTATATCTTTGGATTTGAGGTGAGTTTCTTGTAGGCAGAATATAGATGGGTCTTGCTTTTTTATCCATTCTGTTACTCTGTGTCTTTTGACTGGTGCATTCAGACCATTTACATTTAGGGTGATTATTGATGGATATGTACTATTGCCATTGCTGCCTTTAGATTCATGGTTACCAAAGTTTCAAGGGTAGCTTCTTTACTATCTAACAATCTAACTTATCTTTCTTGTTAAGTTATTGTAAACACAGTCTGTTGTTTCTTTATTTCTCTCCCTTCTTATTATTCCTCCTCCATTTTTTATATACTAGGTGTTTTATTCTTTGCCTTTAGTTAGTATTTGGATGGTCTGCTTTCTTTGCTGATTTTATTTTCTCTGGTGACATCTTTTTAGCCTTAGGAGTGCTTCCGTCTAGAGCAGTCTGTTTAAGATATCCTGTAGTGGTGGCTTATGAGAGGCAACCTCTCTCAACTTTCATTTGTCTGGAAATTGTTTAATCCCTCCGTCATATTTAAATGATAATCGTGCTGGATACAATATTCTTGGTTCGAGGCCCTTCTGTTTCATAACGTTAAATATATCATGCCATTCTCTTCTGGCCTGTAGGTTTCTGTTGAGAAGTCTGATATAGTCTGGTGATTTTCCTTTGTAGGTGATCTTTTTTCTCTCTCTGGCTGCCTTTAATACGCTGTCCTTATCTTTGATCTTTGCCATTTTAATTATTATGTGCCTTGGTGTTTTCTTCCTTGGGTCCCTTCTGTTGGGAAATCTCTGGGCTTTCGTGGACTACGAGACTATTTCCTTCCCTAGCGTGGAAACGTTTTCAGCAATTATTTCTTCAAAGACACTTTCTGTCCCTTTTTCTCTCTCTTCTTCCGCTGATACTCTTATAATGCGAATATTGTTCCGTTTGGATTGGTCACACAGTTCTCTTAATATTCTTTCATTCCTAGAGATCCTTTTATCTCTCTCTGCCTCAGCTTCTCTGTATTCCTGTTCTCTGATTTCTATTCCATTAACAGTCTCTTGCATCTCTTCCAGTCTGCTGTTAAGCCCATCGATCGCTTGTCTGATTTCTGCATTGTCTTTCCTCGCTTCCCTCACTTCCTCCCTCAGCTCTTGAACATTTCTCTGTAGCTCCATCAGCATGGTTATGACTTTTATTCTGAATTATTTTTCAGGAAGACTGTTTATTTCCATCCCTTCAGGCTCTCTCTCTGTGGTTGTCTGGTTGATCTTAGTCTGGACCATATTCCTCTGTCTTTTCATGGCTATAGAAGTGGTCACTGGTAGTTGCCACGTATGTCAGCTGGGCTCTTTAAGACCACCTCGCGGGATGCCATGTCCTCTCAGGTGTAGCTGCACACTGTGCACTTTCCTGTGCGTTCTGGTCTCTCTTTTAAGAATAGTTGTATTTGCTGTATTTTCTTAGATATATATAGTTTTGGAGGAGATTTCGACTTCCCTGCTCATGCTGCCATCTTCCCAGAAGTCCAGTTTGAAACATTTTTAACTTCCTAAACATTTAAGCCAACTGGGACCATTGAAACTCATTATAACAACAAGTTGACTCACCGTTGTCATTTTCTATGATCCGTACAGTAGTCTGTATTATGTACATTAGTACACAAAGAATTAACTCAACAAACTTTCATGAACTGGTGGATCATACTATCAGCACACACTGAACAATGTAGTAAGCCATTATTAAATTCCTATAATGATCTTATTGAAAAAAAGTGAATAGACATTTTAAAATGTCTTTCATACAACTCTATGGCTATTTTCAAGCACTTTTTACCTTCTTTACTGCCACCAACTATCCTATACCCTCAAGAGAGGAAGGAAATTTTGGGGTGCATTGCACATCTCCTCACACATTTATCTCTGAATGTCAATTCAGCAAGTGGTGAAAATTGGAGAAGTTGTTCTGGGATCTTGAGATCTCAGGCACTGACTGAGTGGTCACTACAGGTGAAAGAGTAGTAATGCCAAAAAAAAACCCCAAGATCTTAATGCAAAACATTCATGAAAGTAGCTACTGCATTTCCTTAAAGCCTAGGAACTTTACAATGAGCATATGGGCTTTAACTACACAGTCTCAAAGAGAGCCTGATGTCAGACCAAAGGCTACAAAGCAATCTGGTCACTGTTCCTTAATTTTAATGCCATCTTTAACAACGATTTCAATCTACTTTGTGCATTCAAAATCCTTCTGGTTAAGGTTCTTTCCAAGGAGCAAAACTAACAGACTTATTGCAGCAGATCAAAGAAATGCTCTCTTGTAATCAACTCATTTATTAACACTTGAATATTCAATTCTTATGATACATAATTTACATCATAATTTCAAGCAACTTGCCTTACAGTCTCCAGGTCTAGCAAAATGACCTAAAAAAACATTGCAGGGCTTTTATCCCCCACCAAGGGCAAACTTATTAAGGATATTTTCTAAATGTACTTTAGTAGTAGACTAAGCTCGTACTCTAAGTTTCCTCTACTACTGTGTTACATGTAATCAGGTAATTGGAATCTTTTTAAATCTTTTTGAAATTAAGTATCTATCTGAACCAATCAACTGTGTGCTAGGTGCTTTACATACTTTGACTTGTTTAATTCCCCAGTGGTGCTAAACTGCACCCCCAGAGGTTAAGGATTTGCTTAATGTCATACAGCTGATCAGAGGCAGAATCCAGGTCTTTTACTATAAAAACTCTTCTCTGTCTCTTGCCCATTGTCTTCTATATTCACAAAAGATGCAAGCTTTCTGTTGGTATATTTTTCATGTGAGAAAATGCAAAGCGCAAAAATAAAGGCAATTGAGATTATTTCCATGCAAACAGTATTCAGTTCCTACTTCCTCAATCAGTTTTCACAATAAACCAGAGAGAACTGTGCCCCATTCCAGGGCTGGCTTAAAGTAGAAGGTCCCTAAATCTCTATCACACCCTGAGGTCTCTCAAAATCTAGAGGATTTGGTTGGGGGAGAAGAGTTTCTAATGAAATCCAATCAAGTCCTGTCTGTTGTGGTTTTACAAATACTTGTAAGGGTCTCACAAGCAACAAGGGTAAACTCATTTCCAAAATGTATTTGGTCTGGCCTAATATTTCATACTGTTAAAAGGAAGTAAAGCAAGAAACAAAAATCCATGCAAGCTTTAGGAAGGCCTTGACCCCTTTGCTTCTGACGTATAGCAGCAATTTCCAAAAACTGCAAGAGAAGGATTTTTCAATTACATAATTTAGTCATAATCTAATGTATGTGATTCCACCTTCATTTAGTAAGATTCAATACCTTTTTTTTTTAAGGACACCTGTGGTTAACTTCTTCTACCTCATGTTATTTGGGTACGTTTCCTTTAAATACAGGGTTTTATTCAAAAAATGTGCAGGTGCTACAATAAAAAGCCTGGTGTTGTAGTGAGTAAGCACTTCCTGGGGAATAAGCTGTCCATGTCTTTGCAATGAATGCATGCTTGAACAGGAAACTTCACTCAGTGGGTTTCTGGCATCTGGGATATGTTAGTTCCTTTAATATGGACCTGCAGTTTACTGTCATGGAGGAGATTATGCACCGTGTGACCAAACCATCCTTAGGAGTTATACTATTCCTTAAAATGAAATAAATATGTGCAATGTTTCATAGATGATCTTTCTGGGGCAAATATAAATTCTGGGTATTTATTGACTATTTCAAAGTGTGGAAGTAAAACCAGCAGCTGTGATTTTTACTGTGGAAGCCTTTACAATAAAGGAAGTTGGTATTGAATATGTGGGAGCTGAACTGATGATTTAAAATTTATCAGAACATGATAAGAGTCTTCATTAACTACTCAAAGCTATTTGTAATAAATAAACTTGGGCAATTCTTGTCCATGTTATGCTTCATCATGCTTGCTCTAATTCCTGGCAAATCCTCCTTGATTGTTTTGCTCTACAAAGTGTTTTATTAATGTTCCTTTTAACATTCTGCACATTGCTAGAGCAAACCTAGACTTATTAAAAAGATTACATTTCCACTTATACTTTTTCACAGAAACTTGCGTTTGGATTCTAAAAAGATGTCCCTGTCTAAATTTGCAACACTGACACCTTTAATCTATCCCATGAAAAAAAATCAATCAGCTGAATTATATTCCACTTTATAGGAAAAATGTATTATTAAATTAATGGGATCCCATTGTGTTATAAGAAACAGTATATTATATATGTATTTCTCTGTATAGATATATATTATTTACAAGTAAACATGTCGATGATAGATGGTATATTGCCTCACATCTTGTACACAGCAGAATGATGTGCTGAGAATGGTATTAACTTTAGTGTCAAAGATTTTTATTCAAGTCTTAACTTGACCATTAATAAACTTTGTAAATTTGGGCTTTATTTATCTTTTTATTCATTTATTTACTAATTTAAGCATCAGATTCTTTATCTATAAAAAGTTAACATGGCATAATGTGCAAAATTTTCTATAAATTTTAAAATGACAGAAAAAAATGTCTAATGTGTAACTGGAGCATAGCAGAAATTAAACAAGTCTTTTTTCCCATTTTCTTCCCTTCTTCTATGAGCATGTAGCCTATAAGTCTTACATTGTGACTCCTCAGTAAATATGTTTTTACTTGATAAATACACAAGAATTGATGAATTTATGTAAATAGGTTGTAAAGACATTTTCAGAAAGCAATTTTGAACTTTAAATTTAAACTGATATTTAAATTTAAAATTTAAACATAAAATTTAAACTTATCTTCAAATCAGCTTCCAACAATTAGTCAATAATTAATATTATTGTCGGTAACTAATAAGGTAAAAAGAGCATAGTGATATATACATATACACACACACCATTATTCAACATATATAATATTACTATTGATATATACTCATGATTTTTGAATTAAACAAAAGTTTACCTTACCTGAGAATAAAAAAGTATGCGCAAGAATGTTTTTTATAATGTTTTTACTAGTAGTGAAAAATTGAAAATAATCTAACTATACACACATGTACAAACACAGAAAAGAAAGTATAAGAATTATTACTAAGGGAAAGAAAGAAGTGTTTTTCATTGCATATAGAGAATAGAATCTACTTATTGCTACATTTTGTCAATAGTAAAGAAATGAAAATATACATACAAAATATATGTAGAAAAAATTAGAAACTGAACAGTTCTTAGTGTGAGGTGGATTATGGGGTGCTTTCCCTTTCTATATCACATATTTCTCTAGTGTTTGAACTTTGTATTGAATTGTATATTTTAGTATAATTAATGTCATCCTATAAGAAAAAACTGTGATTATATGAGTAATTATAAAATAACTTGAGAGCTTGTCCAGTAAGGTAAATAACCAAGGTAATTTAGCTCAATATCCCTCACCTTTTTCTTCTGACAAATGTCTGGTCCACTTTTTGGAATTGTGGGAAGAAGTTGAAATAATGTGGGGGAGACTGCTCTGCAATGTATAGTCCTATCTCATAATTTGAAATCTGAAGATGGATTTGTTGTGAACTATTATATTATCTGGCCCAACTCTAATTCCAGGTGATAGTGGAGTAAACGACTCTTACAGAGATAAGACTCTGCCTTCTTTAACAGCAGTTTAACTCCTTCAGAGACAGGATATCATCATCAGTCAATATTGCAAAATAAACCTCAAAATTTCAAATGGAAAGCACATTTACAATGTTGCTGAAAAATCTAGATGGTAGTCCCATTCAACAATGGTCATCTGATACTTTGTTTATTCAGATGCATTATTATCCATGTTAGACACTTTCAAATATTCATATTGACTATCTAGAGTACTAAGGCAACACAGCCTGAACCATGTGTTTATCTATTTGTCATAAAATTATCTAGAGAAGCATAGCTAAGCCATGAAGACTGTGTCAAAGTAAGGTGACTCATTTATAATAAATGTTGTTCTTTTCTAGCTTTTCAGCAATAAGAATGAAAAAATTGGATAGTAGGTGGCAGCTTCCTTAGCAGTATTTGGCAGGTGGAAAGAGGTAGTATCTAATAAAATAAGTACTATATTAGTTGGACTAATATTTACTGCCCTTCACCCAAGAAAATTTCCGTAATTATTATCATGTATTTACATCACCAAATGAAGTCCATATTTGCATTGTGGTTTAAAATGAATGCTGATTGTGATTTGATTAGTCATTAACATACCAACTATGGCATATCAGCCTTTGGAAATGTTGGAGGCTAGATTTTACTGTCCTTAAACTGGATGATTTGTATCTTTTTAAAAATATATACTCACGATGACCTTCAATGTGTATATTTCTCATATTTGCCTCTCCATGAATGAAAATCTAGGTTTAGACAATAAGATGTCCTACATTTTATCTCAATGAGCAGTGCTGAAACTTTCATATTTATCATAATTTTTCTTTTAAGTAATATCAACTATCATCAGAAAGTTAATTACAACTTTCATAAAAGGAGAATGATGTTTGAAATTCCTTTCTAAACCTAGTAATATTTAGGCCCTCAATATCTTATAAAATGCCCTCCAGGGTGTTTTTTAAGGAATTAGTAGGTATTAAAAACAGGCCATTTTGGAAAAATTTGACAACAAATAATAATCTGGCAATTATTAAGATGAAATTAGAGGTTTGTAATTAGACTCAGTAGAACAGAAAATTTTTGAATGCCAGCGATGCAACATCCACATAGAAATTCACACACACACACAGAAAAGAGAAAGACGAGGGAACTTACTATTCAGTGAGAAGGTGCCATGTAAAAATACTGATAGTATAAATATCTACAATTTATTGTACACTAATAATTTTAATTGCAGTACTAGTACTAGAGCTAAAATATCAATACTAATAATAATAACTTAAAAATTTCACAATACTTACTAGGCACTATCCAAGACATTCTAACCATTTTCTTGTTTAACCTGTCTATATGCTGTGAGGTTACATGATCTTATCATAGAAGAGGAAATTGAGACTTAGAGATGTTACTTAAGCTAGAAAATGGCAGGATTTTTCTGGTTCCAAATTTGTTGCAAAGAACAACTCATAAAGCTAAAAACAGTATATACAATACAAGACAATATATGATGCACTCTGTAAGAGAATTCAAGCTGTTAAACAAAATTGAGCTAAGTTTTACAGATTTTATTGGCTTATTCAATGATTTGTGAATCAGGCAGCATGTAAGAAAGGAGCTCCAAGGAGCTATACAACATAAAGGACTCGTAGGCAGAAGGAAGCACGAGTAAGGAAGTTACACTAGAGAAAGAAGCTAATTGGTCATAGCAAGGGCACTTTCCTTCAGGGGATAGTAGGGGCCCATGAGGCAGATTACCTCACTAGTGCTGATGAGGTAATTTCTGACTGACTGGTTTAAGACTCCATTTCTGGGAAAGCCAAAATTGAACTTAAGGTAAGTCTCAGTTTGGTGGTGTGGGGCTTAGCAAAAGTGACTCCATTTTGGGCCTGTTATCCTGTTTTTAACAAAGCAAAGGATGTTAATGTCAAAATGGCAGGGAGCTTTATCTGCTTTGCTCATGGATGCATGCCATGTTCCTAGAATGGTATCTCATAAATAAAAGATGTTCAATGAACATATGTGGAATTGAATTATATCTCAGGGAAATAAGTTTGCTTTCATGAGGTGTTGGGGCTACAGTGGGAGTTGGGAAATGATCAGAAGTTATCTGGAGGAAGTTTTGGAGCCTCGCTAGTATTGAACTGTTAAATTCCTTCTTGTCAAATTTCCTTTCCTCTGTAACCTCCCTGATTACAAGAGAACTATTTGAGCTCTATTTGTACCCTCTTCATGTTAAGAGGATCTCCAAAATTACTTTCTAAATGTAGTAATATTTATAGCAGCATGCTTAGTTACAGACAAGGAATATGTCATATATGAGAAACCATAAATTTCAGTGGTCATGAATTTAAAGTGCTACATGGTTATGTTTGTAGTGAGTAGAAATTAAGTTACTAAAGTTGAAGAGGATGAGGAAATGTGAAGTGATTGAATTATACCATATATCCATGAACTTTGCAAGAGACAAGGCAGAGTGAAAATGTAGACTAGGTGCTGAAATCACTGAGGAAAAAGGAAGAATGTCTGGGTAGCTCAATAAATGACTGTACTACAGAACAGAAAGCAAACGTTGTCAATATGAACTAAAGAATACACAAGGGTGAAATTACTGCATTCTGGCCACTTGTAGGGAACAAGGAATGCAAATGTTTTCTGTCACTCTGGATTCCAAGGGTGAACATTAAACAGCCAGATAAAATCTGTTTGGTGAGAAAGACAAAGTGATATTTAAGGAAACGTCTGAGAATAAATTCCTTAAGCATGTAGTTACTGATTAAGTGTCCACATTATACCAGTCTCTTTGCCAGGCAGTATCGACATAAAAATGTTTTTATTCTCAAAAGAATAAGCTTTCCAAAGGGATCAATCAAGCAGATAAAGGAACAGATAAAAATCTGATGAGTTTGATGAGAGTAGGACTGGACGAGTTGTGATCAAGTAGGAAGGCAATATTGGCAAGAGGCAATCAGCAAAGGCAGAAAAAGGAAACAATTGGTTTAAAAGTATGATGATGCTGTGGGTGGGAAGGGAGGGATAAGAGGGAAAAAGGGGCATTACAATTAGCAGATGTAATGTTGGGGGGGGCACTGGGAGGGTTGTACAGCTCAGAGAAGACAAGTAGTGATTCTATAGCATCTCACTACGCTGATGGACAGTGACTGTAATGGGGTTGGTGGGGGGGACCTGATGAAGGGGTAGTTTAATAACCATAATATTGCACATGTAATTGTAGATTAATGATAATAAAATAAATTATATTTTAAAAAGTTAAAAAAAAGTATGATGATATGGGATGAATATGTTGCAATAGAAAAAGAAAGTGCAGAATTTAATAAATACAAGGAAAAACATCGTAAGTAAAGATTAACCAGATCAATTCTGATATTTGGAGAGCTACTAGATATAATCATAAAATGACTAGCTATCAAATACTCAGAAAAACACAGGTATTCAACCATAACTTAATATGATTTTATGAGAGTTGATTAACCTGGGAAGATTTAATATCTCCATGACAGCAATGGCTAAGAAAAAGCAAGACATTTCATATACCTAGGTTTTAGTAAGTCCTCTGATACACACCATTTTTCAAAAAAATATTCGAAATATTTTGTAAGGTCAATGTATAACTGCAGGAATGTTCATAGCCCTAGGTGGTGATCAATGATTATGTCACAAATTATGGTCACATATTGAGAGCTGTCCCACTGAGGTCAATTCTAAGGCCCAGTCTTTTTGAACATTTTATCAATGATTTGGAAGGTAGCCTCATTACCAACTTAATGATCACATTGTCCATTCCCATCTTGGAAGACTGCCAACACTACAAAACACAGAAATAGAATACAAGTGTCCCTTGTTAACTGAGAACTGGCCAATTAAAAGTGTAACTTAAAACATAAGGATACACTCTTAGTACTTAGGGACTGAACACTAGCTATTTGACTGCAAGCATTAACATCCTAGCATAGCTACAACAGACAATAACTAAAGATGAGAGAAGTCCCTTATTGGCCACTATGAATTACAACAGAAGTGCAGTTTATTAAGAATATCCATAATGCCTACTATGTCCTAATTGCTTACCATTTTTTTTCATTTTAAAAAGGGTGCCACAGAGATACCCAACAAATGTTAATTGATGGAATATGAGAATTAATATGGCAGGTACTTTTTATTCAAAATTATTCATGTCCTCTAGCTCCATATTTTGCAGTTAGTAAGCATTCAAGCAGTATTTGTTAGATGCATTAATATTTGAAGATATTTGAGAGGAAACAGGAAATGATTGAAGTAAAATTAATTTCTATGAATTTATTCATTTAAATGCCATTTCTTATTCTTTTACTATTTTCCAGGTATTTTGTGTTAGGCACTGGGAATAAGTGAGTCATTGAGCCTGCTCAGAAGGAGCAAATAGCCTAGCTAAAAAAAGGAAAAAAAGAAAATCAATAAGTACAGTTGTACGTGACAAATACTATAAGAGATGTATGGCAAATCATTACAGGACAACAGAGAATAAGAAAGTATCTAAACTGATGGTTTAGGGATGGTGACCTAAGGTAAAATTTGAATCACTAACATCTGATTTGAAAGTTCAAGGATGAGTTATTCTTAACCATGGTGTATATGTGCATGTGTAGGTAAGGAAGTGTGCATGTAAGTGTGTGAAGGGTGTGTGTGTGTATATGTGTGTTTTGTGTGAGCGGAGAAGAGATTTTGTTTTCTGTTAGAAGAAACAATTGGCAAAGACATATGAGGAATTTTGCTAGGGGATTTATATACAATACCTTCTCTTTAGAAAAGATAAAACGAGACAAAATGGCTTAAATAAAATCAAATGGAATTTAATTTAGGCTTAAGAATTTCTGTCATTTTTTACATTGGAATGAGTGCTCATATGATGTTGATATTTGTTACTAAAGGTTACCTAAAATGGAATTTTAAAAATATATCTTTGAGATGTCAGCAAGATGGTAGTATAATAGATACCAGCCTTTGTCTTCTAATAAAAGACAACAGTTCTACCGCTATCTACAAACAAATATAGCCTTGGCAGGGTCCAATTAAGAGCCTATAGCAAAACAGTGGTGTAAAAATGAGGAATAAACTAGGGAAGTCAGCTTAGTAGAAATATCTAGAGATGACTAAGAACAAAGAAGAAAGGTGGGGCTAACAGTATCAGCCAATGGTGGGTCCCACTGCAGTCCCCAATGGCCTGCTCTGTGGAGGACCCTGGCAGCTTTTGCCATTGGCAGCCTCAACAGGCCCCATGACTGCTGTGGATTCCCCACAGCTTTCATAGAGGAGGACACCATATTGTTTGTCAGCATGGACCTTACAGGCCTGCTCTGCAGAGGATGCTGGCAGATTTTGCACCTGAGGTAACCAAAAGCCATAGCTTCTGTGGACTCCCCAGAGAGGGAGCTGCTGTTATGCTGCCCAATGACCAGGGGTACCAGCCCCCAGAGCCAAAGCTGCTCCACATGAGCTCACATTTCATATACCAGGTCTGAGACCACTCTGCACAAGCCCACACTCCAGACTAAGCTCTGGATTCTCCATGTATACCTGTGTCTCAGTCACCATAACCAACACCACTGTGGTATAGCTAACATCCTGGGCCTAGAACTGCTGATGCTCCATGCATGCCAGTGCTATAGACCTGGCCATGTGGCAGTTTGGTGTGTACCTGCATCCCACACAGTGTTGCTTCTGTAGGCTAGACAGTGCCCCAGACCCTGGAGTTACAGTCACTCTGAGAGTGCTCATGCTCCAGGCTTGGCTTCATGGCTACTCCACAGGAGTCCATACATCAGATGGCAGTGATACCACCATCAGGAGGGTGATGTGCAAAAGCTGGACCTGGAACCAACAGGGATTCTCTTGCTTACAACATCCTCCATGGGAGAAAAGGAGATCAGGTGGTCCCCAACAATTATCATTGTCCTCAACCTTCATCATTGAGGGTGCCTGAAATTTTCACTGACAATGACCTGAGCTGATGGACCTGAATAAGACTGTGCTGCTAAGTCTTCCCAGGAGCTAGAGCTAGCACAGTCTCTCAGCCAGCACCCTCACTTCCACTAACAGGTCAAGGTCTTTCCTCATGAAAACTAATCCATAAAGTCTAGAAGATGTGACTGATTAGTCAAATATACAGGCACATGGCTATATGAAACATAAAACATCAAGGAAAAATAACACCACCAAAGGAACACAACTTTCTGGTAACCAGCTCCAAGGAAATGGAGATCAAAACATTGTTGGACATAGGTTAGAAAATAGATGTTTTCAAGGAAGCTCAGTAATCCGCAAGAGGACACAGACAACTCAACAAATCAGGGAATCAATACATGCACAAAATAAGACATTCAAGAGTGAAATATAAGTTATAAAAAGAGAACCAAACAGAAATTCTGGAGCTGAAGAATATGATGAGTGAAATAAAATATGAACTAGAGAACATCAAAAACAGACTTGATTAGACAGAATGAAGAATCAGAAATCAAAAGTAAGTCATTTTAATTATGCAGTCAGTGGAGAAAAAAAGAAAAAGAATGAAAAAGCCTGAAGAAAGCCTACCTGAATTATGGGACATCATCAGGTGAAATAATTCACATTATGTGAGTCCCGGAAGAGAGATAGGGAGCAGAAAACTTATTTAAGGAAATAAGGTTGAAAACTTCCCAAATCTGGGGAGAGATATGGGTATCCAACTACATAGAGTCATAGGTCCCATAGATATTCAACCTAAAGATGAATTCAGAGACAAACTATAATAAAACTGTCAAAAATCAAAGACAAATAAAGAATTTTGAAAGCAATAAAAGAAACAGAACTTATTTCATACCAAGGAACTGCCATAAGGCTATTAGTACATCTCTCAGCAGAAACCCTGCAGGCCAGGAGAAAGTGAGATGATATATTCAAAGGGCTAAAAGAAAAAAACTGTCAATCAAGAATCTTTTACCCACAAATGCTGTCCTTCAGAAATGAAGGAGAGATAAAGATTCTCCTAGACAAACAAAAGCTGAGGGAGTTCATCATCACTAGAGCTATCTTACAAAAATTGAAAAATGAATTCCTTCAAGTGGAAATAAAAGGATACTAATTCCATAACATGAAAGTATAAAACTCACTGATAAAGGAAGCATATAGTCAAATTCAGAATACCCTAATACAGCAATGGTGATGAGTTAACTCACTTAACTCTAGTGTAAAATTTTAAAGCAAATGTATTAAAAATAACTAAAGCTATAGTAATTTTTAATGGATTCACAACATAAAAAGGTATGAATTGTGACATGAAAAACATAAAGTGTAGTGTGGGAGGGAATAAAAGAGTAAAGTTGTATGTGATCAGAGCTAAGTTAAAATAGACTTAAAATAGACTGTTGTAAGATATTTTATGTAAGCTTCATAGTAACCACAAAGCAAAAACATACAGTACAAGATAAAAGAGAAAGAAATCAAAGCATATTACTACAGAAAATCATAAAACCACAAAGGAGGAGAGTAAGAGGAAAGGAGAGAAACAAAGGAAGTACAAAACAGCCAGAAGACAAAAAGATGGCAATACTATATACTTACATTGCAATACCTGCCTTAAACATAAATGGGCTAAATTTGCCAATCAAAAGACAGAATGGTTTTATGGATCAAAAACAAAATCCAACTATGTGATACCTATAAAATACTTGCCTTAACTTTAAGGATGCACATAGGCTGAAAGTAAATAGATAAAAAGATTTTCCCACATTAATTTCCCATCTGAATGGAAACCACGATAGATCAGGGATACCTGTGTGTATGCCATACAAAATAGACTTCAAGTCAAACACTGGAACAAAAGACAAAGAAGGTCATCATAATGATAAAGGGTCAATACCTCAGCAGAATATGTTTCTTAATCAAACATATTTGAACTAAATCTGCCATTTTGGAGAATAGTGAGGAGTGGTAAGGGTAGACAGGGAACAGAATGGGTTTTGAAAGACAAAATTTAGGAAAGTTCAATTTAAATCTCCTTGTATGTCAAATAACTATTCCATTTAATTTTCATGATTTTAATATAAGTGAATCTGAACTAGCTAGTGGATGAAGTTTCTTTTAAGTTGCACATGGATTTAAAAATGTAGCAGAAAATGATCACTTGGTAAATGTGTTTTTGCTTTTAAAAAACTTCCAAGTGTTTAAAAAGTGGTTTTCAAATCAACCATATCCATATGCAACAAGTTTTCTGTCCTCACAGAAGGATGAAAAACTAAAAGAAATGAATAAATTTCTAGAAACCTATAACCTACCAAGACAGGATCATGAAGAAATAGGAAATATGAGACTGATGAGTAGTAGGAGATTGAATCAGTAATCAAAAATCTCCCAACAAAGAAAATCCCTGAACCAGGTGACTGCATTGGTGAATTCTAACAAATATTTACAGAAAAATTAATGCCAATCCTTTTCAAACTATTCCAAAAATCTGTTAAGTAAGGAATACTTCCAAACTCATGAAGCCAGCATTACCCCACTATCAAAGCTAGACAGGATACTACAAGAAAATTACTTTCCAACATCCATGGTGAACATAGATGTAGAAATCCTCGACAAAATACAAGCAAATCATATTCAACAACACATTAAAAGGATTGTATATCATGATTAAGTCAGATTTATCTCTGAAATACAAGGATGTTTCAACATACAGAAATCAATCAATTTGATACCCAAGATTAACAAAATGAAGGATACAAATTATATAATCATCTCAATAGGAAAAGCATTTGACAAAAAATTCAACTTCTTTTCATGATAAAACTCTCAACAAGTATGTGTAGAAGGAATGTACCTCAACATTATAAGGAATATATCATGATCTCACAGCTAACATCATACTCAATGGTAAAAAGCTAAATGCTTTTCCTCTAAGATCAGGAACAAAATAAGAATGCCCACTCTTTTCATTTCTATTTAATTTAGTACTAGACAGAGAAATTAGCTAAGAAAATAAATAGAAGCTGCCAAAACTGGAAAGGAAGGAGCAAAATTATCAGTTTGCAGCTGGCATGATCTTATTTATAAAAACCTCTGGAGACTCAACCAAAAACACTTTTAGAATTAATAAATGTATTCAGTGAAGTTACAAGATACAAAAATAACATACAAAAATCAGTTGTATTTCAATATGATAACAACAAATTATGTGAAAGAGAAGTTAGGAAAGCAATCCCATTTATATTAGCATCCAAACAACAAAATACTTAGGAAAAGTTTAACCAAGGAGATGAAAGGCTTATTCACTGAAAACCATAAGACACTGATGAAAGAAAGTCAATCATACCTTGGATATAGAGGGTATTATGCTCAGTGAAATAAGCCAGGCAGAGAAAGACAAGTACCAGTTGAATTCACTTATTTGTGTAGTATAAAAACAAAGCAGAACAGAAGGAACAAAATAGCAGTAGACTCATAGACACAGAGAAGGGAATAGTGGTTACCAAGTGGGAGGGGTGGGGGGAGGGAGGAAGGCAGAAAGGGATTAAGGGGCACAATAATTTGCAATCACAATATAGGGTGGTCATGGGGATGGTAATACAGCACAAAGACTACATCTAGAGGGGGTGAGGATTTAATGTGGGTAACAGTTGAACCACTGTGTTGTACATTTGAAACCAACATAAGACTGGGTATCAATGATACTTCAATTAAAAAAAAAGAAAGTCAATCATACCTCAATTTAAAAAAAGCTATCTTTGCCCATTTATTTGGAAAAAATGGGTTAGGGCTTAGATTTGATACCTAAAGACTCTTCTTGCTTTTGAATGAAATATATTATTTGGATTATGAATGAGAAAACACATTTATTGAGCATTTATGTTTGTTTGATATGCATCAGGTATTTACACCTAGGATACTTACTTGCAGGATATCCTTATATATAGAATACTTTAGTCCTACAAAGGTTATTTCTCTCTCAAATTCAGGCTATTAGGGAAAGCAACTTGGTGAATTGAGTCCTGGTTCCCCATACTTCAAACATCCCTGTTCCTCATATTTACAAGCAAGTCCCATGACCAAACTTAATGTCAAAAAAAAAGTACAATGCATCCATGTGTCAGAAAATAAAAAAGCTGAAAATATTTGGTGGCCACAAAGTGACAACCCAGATTTATTATTCCTGATTTAAGGCATATCTAAATTTAATCTGGATCAAAATTTTCAAATGTGAGAATATGAAACCCAATTCATCATAATTCAAATTCAAATTTTTTCTAAATAATTTTGCATATTCATTTTTCTAAAGGTCACAGGATTACAAAATTAACCAGTTTTCTAATCACTGTAAACCCTGGCTGGATACTACTTTTTTCTTCTTCAGAATCATTAATATAGAATCACTTGAACAACATTATGGTTACTAGACCCCCTATTATTAAGCCCCCCCCACATACCCGACTACAGTCACTGTCCATCAGCATAGTAAGATGCTACAGAATCATTACTTGTCTTCTCTATAAATACTGCCTTTCTCATGTCCCCTGCCGCTGCATTACATGTGCTAATCGTAATGCCCCTTCTCCTCCTTATCCCTCCATTCCCACCCATCCTCCCCAATACCTTTCCCTTTGGTAACTGTTAGTCCATTTTGGGGTTCTGTGAGTCTCCCGTTGTTTTGTTCCTTCAGTTTTTCTTTGTTTTTATACTCCACAGATGAGTGAAATCATTTGATACTTGTCTTTCTCTGCCTGGCTTAGTTCACTAAGCATAACACCCTCTAGCTCCATCCATGTTGTTGCAAATGGTAGAATTTGTTTTCTTCTTATGGCTGAATAATATTCCATTGTGTATATGTACCACCTCTTCTTTATCCATTCATCTACTGATGGACACTTAGGTTCTTCCATTTCTGGCTATTGTAAATAGTGCCGCAATAAACATAGAGGTGTATATGTCTTTTTCAAACTGGCCTGCTGCATTCTTAGGGTAAATTCCTAGGCGTGGAATTCCTGGGTCAAATGGTATTTCTGTTTTGAGTTCTTTGAGGAACCTCCATACTTCTTTCCACAATGGTTGAACTAGTTTACGTTCCCACCAGCAATGTAGGAGGGTTCCCTTTTCTCCACATCCTCGCCAACATTTGTGATTGTCTTTTGGATGTTGGCCATTCTCACTGGTGTGAGGTGGTATCTCACTGTGGTTTTAATTTGCATTTCTCTGATGATTAGTGATGTGGAGCATCTTTTCATGTACCTGTTGGCCATCTGAATTTCTTTTTTTGAAGTGTCTGTTCAGCTCCTCTGCCCATTTTTTAATTGGCTTATTTGCTTTTTGTTTGTTGAGGTGCATGAGCTCTTTATATAATTTGGATGTCAACCCTTTATCGGACATGTCATTTATGAACATATTCTCCCATACTGTAGGATGTCTTTTTGTTCTACTGATGATATCCTTTGCTGTACAGAAGTTTTTAGTTTGATATAGTCCCACTTGTTCATTTTTGCCTTTGTTTCCCTTGCCCGGGGAGATATGTTCATGAAGAGGTTGCTCATGTTTATGTCCAAGAGATTTTTGCCTATGTTTTTTTTTAAGAGTTTTATGGTTTCATGTCTTACTTTCAAGTCTTTGATCCATTTTGAGTTTACTTTTGTGTATCGGGTTAGACAGTAATCCAACTCCATTCTCTGACATGTAGCTGTCCAGTTGTGCCAACACCAGCTTTTGAAGAGGCTGCCATTTCCCCATTGTATAATCGTGGCTCCTTTATTGTATATTAATTGACCATATATGCATGAGGTTTATATCTGGGCTCTCTATGCTGTTCCACTGGTCTATGGGTCTGTTCTTGTGCCAGTACCAAAGTGTCTTAATTACTGTGGCTTTGTAGAAGAGCTTGAAGTCAAGGAGCATAATTCCCCCTGCTTTGTTCTTCCTTCTCAGGATAGCTTTGGCTATTCGTGGTCTTTTGTCATCCCATATAAATTTTAGAACTATTTGCTCTAGTTCATTGAAGAATGCTGGTGTTATTTTAATAGGGATTGCATTGAATCTGTAGATTGCTTTAGGCAGGGTGGCCATTTTGACAATATTAATTCTTCCTAGCCAAGAGCATGTGATGCATTTCCATTTATTAGTGTCCTCTTTATTTCTCTTAAGAGTGTCTTGTAGTTTTCAGAGTATAGGTCTTTCACTTCCTTCGTTAGGTTTATTCATAGGTATTTTATTCTTTTTGATGCAATTGTGAATGGAATTGTTTTCCTGATTTCTCTTTCTGCTAGTTCACCATTAGTGTATAGGAATGCAACAGATTTCTGTGTATTAATTTTGTATCCTGCAACTTTGCTGAATTCAGATATTAGATCTAGTAATTTGGGAGTGGATTCGTTAGGGTTTCTTATGTACACTATCATGTCATCTGCAAACAGGGACAGTTTAACTTCTTCCTTGCCAATCTGGATGCCTTTTATTTCTTTGTGTTGTCTGATTGCTGTGGCTAGGACCTCCAGAACTATGTTGAATAAAAGTGGGGAGAGTGGGCTGTGGGTTTGTCATATATGGCCTTTATTATGTTGAGGTACTTGCCCTCTATACACATTTTGTTAAAGTTTTTATCATGAATGGATGTTGAGTTTTGTTGAATGCTTTTTCAGCATCTATGGAGATGATCATGTGGTTTTTGTCCTTCTTTTTGTTGATGTATTGGATGATGTTGATGGATTTTTGAAAGTTGTACCATCCTTGCATCCCTGGGATGAATCTCACTTGATCATGATGGATGATCTTTTTGACATATTTTTGAATGGGTTTGCTAATATTTTGTTGAGTATTTTTGCATCTATGTTCATCAGGGATATTGGTCTATAATTTTCTTTTTTTTTTTGGTGTCTTTGCCTGGTTTTGGTATTAGAGTGAGGTTGGTCTCTTAGAATGAGTTTGTGAGTATTCCCTCCTGTTCTACTTTTTGAAAACCTTTAAGGAGGATCAGTATTAGGTCTTCACTACATGTTTGATAAATTTCAGCAGTGAAATCATCTGGTCCAGAGGTTTCATTCTTAGGTAGTTTTTTGATTACCAATTCAATTTCTATGCTGGTAATTGGTCTATTCAAAATTTGTGTTTCTTCCTGTGTCAGCCTTGGAAGGTTGTATTTTTCTAGAAATTTATCCATTTCTTCCAGGTTATCCAGTTTGTTACCATGTAATTTTTCATAGTATTCTCTCATAATTCTTTGTTTTTCTGTGGTGTTCATAGTGATTTTTCCTTTCTCATTTCTGATTCTGTTTTTGTGTGTAGACTCTCTTTTTCCCTTGATAAGTCTGGCTAAGAGTTTATCTATTTTGTTTATTTTCTCAAAGAACCAGCTCCTGCTTTCATTGATTCTTTCCTTTGTTTTATTCTTCTCAATTTTATTTATTTCTTCCTTAATCTTTATTATGTCCCTCCTTCTACTGACTTTGGGCCTCATTTGTTCTTCCTTTTCTAGTTTCATTAACTGTGAGTTTAGACTGTTCATTTGGGATTGTTCTTCTTTCCTGAGGTAGGCCTGAACTGCAATGTATTTCCCTCTTAGCACAGCCTTCGCTACATCCCACAGATTTTGTGATGTTGAATTATTGTTGTCATTTGTCTTCATATATTGCTTGATCTCTGTTTTCATTTGGTCATTGATCCATTGATTATTTAGGAGCATGTTATTAAGACTCCATTTGTCTGTGGGATTTTTCATTTTCTTTGTGTAATTTATTTCTAGTTTCATACCTTTGTGATCTGAGAAGCTGGTTGGTACAATTTCAGTCTTTTTGAAATTATGAGGTTCTTTTTTTGGCCTAGTATATAATCTATTCTTAAAAATGTTCCATGTTCACTTGAGAAGAATGTGTATCCTGTTGCTTTTGGATGGAGTGTTCTGTAGATGTCCATTAGGTCCATCTGTTCTAATTTGTTGTTTAGAGCCTCTGTCTCTTTATTTATTTTCTGTCTGTTTGATCTGTCCTTTGGAGTGAGTGGTGTATTGAAGTCTCCTATAATGAATGCATTGCATTCTATTTTCCCCTGTAATTCTGTTAGTGTTTGTTTCACACATGTAGGGGACCCTGTGTTGAGTGCATAGATATTTATAATAGTTATATCCTCTTCTTGGACTGACCCTTTTATCATTATGTAATGTCCTTCTTTGTCTCTTAAGACTTTCCTTGTTTTGAAGTCTATTTTGTCCGATGTAAGTACTGCAACTCCTGTTTTTTTCTCCCTATTAGTTGCATGAAATGTCTTTCTCCATTCCTTCACTTTTAGTCTGTGTATGTTTTGGGTTTGAAGTGAGTCTCTTGTAGGCAGCATATAGATGGGTCTTCTTTTTTTATCCATTCAGTGACTCTACATATTTTGATTGGTGCATTCAGACCATTTACATTTAGGGTGATTATCAATAGGTATGTACTTATTTTTATTACAGGCTTCAGATTCATGGTTACCAGAAGTTCAAGGTAATTCTTTTACTATCTAACAGTCTAATTTAACTCATTTCATATGCTATTACAAATACAACCTAAAGCTTCTTTTTTTTACCCACCTTTTTCTTTCTCCTCCATTCTTTTTATGTTATGAATCATATTCTGTACTCTTTGTCTTCCATTGTGTGACATCTATTTAGCCTTAGGAATACTTCTATCTATAGAAGTCCCTCCAAAATTCACTGTAGAGGTGGTTTGTGGGAGGTAAATTCTCTCAGCTTTTGCTTATCTGGAAAATGTTTAATCCCTCCTTCAAATTTAAATGATAACCTTGCCATTAAGAGTATTCTTGGTTCAAGGCCCTTCTGCTTCATTGCATTAAATATATCATGCCACTCCCTTCTTGCCTGTAAGGTTTCTGTTGAGAAGTCTGATGATAGCCTGATGGGTTTTCCTTTGTATGTGATTTTTTTCTCTCTCTCTAACTTCTTTTAAAAGTTTGTTTTTATCCTTGATCTTTGCCATTTTAATTATTATATGTCTTGATGTTGTCTTCCTTGGATCCCTTATGTTGGGATATCTGTGCACCTCCATGGCTTGAGAGACTATCTCCTTCCCCAGACTGGGGAAATTTTCAACAATTACCTCCTCAGTAACACTTTCTATCCCTTTTTCTCTCTTCTTCTTCTTCTTGTACCCCTATAATGCAAATATTGTTCCGTTTGGATTGGTCACAAAGTTCTCTCAATATTCTTTCATTTTTAGAGATTCTTTTTTCTCTCTGTGCCTCAGCTTCTTTGTATTCCTCTTCTCTAATTTCTATTCCATTTACCGTCTCTTCTACTACATCTAATCTGCTTTTAAATCCCTCCATATTATGTTTCATTTCAGATATGGAATTTCTTAATGATTGAATCTCCGATTTAAATTCTTTCCTGAGTTCTTGAATATTTTTCTGTACCTCCATAAGCATTTTTATGATTTTTATTTTGAGCTCTTTTTCAGGAAGATTTGTGAGTTCAGTTTCATTTGGCCCTCTTTCTGGGGTTTGTGGTATTTGGTCTGAACCATGTTCTTTTGATGTTTCATATTTCTGTGTTGTGCCCACTAGTGCACAGAAACTCCAGTGTCTGTAGCTGCTCAGCCCCTAGAGTGAGGTTGGGGGTAATAGGTGAGTGGAGCTGGTTCCTGGGGGCAGGAAAGATCTGTTTCATGATTCCCCTCTGGGGTGCCTGTCTCCAGTGTCAGAGCCAGTGGGCCAAGCACACACGTGTAAGCCTCTGTGCTTTGCATCTCTAGCTGTTGTAGGTGGGGCCTCCCTCTGGCTGGCCTGATGGCAGCGCAGTGACTGCTGGTTTGTGAGCCAGTGCCAGCAGGCCAGTAGGAGGCTCCACAGGCTGTGTGTCACAGTGAGGGGCCTCCGAACTGAGTAAGCAGCAGGGGATGGAGCACCTGAAGCTCCTCAAAGTTCCCAACCTGCTGGACAGAGCGTTCCCAGATAACCTTTCCTTGTCGAGCTTTCCCTACTCCCGTGTAGCAAGCTCCATGCAAATCCTGCCCCTTCAGAAGCCCTCTCTCTGTTAGGAAGCCTCTCAGACTGCCTGCCTTTCCTCTGACACAGAGAGACCAGGTGTGGATCCTGTCCTCCATTAATGTCCAGAATGTCAGTCTCCCAGGCCCTCCACCCATCCAAGCTCCCCAACATCCAGAGCACCACACAATATAGGCTTCTGCTCACAAAGCAGATCTCCAGGGCTAGGTGTTCAGCAGTCCCAAGCTTCCATCCCCCCTCCCTGCTCTGTTTCTGTTCCTCCTGCTGGTGAGCTGGTGTGGGGGAAGGGCTGGGGTCCCACCAGATTAAGGCTTTCGTACATTACCTGTTTCTTAGGGTCTTCTCTGTTCGTGATTTCTGTATGCTGTCTGGTTCAGCCTTCTTTCTTCTTGCTGTTTTAGAGTTAGTTTTATTAATTCACTATGTTTTTGTACTATTTGTGGTTTTTGGAGGAGTTCTCCATGTCACCTCACATGCCACCATCTTGAATCTCCTTGATACTACTTTTTAACAAATTTTAATGTTTTTATCTGACAAAATAAAACAGTACAGAGTATTAATTAATACAAAATGGTATAATTTTATAGAGGCCCAATATTCATAGATATCAACAGTCACAGTATGATTAGTTGATTCAGATTGCTTAATGGGGATGTTTGCCCCCAAAATCTGAATGAAAGAGATTAGAGATAGAGGCTGAGAGAGAGGGAGAGAGAGAGACAGGTGATTGGGAAAGAAGTGGGTTTTGACTGAGGTCAAAATCTCAAGGAAATATAAAATTTTGTATGCTTAGGAAGGTGAAATTTTATTAAAAGAAACATCATGACTTTTGAAGGAGAAAAGATGCTACAGAAGAGGGGCTACATGGAAACCAATGTTACTAGGAGCAGCAGACTCTCTTGAATTCTGCACCCTATCTGAGCATCTGGTCTACAACTGCCCATGCCACCTCATCACTTGTTAACATGGCTTCTACTTCCACCTCTTGGAGTTGCTGTGGCCCTCAGAGGATCAATGAAGAGAAGTAGAGTTGGAGGAGAAACAAGGGAAGACAGAGAATGGGAGGGGATAAGAAATAGACTTCCAATCAGCCCTTGTGTTGATTTTGAAAATATTTCTTTATATTAATAAAACTGAGTGAAGCAGGAAGGTTCCTCCTCTGAAAGATGCTTATATCTGGGTCCCTTGCTGGTGCTCTAATTGCTTTTTAAGCAGTCAAGATTAGCTCATAGCATAATAAATGCTGCTTCATAGGAATAGGGGTGTAAGGAATTATAACTGACCACATGAAAAAGAAAGGGCTTTATTTAATTATATTTTGAGTACATAGATAAATAAATAATTCAACCTTAGACTGGTAAGTCACAAAATAAGCAAGTTTGCACCTAGCACACTACACCTGTTCCTGACTCTTAAAACAATTAAGACTTGAAATTTACTGATGATCCGATGATAAAGTTGTTAAGAATTAAACACAGCAAGTTGCTGTTAGAAAACACAGCAATTCCTGCCGTGGATCCTATTTCTTTCTCTCTTTATATGCTTAAATCAGCTCAAGTAGCATTTATCAGCAGCATCAGCAGCATTATTATTTCATTAAATGCCCCTAATGCTAGGATAAAAACTTCAAAGTGTAATTACTATACACTTTATGCTCACTAGAAATAAGGTTATATATATAATCTAATATGGAAATATATATATAAATACATATTTTCTAATATGCATACATATTTACATGTGAAATGTCTATATTGTTAATCATATTTATCCATACTCATCTGCGTATACATAATCCTTGGAAATTCATATACATATATGCATTTTATAAACATATGAACATTTTTCTCAACTTCAACTTATTCCCAGTAATAAGGAAGACAATGTCCTTGAACTGTTTTTCAAATTCAGGACAGAACCATCTTTGTTAACATATTGCAGTGAGTATCCTGATCCTAGAATATACAGGAGTCATTATTTCTGACATCATATCATTTTTTAAGCGACAGCAGCTGCTAAATTAAATTATCACATAATATCCCACAAAGAATCACCAAGGCAATTCTTTTTCCTCACCACCCATATCCCCTTTAAATTGCCTTTCATGTGGCTATATTTTTCTTTTTGAAGCTGTCTTGATTTTACCCAAAGCAATTAGAGTATATTTGGGACTTTAGAAAATGCAGTATATAATTTCCCTGGCTTTAATCCTTCCCATTGATAATAAATTAGAAATTTAGACACAATGTCCATCAAAATAATTTTTAATATTTATGGACTTATGCAAAAGAAAGATCTCAAAAGGGATTTAAATTTTAATAAATTACATATATATGGATTAACTACCTTTTTTAAAGAATATAATTATATCACATTAAGCTTGTTCTAAACAATTTGAAACATACAGTTGTCAGTCTATAGTTCATTAGATGTTGCAGTTCTAAATATGGCCATAAACAAGGTCATAGTGACTGGATATCTACACAAAGAAGAAAGTTTATTACTGTAGATTTATAGATGAGCTTTCTCTTTCACACACTTAACTTCCTATAACATTGGAAATTCACATGCATATATTTGTGTACATACCCAATGTTCCCAGGACCTTGAAATGTTTTTAGAACTGGAGCTAGTTTTTCATAGCTGCAATTCTTGGAGTAACTGGGAAAGTCATCCTGAAAATCCTTAGCCTATGTACATCAGCAATTATATCCATGGCGACATGACACAAGAAATAAAAATTCAAGCAATTAAGAATGAGTGGTCTTGAATCCTGCTTCCAGCAACTAAGAAGGATAATTTCCTATCTGGCATAGATTTTCCTTGTGAACTAAACAAAAAGGTTAATCATGGTATGCCTCAGTTTCCTTATTTGTGAAATGTAGTATGGAAATAAAGCTGGTCCCAGGGGGAAGGAGCCATTGTTGGGTTTGCATGATTAAGTGTGATGTACACACTGAGTGAATCCTCTTCATACACATATGGCCCAATTATGGTCATGTTATGTTAAAACTAGCCAATTTAAAGATACACTTAAGTATTGTACCTCACATATTAAAGGGAAGGTCAGAAACATTTTTCCATTGTTATTCTTGAGAATTATTAAGCACTAAAATTATTTCATGTGAGCTTGTAATTTTCTGCATTTTCCTGAGCATGCTGATCTTAGACAATAGCATAGAATATTAGTCTGACTTTAAATTATAATAAAATCAGGCTCATTCACCTAGTTCTTCTTTCTATTATTTATTTCAGTGCCTGTCACATCAATGTATTGATTTCTGTACCAACCTCTGTTCTTGTCACAATTTTTGTCATGCAAATTAGCTTCTCTAAGTGGGAAATCCTCAGTATATTTTACAAAATATATTGGCATGACATTACAATTTGACCTTTACATCTTCTGAGGAACCAGGCCATTTCAAGATGGAAAGCCATATTTTGCACTTCATTTATCCCATTCATTTTTGACTTTTATTGAGCATTCCACATAGTGAGACATGCATTCTGCATAAAACTTTCTGTGAATGTTATGATTGAACGCAGGTAATTCAGATACAGATTTTGTGTTTGAAGCATTGCTAATCTGTATTTTAGAGCATAGTTAAGCTAAGCACATTTATTTAGAGGAAAAAAATGAGTGAATTAATGAAAATTGTATCATCAGTTGAATAAAAATTCAATAAGACACTTGGAATGTAAAAGAATGATTTGCTACCAAATCAGAGCATCATTGACATGATCTTATTTAAAATTTCTCAGAAATTCAATGTCCACAATCTATGGAATAACGTGGAAAACAGAGTGCATTTCTGAAGGTCAATAAACTGCATTCCAGTTGCCCATATTAGCTCTAGTTAATAACTAGCTTGGAAGCACTTGCCTATAATGCAGGCCAAGAGATAGAATGTCTCCACCACCTGGTCCCTCAGTCATTTAAAAATATTTCACTGAGTGCCTTTTATTTGCTAGGCTCCGTTTATTTGCTTCCTTACATTGTTATTAGTTGATCGATCTTTGGGATCTTTATGCTTTTAAACACAGCAGGTTTTTGTTGTTTTGGATTTTTGTTGCAATAATAAAATATTTGAGACTTCTAGACAACAATCTTTCTATTGCATCACAACAGAGCTTTAAGGTTGAAGATAATTGATAGAAAATACTTTATTGATGATATTAAACTAGGAGATAATGTAATGTTGTTTTTACTTCTTCATGGTTGTCTGGAAATTTTATTGCCCATTCTCTTAAATCAAGCTTGATTGTGCTCAAGAAAACATATTTGAATTAAAGAGAGCATAAAATATTAGTACAAAATCAGAAGAGTATTTCTAAAGACAAAACTCTATAAACATTTAAAAAATATATTTGAGTAGAAATTAAAATGGCAAGCATTAAAATGAAAAACAATATATTTATATTGCTGTATATTATGAATTTCTGTTATCAGGTATTTTTTGTATATTTTATTACATTTTATTTTAACTAATGTAATTATTTATAAACTTTGCATTGAAAAATAGTTTAAAGTTGTTGGCAACCTCTGGTGTCCTACCAAGACAGCTTGCCAAGGAAATTCTAAATCCACAAGTCTTCTGTTTCTCAATTTATTTCTGATAAAATTTGAGCTGATACTAAAAATGATACTACTCCTAGAGCAGAATCTAGTTCATAGTTGTCTTAAAGCCCAATGATATTAATGAGAAAATGATACAGGCAAATCATTTACTATAGTCATCAAAGTTCTCTGAATAAAGCAGAACCTTCTGAAGTATTTAATAAAGAAGGAGAGAGAAAGATAAAGGAGATACAATGGATAATACTGGCTAAGCTGGCATTCAGAATCATATAAACATCATTTTTATTCCCTTTTACCTGAAGTCATCATAAGGCAATGGTGGTCCATAAAGCAAAACTGAAAATTTGAGCTTTTCAAGATTCCCAATAGAGTAACCCCTGACCTCTCGGTTCTGCTCTCTCACAACTCAAAGCAAGTGGTAATGGTAATGAGCCCTAGAGATTATACTGATGGAATGCTTTTTCAGAAAATTCAATATGTCTTTAATTTGTAACATAGTGATAACTATCAATGAATAAAACCTTATTCAAAGAACATTTTATACTTGTATTTTTTAAACTGAAGAGATGAAGTACCATAAGCTTTCACATTAGGATCAGTAAAGAATTGGAAATTTGATTCAGTCAATGGTAAAGGAGATGAATATTAATAATTTTGATTCATAAAATCTTTGTCTCTCTCCCTTATAAAGTCTTTGTCTCTCTCCCTCTCCCCCCTCCTCTCTTTCTCTCATGTGCACACACACATGTGCACATACATACACACACACACACATGCAAGAAATAAAGAGTAAAGCAGGTTTGAACTGGACTGGAGGATCCAGAAAGTCATCTAAGTTAGCCCCAGTTCCTCTCCCATAATCACAAGATGACTGCTAGTGCACCAGCCATCTGTGCAGGAAATAGTTAATTCAGCAGGCCTGAGTTGCTAAAACCTTGCACATTCCCAATACTGGGCCTCTCTTTGTGACTTTCTTGGCCCTTGGATACTCCTAGGAATTGAGGTCTTTGAATTTTCTAACTAATAAGAGTGTTTTTCAGGCTTGGGGCCTTTAACATGCTGTACCAGTCTTTCTAGATAAGTTGTGCAAACAAGTGTGATTTGTGGTGAACACCCAGTTTCCTTTGGAATATGAAGGGATGGTTGTATGCCCATGTGTCCAATATCCTTTGAAAACCCTGCACTCCTAGGTTCAGGCACATATGAGCTTCCCTGGTCAAAAACACTTTACAAATGTTTTCACATCATTGCTAGAGAAATTAAGCATATGCTGGAGTAGAGTCTTGGAAACCTGAAATTGGTTTCTTCCAGACCTTGTCCCCTGCACATTTATTCTTTACTGATTTTGCATTATATGATTTCACTGAAATAAACTGCAACCATGAAAATAAAATTTCTGGATCGTGTGAGTCCTAAGAAATAAACAAATCTGACGGTGGTTTGGGGATTCCAAACACACCACACATTTTCATGTGAGGCATCAGAAAGCAAGATGCACAGGGAGAGGGAAAAAATTATCTTGAATCTTCACACAACATCAGTTTAAATTTCAGTTTCCTCTCTTGTCTTTATCTTCATATGGGCTCAATCCCAGGGTTTTGTTGGCAAGAAAAGAAGACTGAATACTGGACAGGCAACCAAGTGCACTTCTGTCTATCCAAACATCGAAGTCCACCCTTTTCCCCTGCATGTGACGAAACACAACTTTCTCTCACAGGAAACAATCCCAATATCTCCTAGAATTTCTGCATGAAGCCCAAGGCTCAGGATCTCTGACGTACGTGAAGATCTGTGCACATAATGTACGGGTGTGGCTCCTGTAATGGATAGTTAAAATGGTGTAAGAGTAGAATGAGAAATCCATAGTAGTGAAATGGCACCTTATAGGAAGAACCTTGAGGCCTACCTCTAGCAATGGAATATATTCTTTAATTAGCCAGTCTGGCAAGGTAATCCCCTGTTCATTTTCCTCCAACACTCTGGCTTTGACCTATGGGAGAATCTTCTTTGCCCAATATCTCCAGACCATATCTGAGGTAAGCAATGAATAGTGTTTGCTTCTTGGGGGCTGTATAGTACATATAGGCCACTTGCTACTGTTGCAATTTTAAAGACCTAGAAATTTCTTTGTAAATTGAACTGTCATACTTCATTGAGACAAATGTTAGGGGTTTCTATGTCAATATTGTTGCCTAAAATTTAGTATGCTCTCGTCTGTTTTCAATCATCATGGCAAGTGTCCATGTGGATGTTTTTATCATTGTTATTGTATTTCATTCAGTGTTTATGAAGCTAGTACATCAGAGAAAGGTCAAAACAATGTTTGCCCCTGCCCTTTAGAAACTTGCAATCTACTGGATGAGATGATACATCAAAAACTGAAGCAGCAAAAAAAAAACAAAAATAACCTATCTTTATATATTAAAAAAAAAAGTGGATCAGGCAATAGTTGCTATAGTACATCCAGTGACTAGGAAAAGTCTGTGCTGGAGTAATCCTGAAAGGCTTTGTGGAGGGGATGAAGAGAGAGTCCCATGAAGGAGAGACACTTAAAATAATGAAAGGAAAGAGAAAATACCTGTTAAAGATTCAGGATTCAGAACAAAACTAGTATAGGATGGCACCGATAAAGAATGCAGAATATTTCCCCCAAAAGAAAGCATGATGAGAAATGAACCTCAAATTAATCTCAGAGGCATCTGTGCTTAGAGAATGGAGAGGAAATGAATAAAACTTAAGGGGTACACTATCCCAGATGCAGATTTGGCTACACCTGAACTACTGTTGTTCAAATGAGAGTAAGCACTTGTAGAAAGTCCTGGGACACTGAGGCAGGATGGTAGCGAGCTGGGTGAGAATTTGACACTACAGGAAGTAATGGAGAATCAAAGTGATCCTTTAGATATATGGAGGCTGCCAAGTCTAATAGCGTGTGATCTGGAATTTAAAGCCAGCCTGCTTTTATCACCAGCATCAGTTAATGTTAACTGTCTGGAAAGTTGCCATTGACATTTCTGGAGCTGTTGTGATGCATGAATTCACTATTGTTTTCCCAGCCTTTTTTTCTCTTCTTCCACTTCCTCTTCCTCTTCCTGGTAGACTTTGGCCTTCCTCTGCCCCATCCCCATGTCCTGAGGGACCAATTCTGGGTATTGCTTTTATTCAAATGTAGTTTTTAACCTAAATAAGTTCCTCCTTCATTACTGGTCTGTGTACTTTTCTTATCTTTATCTACCTTGTTTAACTAGGAAGACTCTTCCAGAAGTCCAGCAGCAATAGAAATTAGGAAAAGTTCAATCATATTTAGTTCTGTTATAATGAAAGCTTCAACAGTACGCATCATAGTGTAGGTGCTTAGGTTGCTAGGAACCATACTCTAGAACTTCCACTAGAGCCAAACACAGGCCTCAGTGCAGTAAGCCTCTGGCCCCATGCTTTCAAAAAGAGCCGACATCCCTGAGTAGATTTGTTTCCTCAGATTGCTCACTTCCTCCTTCTGGGTCCATATGTTGCACCTGCTTATAAGGACCATAGCTGCACGGAAATCCACCTGCAAAGGAATATGAAATTATTAATTATCGGTTTAATATATAATTTATTCATCTATTTTAGCTTATGAGCTTTTACATTTTAGAAAATTTCATTAAAAGGGATTAAAATGTTTGTTGACTCAACTCACAGTACTCTCACTACATCTCATTTAAATTTGCTTGAAGTTATTGATCCTAAGAAAGTTTGGAAAAAAATCATGTGAAGAAATAATTATTTCCAATAGCAAAAATCACCTAACAGTTTGATGAATTATTCACAAAAGAACATTAAACATTCAATCCAGTGTGTGTGAGACATTTAATACACTTTTTATATATCCACTAACTTTATTTAAATGGGATAAAATATAGAGAATTAAATTTACAAAAGTACTTAATTGAATTGTTCAAATCTAGCAATATTCAGAATATTAAAATATGTTTCATTTGTCCTGCTAACAGTTGCCTACATGGGGTTTAACATTGAGTTCAAGGGCTGTTTGATCAATTCATACCTCTCCTGGGGAAGATGTCCCAGAAGACACATAATGTTTGTTTTCCTTCAATTATGGTCCTTCTGGACCTGTTCAGTGTGTGGGAGTTAACAAAGTTAGAACAGCATTAACAGAGAAAGAAGATCACAAAAATGAAAAAGTTCAGTGTAAATCTCTTTTATGTAGAATTAAAGATAATAATATCACCAAATAGATTTGGCCTGAAACATCCAGATAAAACAAGATTCTGAAGGATGTTGTATGAGCCCTAAAGTGATAGATCTACTTTTTTCCCCATAGTTTGCAGAATGTTGCCATTTTTTTCATCAGTTCTTTTATGGTCCTCAGAGTATAGGGGATGAAAATTCAGTAATTTTGAATTTCAAAGAACATATTCACCATGCTGTTTGCTTTTATTTCCCTACCCAAACTAAAATGAAAACATGCCAGGTCATTTTATGTTCAGAATAAACCCCAGAACATCATAGTTCAAACAAAAGATAGAAATAATTGCTCAATTATCAGTATCAGTAAACTAGAGTTGTAAATTCTTCCTAAGAAGTGAACATTCATAATATAGCCCAGAAAGGATGAGTGGCTATAGATGCTTATTTCACTCAAGAGTCCAGGTCTCAGATCCTAGGTAAAGGGGGCTATGTACTGGTATGTAAGCCTCTCTGTAACCAAATGGAGCCAATAGGTTTGGCTTGTGTGTTTATTTTAACATAATTGAAGAAAATATCATAGAATCCACCAAATTCATGTTTTCTGTTTCTTTCTGCCAAAGATTTCTTCAGACCTGTCTTCAGTTCATTACCTTCGACCCCTCCTTCATTTGCAAGGATATGTCACATTATTCCCAAATGTAATTCTTGGGTTTTTTTGGTGAGGAGACTTTTCCCTTTGCCTCCACTGTTATGGATCTTGGTCCCTGGGCCATCCTTTACGTGCTCTGTGACCGCAAATTTCTCATTCTGTTGTTTCTTTCATCTCAGGACATACACAGTTCCACATTTCCATCATCTCCAAAAATCAACACACAAACAATTTTTACCCGACCTTTATGTACCTTTAATCTGCTACAGCTACACCAGCTTTCTCCTTCACAGCCAGGGTCCTAGACACAGTATGTTCTACTTCCTGTTTCACATTCCAGTTCCCATTTGTTTTTCAACTCATTGCAGTATGGCTTCCAATTCAACTATTCAAGTGGAAAATGCCCTTAGGAAATTTCAAGTGTCCCCAAGTTGCTCAGGTCCACTTTCAAGTTGGAAACTTCTCTCTTCTTGGAGACTTGTTGCTCTGGCCGATCGCAGCACATTCCACCTCTTCAAATGCACTCATCCCCAGCTCCCGGGCCCTAGTGGCTCGTGAAACAGTATCTCCAGATTCCTCTTCCATATTTCTGGATATATCTTCTCAGTTACTTTTCTTGGCTCTTCTTCTTCTTCTACATATTATTTATAGTTGATGTCACATGGCATTCTTTTCTTCATTCAATTTTCTTCTCATACACCAAATTCTCCTAAAGTGACCTTGAGTATATTCATATGCTAATAACTGATAAATGTATGTCTATACCCCATGCACAAAGGAGGCTTAAATGTGTTCTTGTGTGTGTATATATATATATGCACATACAGTATATATATTTATGTATATATACATTAGTTATACATACATATAAACATGCATTAAGTAGCTCTAACTGCATTTCTCAGAGAAAACTCACCCTCAGGATGTCCAAAAGTGGACATAATGTCCCTTTCACTGTCACCTTCAATGTCACTCTTAACAATCTCTCTTCTCTGTATTAATGAATTGTCAAACAATTCATTCAGCATTCCAAACACTGGACATAATACTACTTATTTATTCTCTCCATGTCTGGTATATGCAGTCAGTCTTAAAGTCATAAAAGCTTTATTTCCTAAACATCATTCTATCCATGTCCACTACCATTTCCTGAGTTCAGACCCTCCCCATTTCATGCCTGAATTACCACAGCAGCCCTCTATCGTGTATTCCCTCCTGCAGACCCAAAACATATTATCATTTCACTACTCTTAAGCTGTTTTATTGACTCTGAATCACTGAGCCTTTATGCCTGACTACTAAATACTCTGTCTGGAGAGTGGGGGGAAATATGGGATTGGAGCATGTGTGAGAGGTCAGGGCTGAAGTAAACCCATGTTGATTAAGTGCTTGTAATGCACCAGGCATTTTACTCGTCTTATCTCATTTTAATCCGTTTCATATCCCTATGGGCAAAGTATTATGATTTTCCAAATTTTAAGATAAAGAAATTGAAGAGATTAGTTTCCTGTCCAAGGTCATATGTCTCATAACTGGAGAGGGTGTTGACTCCAGAAAGTCTCAGTCCAGAACCCATGTTCCTCGGGACTACATGCAATCACTGAAACCACCATAAGCTACATTTTTTGTTTTCCTGGATGGATATAAAAGATCAAAACCTCTAGTATAACAGGCTAGACTTTGGAAGACAACCATATTAAGAAACAGTGAATGAAAGCAGCAGAGAAGTAGATGGATCAGAATAAAACATCAAATAAATCAAAAAGGGAAACTTCTCTTCAGAAAAAAAGGAGGTAATCCATAGTTTAAAGATTCCCAAAATGGTGAATACACAGCAATTTTTATAAAAGCTTTTCAATTTTTCTTAATGATAATTGATTACATTTGGATGTCTAGTTTTGTTAGAAGGTTATTTTTAATAAACTCTGGGTTACAACATTTTAATATTTTATCAATTGATAATTTGCAAAAACATAATAAATAAACAAGATTCCCAAATTTTCAATGGGGCTTTTCATGCTAACAACAAAACACTTTGTTTGCTACTAAAATAGTACAAATTTGCTACTAAAATACTACAAATAAAGGGAATAGAGAAACTGTCATTTTAATAACTATTTAACTATGAATAGAATAAAACATAATGAAGAACACATGTTTGTTTGGTGCTAATGACATAACATTTTACAGTTTTATAGATAAAGCAAAAAGCATAATTTGAACCAAATGTTCAAATACTTTAGGATTAGTACCTGAGGACAAATATTTCAGAAAATACGTGGCAAGGTAACCACACCTTTGCCACTGGGAGTCCTCTATGTGAGTATCTTTATATCACACTTCACTTGGTTTCTCAAAATAAAATTATAATCTGTTCTCAGTATTATATTTTTAAATCCCATAGGAGGAGCAGTTGGGCAAAGTGGTTAAGAACTCAGATTCTAGAGTCACATTTTTGGCTGTATCATTTTCTGGCTGTGGCATCTCAGGAAACTTAACATCTCTGAGCTTCAGACTCATTATTTGTAAAATGAAAATGATGACCAGTAAGTTAAACCTACCTTCTAGGAAAATTGTGTTATTTAGATTAAGATAATACCTATAAAGTCCTCTCCCCTGGAGCACAGGCCTCATTAAAAAGCAGCTAGTCTTATTGTCATGTTATTATTACTACTTTTGCCATTATTACTACTAATAAAACACCCTTCAAAAGTATTGACTATTAATCTGAGCATCATTTCAGTCTCCCTCTCAGCACCTCTGTTTGCTTCCTGAGAATTGTGTCAGTTGGGTTCCTTAAACCCCATGGCACAGAATCGCACTCAGTTATCCTCAGTGATCAGGGTTCATTTTTACAATATGTGGGGAAGTTTGGAAAAATAAGAAGTAGTCTTAGAATCCACTTCAGACAAAATATAACTTCTTGCTGTTCGTCATACAACCTGACTGTTGCTCTGGCTTTAGCTATGTCGAAGCATTTCTACTGGTCTTTCTGCATAAATGTGTATTGCCCAGCTCTAGGGAAACAGTGCTGCCTATGTGAGCCTGAGCTGCCTCTGCTGAGCCTACCATGCCTAACTGACTCTACAGGGTGACTGGTTTCCATTCAAACTCACCCTGGAAGGCTTGACCACCACAATCCATCATGGTGTGTCCCTGGCATGTGGGTGCTCCCCTAGGCGGCCACATGGACAGCTGGGCAGTAATCCCTTGCTGATCAACTGTGCAGCTTGTGGAAAAGGAAGAGAATGTGGCAGGACAATACAGACGTGGCTGTTATTCTGAGGTTTCTCAAAGGGATCAGTGTAACTGGGACATGCAGTGCAAACATTCTGGTATAGGATGTGCATTCAGGGGCACAGCTAGACTCTTTTTAACTCATTGGCTTCTCTAGTTAGTGACTTTAAAGTTTCAAATACAGCATTTATATCCACAGCAGATGCCTTAGGGGAGGCCATTTGGCACTGTCTCATCATGCCCCCTTTGTTAGGGACTGCATTTCCTTTTCTACCCTAGCATAGCAAGAGTCAGTTCAGGCAAGTATTTTACACAACAGGACTTTGTCTTCTCACCAGGCCACACAGGACCATCAGATTCTATTCTCCAAAGATGATCACTTAGCCTGAACTAGTCACAGCACATTCCCTAGGAATAAAATTGGGATTGAAAAGGTAAAGTCTGCTTCAGGATACATGTAAAGTTAGGGTTCATCAGCAGCCATGTTTTTTTTTTGCCTTTTTTTTTCTTCATTATTCATAAAGTCAGGAATAAATATACGCTTATCTTTGAAAGAGAGAAAATTGAAGCAGACACAAAAATGGTATACAACTTTCCAGTTCCTATCTCGATGAAGTTTCTGAGAACTAAATTTGTACCCACTCTTCAGTTCTACCAGATTAGATATGCAGTATTTTACTGCATCATAATGAATCCTCGCATTGCTTAAACTAGCACCTGTAAGTGTCTATTATTTGAAACTGAGTCCTAATAACCAGCATAAGAGAAATTATATTTTTCCTTCCAAGAATGTAAACCAGGCAGTAAAATGGCATAGATATTTAAAAAGTTCCAAAATAAATTGTGCAACCATTTGCTATCATGAAAGAGGGGGAAAGCATTAATTATGAAGTTCTGGGAATAATAAGGTTTTTATGTCCTCAGCTACTCACATTATCCTTAAGTTTTTTGTTTCATCCTTGTTACTGAATTTCTTAGGTCTTAAAATACTTTCTAGGTGACAGGTAATAAAAAAAAATTTTCTCAGGATCTCAATTCAAATAAATACTAATTCTCACTGTTTAAAAATATAGATAAAAATGTAGACAATATAAAAAATGGTACATGGTTTACACTAAGTATGAGATATATATTTAAATATCTGAAGAGGAACATGTATTATTAAACCCAAGCCCTGTTATAAATTTATTTTATGACCAAGCCTCAGAAGTCATAAAGCATCACTTCCACACTCAGTTTCTAGGGGAAAGAATATAGACCCCACCTCTCAGTGGAGGGCATGTCAAGGAATTTTCAGACATCCTAAATCCAATCAACCAAAAGCAGAAACAAGAAGCCAAATGTGAATCTAAGTATGTGTTATTGGTAAATCAAGGCTGGAAAATATGACAGGGATATGCCATTTCCCACTCTTATTTGAGTTTTCCTACCTAGTTGCAGTTAAAATTTCAGAGCACTAGCCTCTTTCCCATCTCTGCATGTCACTCTAAGGGAGGATAGATCCCAAGATATTTATCACTTTTGAAGAGGAAAGAGAGAAGAATTCACTCTGCTTGAAGAGTGCAAGGCAGGGACAAGTGATTTTGAGACATCAACTGTTTTATTCAGACAAATGAGAGTCATCTAAGGCCCACCACTCAATAAAGTGGAATCTCAAAAAGATTAGTGTGAAAGTAATTCAACTTTCAATTAAGTTCATTTGCCAAACTGGATGAACTTGACCTTTAATTTTCATGACCTTGTGTTGTAACACTTAGAAGGTGACCAGCAGGTTTATAATTAAAATATGATAGATTATAAATATAACACTATAGAATATAAACTGTGAGACTGCATCAAATGAGAATTATTTTTGTTGTTTTGGGAAAAATTTACTTGGTTACCATGTAAAACAAATTCCTTATTCTGTGCCATGACCAAACATTGAAAGCCACTGTCCAAAAAACTCCTGTATATAACCAGGAAAAAAGTATGAGAATGTTCAAATAGCACTGTTCATATTACAAAAATAACCAGATACATTCAAATATCTATAAGCAGAAGAATGATAAATAATTGTGGTTTATGCAGTTAATGGAATACTATGCAGCACAGAGAATCAGTGAATAATTCCTTTGGAACAATTTGGCTAAATCTTAGGGACAATTAATTTTAAAAGAACGTTTCTAAAGAATATTTATAGTATGATTTCATTAATATGCATTCAAAAACATGTAAAATATTTTTTAAAACAAACCAAATAGTAAGTATAACAACATATGTAGTAAAACTTTAAAAATCCAAGAAATGATAAGCATAAGTATTATAAGGTTCAAAAGGCCTGCATTTTCTTGGATCTTTGCCTACCAGCAAATACCCACACATCTCTTAACACAAGCCACAACTTTCTAATGTGACTCTGAAAAGTCAAAATGCCTCAGAGCCTGTTTTACCGGTGCCCTAATCTTAAATATACCTAATGTGGTTTGCTATTTCTATTTATTATTTTAGTCCCTAAGTGTCAGTCCTTTCTATTTCTTAAAATCCTGGCCAAGAAAACAAGGTATAAGGGTTTAGATAGCCCAGTAAATAAAAATTATTCTTCCTATTTAATGGGACATAGTTGTTGAAATAAACACTAGGCATTGAGGGTGGGGGGGAATAAAAATTAAGAAGTCCCATCAAACAAGACTCCTTTGCCTTATTGTAAATTTTAGAAAAAGGCAATAATTTTGCAAGTGACATTCATTCTTTGAGATGATAGTAAGTACTGGTGACATTTACCCTCTCTAGCTATGATAAAACAAAATAGTATGAGTACCCCTATGGAGAGACTGCTGGCAATTGAGTTTAAGTTCACAGATCGTGGGATCTGGATAACTGGCCCTGAATAACTAGTATATTAGCAAAGGTGAAATCAGGATTTTCTTTCTCGGTCCATCCTCCATCCTGCAGATGTTCTCATGCTCTTTCTCTTTGGCAAATGTTTTGTTTCTGGGAACCAGATTTTGCTTGAATAGCTGCTCTTGTTATTGTTTTGCTGCTCTAATTGTTGCGGTTGTTCCCAGGAGAACCAGATCGTGAAAACAGGCAGAATCAGGAGGGAAGTCACCACTGTATTATGGAGAAAAATATTTTTTCAGGGAAAATTTTACTTGAAAGCTCTTTCCTCATGCATTGAAGGAAATAGCACTGATTATGTTTCTTAGCACTTTGATGTTTTATGAATTTGTTAAGTTCCTTTTAAAAGGAGATTATTAAAGTGATGAGTCAGTTTCAAAAAGTTCAGTGTTTTGGTTCAACTGAGTACAATTACTCACATTTGATAATTCATTCATCTCATTTTTCTTCCAACTATTCAAATTTTATGTTCGTCCAACAGCTGTATTCAAGGTAAATTTGCCAAATGTGAATCATTTTCTGTGCTGCTGGGTACCAGTTGCTAGGGATGATGCTTCATTGTTTTTCTCTTCAATGGCATCATTAAAACTCCAGTCAGTTAATCATCAAAGGAATTACACAAACAATTTTTTTCAGTTGCACCAAACATAATAAACATGTCAAATTTATTTTTATACAAAATTTCCATGACAATAATGAAACAAACACTAATGTCTGTCAGGCATCACAGTTGCTGTGTCAGTTTCATATTTATCCATCCTAAACTTGTCACAATATCATGACCATCCCGAGGCACATTTATTTGCTTGACATTTTGTATGTATCTTTGTCAAAATAAGATGTTTAAACAATATGCCTATCTATGGATGTTCAGACCTGAATGATAACTAAATATAAAAGGGAATATAAGTAAGCTTTTTTGGCTTCCTGTTAATTTCTTACATTTTTTTTTTCCTTCCTGCCAGGCCCCAGCATTTTATCAGTTTCTGTGATCCTCATCTACATAGTTACAGAGTGAAGGCTAAAAATTACATAGGACAGGGATCTGAGGCAGTAGCCAAAGTCTTACATTTATATATCTTCCAATTCTCCCTCCCGATTTTGTTAGTCTAAATCGAGGACACAAGAGAGTATATCAATACAATAAAGGTCTGTCAACTAATTGGTCCACAGATTAAACAATAGTGATGCTGATATATAGTTGCTATTTCTCTCTATTTATTCTCTAAAAGATGATTTCTAGGTTTTTCATTCAGTATGAATTAACTCACCAGCACGTAGATGGGCTATTTTTAATAGCATGCTCCAAAGAGGGTTTTTAATTTTCTTTTTAATATTATTCATCTAATGAAATATTTACTAATAGAGTTAATATAAAACATATTTCTGATTTTCCTCTTGCTCTTGGATCCCATTAAAAATTTAAAATGTTGAAGAAAATAACTCTTCCTTGAAATAATAGTATTGCATTTTCAAATGCATAATAGAGTGGAAAACAGTTTCCTCCAAGTTATGTAAAGCAGTGTACTAATAACTCTTAATATTAAAAACTAATGTGTTGTAATCAAAATAAATCACAAAATAACAGTAATTAAGGCAAAAATGAAATTTATTACCAGAAATTCACAGCAACATAATTAACTGCTTCATCCCACTTTAAGGAGGTTTTTAAAATAACAGTTTAAGTCCTAGAACTTTAACAATTTGGCTAAATTTGTCAGTAGCAAATGCTCAGTAATACATAATGTTTTATAATAAAATCTAATTTTCTTGTTCTTTTTTGATCTTTTTGCTTTAGTTTTTTATCTTGTTATGCTCTCTCTAGTACATAAACAAATATTATATGTAAGTTTAAAGGACAATAATATGAAAAAAAACACTGAACCCATCACCCAGCCCCAAACTAGACCATTCCCAATAAATTGCACCTACTTTTGTGCCATTCTCCTCTCCCACCCGTATGTGTCTCCTTTAGAGATAACCCTGCTATTTTACCCATTCTGTGTTCACCACATCCTAGATTTTTCTACTTCTGTCATGTACCTAAAAAATGTGTCATTGGGTATTGTTTGTTTTTAAGTTCAATAGTTGTATATGATATTGTATGTCGTCTTCCAGAGCATGTTACTTTGCCCTGATGTATTTCCAAAGGTTCATCCCTATTTTGTCATGTTTGGCTATAGTTCATTTCTTCTTATTGTTGCATTATATCCAATTGTGTGAATGTACATGAGTTTGTTTATTCTTTTTCTTTTAAATGTAATTCTGAATTTTTTCAAATTTTGGAGGGGTTTGTCTTTCTCTCTCTCTCTCTCTTTTTAGCCTCACAAACATTGCTTTTCTCTAGGGTATATATATGCAAACTGTTCGTTAACAGTTTCCTCTTTATACCGGACACACAGCTACACTACATTTCCCAGATGTCCTTGGCATAGGTTCTGGCCAATGGGATTTGAGGTATCTGACAAGATATTTGACATCTGGGACCCAGCTTTCAAGAAGTGTGTTTGCTCTTTCCCTGTTCCCTTCCCCCTTCCACCAACTGGTCACAGAAAGGAAGCTTTGGAAGACAGTGGAGGATCATTACAGAAAGGACTTGGATCCCTGTTCATTCACAGCCTTGAGAACATCCTAGGGGTTAAATCCCAAACTGATCCCTGTCTACTCTGTGGGGGGCAAGAAGAGTCCAGAGAGCTAGACCATTCCAGATGGGTAGGCAGCAGCTTTAATAAGCAAAGGAACTTACAAGGCTTGTTTTGGGGCAGTGGCAGGAAGAATCAGCCTCCACACCTGCTTGCCAGAATCTTAAAAGTTTCACAGGGTTCAGTCACCTATGCAGTAAGATGGTCTCAACAATACATGACCCTCTGAAGGCCACATCCCTAAAAATACTCCTAGTATGGGAGTAGTGGGTAGAACATACAATCTAAGGGCAGGGGAGGGTGAGGAGCCTCTCTGATGGCCTACGCCCAGCTCATGGGTCAGCTGGCAATTATGTCTTCCTGATGAGTTCCCCCAACAGTTCCTGAATGGTCCTGTAGTAAAAACTTCTCATGACAAATACTACATAATAGAACTATTATTTGAATGAGAAATTAACTATATTACTGAGCCCATTCTCACATTTTGTAATGTACTTATAAAAATTGTTAGTATTTTTCTAGTTCTGTATCACTGAGTAGGATTTTCCCAAGAGGGCATTTGACAATATCTGTCGGGGCTGGGACCAGAGTAAGGTGAGGGATGGTCTGAGAGGGTCTTCAATCCTACATCCTAGGCACCTCAATCTTAAGGAGGGTTGCTACTGACATCTGGGAGGTAGAGGTCAGGGATGGTGCTGAATATCCTACCCCGCATGAGACCATCCCCCATAATGAAGAGCGGTTCTGCCCAAGGTGTCAGTCGTGCCAAGGTTTATAAAATCTGTTCTTTTTAACACAAGCAAAACCAAATAAGAACTTAATAAATGGTAGTGTCCCTAATATAGCTTAAAATCTACTCTTCAGATTAAATTTCTGTGGCCATTGAGTGGTACAGAGTCCAAATTCACAACAACATGCCTTTTAATTAAGTAAAGAATATGTCTTAAATGTATGGATTTCTAGTTTTCAAATGATAAAGCTTAAATGCAAATGCATAGAGAAATATTACTCCATTTTTAGGAGGGTTTTGATATATACATTTCACCCATCAGCAGATCAGGTAACTAAAATATAAAAATCTTTGGTAATCCATTAAATGTTTCAATGTTAAAGAATATATTGGAAATTATTCAGCCAGGAAAATAAAAATGGACAAGGCATGCCATAAAAGGCAAAAACAACTTGCTCTCCTAATCTGTCCTTATCTTGCCATGTGCTTCCAAAATGTCATTCCAGTGTGAAGTCCCGGGTCAGCTGAGCCTCAGAACTGGTGCTGCCCAAACAGGAATCTGATTTACTGATTTTCCTCGTTGGCCTAGAGGTCTGGCTCAAAATCAAGTTCTCTTACTAGTTTTGTGCACTCATTGTTTTACTTGCTTTTCCAGGCCCCACTTAATATTTATCTCTAAGGAATCCAGAGGGAGGCAGTACAGCAAAGTGTTTAGAGGCAGAAATTCTAGATTCCAATGCAACTTTTACCATTTCCTGAAATCAAGACCTTGAACAAGATGGAACCCTCTTTTGAGGATTCTGTAACCTGTAACCTGATGATTACAGGATAATGTGAGGGGCAAAGAGATGTGATGTATGTAGGACAGAGTGATACCTAGAACATAGTAGGTGCTTAAAAAAACAGCCTGCTTTATTATAAAGTTCTTTATTGCCTGTCTTGTGCTCATATTTTGGCATTTCCCTGATTCCTTTTGGTATGTCTGCTAGATTTATATTTCATTGATAAGTTTGATTTCTAGTTCCTGGCCTTTCTTCTTTCACCTCATCTTCTATATTACTGTCTACTCTGTCTTTTGTTTATGCTTGTGTTGTACATATTATTAATTCATCTGTTCAATAAATAAATGTCCATGGGGTGCCTACTCTGTTCTACTCTGATTATGTCAGTGAACAAAATGGACAAAAATCCCTTCCTTCATGGAACCTAAATTCCAGTGGTTGCTCCACCCATATTTTAACTCTTACAAGATTTTTGATCTCTTAATTTCTTCACGGTTGCTAATCTAATTTTCTCACGTGAACTCTTAAAGTAAGCAAATTCTTGGCTATCCTCGGTATGCCTTCTAGCCCCATCTGCTACAAACAGATGAGAGCAGCTGACCAAATCTTGATAATGGTTCCAGCAACTCCATGAGTTGCAAAAATCACTGCATAGAATTGAAAACTAAAGAAGTGCTGAATAGCAATTTGCCTGATACATGAGACAGATTTACTTTATTTTTAATCTCCTCACCAGCACTGGAGGAGATTAAAAATAATAGAGGTAGGAGACCACACGAAAAGATCAAGAAATATCCAGAGGGAAGTTTAGACAGGGATTCTAAGCACCATGAGTTACTGCGACCAAAATGAGGACTTTTTTTGCATGATGTTGGGCATAGAGTATTTGGAAACCTTTTGGTCATCCATAGACATCCTAAAGATATTCTTGGACTTCTGACATCATTTTTCTATGTTATTGTTGCCCAGGAACCCAGCAAAAAAATCCATCCTGGTTGTTTTCTATTTTTGGAGGGAGTGGGGTGGGTTGGTGACTATATCAAATACAAAAATGAGCTAAGTAGACTGTATGTGTGATATAATGCACCAGTTCTTACATAAATTATGTTTTATTGTGCATCATTCAACTCAAGGAGGGTGGAAGTCCTTTGTTATTGTGCAGCTATGTAAGAGTTAATTTTATTTCCTAGCTTATGTTTTCTGTGTTTTAATGTTTTCATTTTGAAAATAACCTTAGGTAAATTACACACTGTGCTTTAAAAATGAATAATCATGCATTTTCTTTATCATGAATATAGAGCCTTACCTTTGAAATTAACAGAAGAGCTTTAATTCACTACTGACTAATGCCATATGCCTTTTCAGTACACAAGGGAAGGATTAACGATGTGTAGGAACATGTAAATGGAGAAAATCAGTCACAGGTGCTAAAGGCACCATAATGATTGCCTTCCTGTGAAATAATAATCCCAATGTTCTTCAGATAGAAAACAGGGTTCCCCTCGGGAATATAAAGTCAAGTTTTGTAACAGTTAGAGGCTATTTTTATGAAGACATTTTCAACTTAGTTGATGAAAGAAGTGTCATGTATATTTTTCTGATCCACACCAAAACAGTTGGGCAACATTATAACAATGCTGAGCAAAGAAACCTAAGTGGAACTTCTGAATTTTGAGCGGGAAATAGTGAGGCAGACAGTGCTAAGCAGTATTTTTTGTTTGCTTCTGATGTAGTACATGCATTTTTGCCATATTTCTATAGCTTTTAAAAAACTATTTTAGTTTATATGTGGAAATTACTTTCTAAGTGAATGATAGGGCTCAAAACTAGCAATATTTAATAATATTATATTATCTGATTAAGGTGCAATACTTTGTAATCCCATATATTTGAAATGTATGTATGTCAAGAATTAGACTAACTTGCCCCTCTAGCTCCAACTAGTTCAAAAACAAATTTTATTCTTTATGCAGCGAATTAATGAACTACTGGGAGAGTTTAGCCATGTTAGAGTACTTGTCATCCAAATGAGTAAGATATGACATGAAATTTTGCTCTGTCAATTACAAAAATTGTTTTTAAACTATACTATAGGCCTGTAAAGTATCTTAGAACAGTGAAGACATTTTCTAAGCTTGAGAGGCCACTAACTACGGATTATGCAATTTAGCTTTTAGTAAAAGCAGATACAAGAAGGTGGTACATCCAAAGCTGTTTTTCATCCCATACAGAAAACCATATGAATTTAATCTGGTTTTGGATATTCATGTGAAATCTGAGCAACCTAGATTACATATAAGCCTATAAATCTATCTTTGAAGTAAGGGTTGCAATATTTTACTACAAGGATGTGTGAAATTCTAGAACCTTGTCAATCTAGGGCCTGAATTTGGCTCATGGTGCAAATTTTAAAAGTACCCCATCTAGGTTACCCTTAGATGAAAAGCCTGCTCCACTCAACTAAAAATTATGGATTCAACATTTAGGAGTGCTTCAGGAACACTCTATGCTTAGTTAGTGCTCCTGTAATTTTTATAACCACTGAAATTTTCAAATTTTTAACTAAAATATACAAATATAATTTTTTTAATACAGAGTTCTTCTTTCATTATTTTACTAACTTGGCAAGAAAAGATGATGAAAGATTTCTTCAGAACGTGAACTTTCTCTTTCTCAGTGAAAGATTGGGCACAGGCTACTGTTGATAAAGTAAGGAACTGGCTTCATTCCTGAAGGCAGCTGAAGCCAATAAAGTAGTTTAAAATAGAATGAAGCCATTATGCCCGCCTTTCATTGCCTTTGATTTGTCTCAATAAAATTTGTCTTTAAACATGGTAAGAGCAGCTTGCTTTGCTGCACTTCTTATTAAAAACACTTTTTCCATACATACAAAGCTTAATTTCTTTTCCAAGCTTTATTTCCATGAGACTTTATTATTACTGCATCTCCTGGCATTTTGCATAAACATTTAGTAGCTATAGGATGTGTGTGGTCACCCTAATTAAAAGGTAAATATTTGTTTCAAAAATACTATGTAGTTTAATTTGTGTCTAATATTTATATCTCATGTACAGCACGCAGATGTAACGGAGGTTTAGTTTCTTCCTAATGTGTTTTAATTAGAATGCTTCCTTTAATGTCTCATTGTCCATCAAAAACAATAAATCTTCCAAATTTAAACTATTAATTTGGATTACAGTTACTGTGTTGTTGAATTCTATATGATATGTTTTCCTACTTAAGCCACTTCAAAGCAACTACATTGAAGTGCCATCACATTGTTGGAAGAAAGTCAGTCTTCCAAATGAGGCTATTTCAGGTTCCTCTAACTAGTAAAAATAATCATTTCTTAGATTTAAAAGTTTTATTAAAGAATTAGTAAGTCTCCATGATAGAAATATAGCATTCTTTTATGAGAAATAGACAATGTGTATGTAATAAAGATAAACTGAAGCAGATCAGTACTGGAAGATTCTATGAGGTCAAGCTGTGTAACTGTGTAATAACTGGAGAAAGAAGAAATGTTGTCATATTTGTCATTAAAACTACTTCAAATTTTAATAATTATCTTCCATTTTGATTATCCTTAATAATATTTGGGAAGTAAGCCATCTTTGTCTTGAAATTATCTAACCAGGTTTTCCCATATTTTGAATGTTAAACCAATTCTATACTCACTAGGGTAAAATAACAGCACACAAAAAATTACGTGAAGCAAAATGGCAAGTTTCCAGCCATTAATTGATACTCCACTTTTGGAAGGAGAATGTTGGAGAGGAATAACTTATCTAGTTTGACTCTACGTGACTGAAATTCAGCAGGATAATTGACAGCTTTGCCTGTGTAGTGCCCAGACTGTATCTTAAATCAGTTAGTTTAAATCATCCCATGTGGGGAAGGTTATACATTTATAACACACTTATATCTGGGAAATCCATAGCTACATGGCATTAACAGCAGGTCAACAGAAAATCACATCTGAAATTCAAAATAAACAAGAAAAGACCAGTCAATCTTAGGCTTGTTAAGGGCATTTTTATTGATTGTATTTCCTTCTTTCAGCATGAATCCAAAGGACAAAAACTGTGCCTGTGGCTTTTACTCTTTCATTATCCCAAACAAGAAAAGAAGGATGGCATAGAGAACAGGAACATAAAATATCTGTTTCTGCAAAAATGATTACCTTCCTCTTAGCTTCATAATTTGCTCCCAGTCCATAAGGTCCTCAGCTCCAGTGACTGGGATGATGGACGACTCCACTCTGCAGGGCACACAACAGAACAAACGGCCCGGCGGGTGGAATGGTGAGCAGGGGCGCCAAGAGAATTCTCTTCTGTGGATGATGAGCAGATAGTCATTCCCTGGAATTATGTAAAATACAGCTTGTAAATATCCGCTTGCATTGTGGACATATGCATATGCAGCTTGACAGAAGAGGGCAACACTGGCATAGAAAAATGCAAAAATATTTTTCACTTGAGCACCATACTTTTCACATGGCCAGATTTTGCATTAAACAAAGTTCTAGCTCTATGCCCAGTGAATCATTGAGAATGTAAATATATATACATATTGAGGACAGAGGGAAACCATTTATGGTTTTATCATTGAGATTTGGTTTACTCTGAAGCTTGGAACTCAGTGCTAAGGTAATGCTAAATGGTTTGGTAATACTTGCCTAAATCACATTTCTAAGAACATCTCATATCCTTTTATAAGTCAGTACTAAATTTGAGCTGAAAAAATTAGGATGTGAAAAAATACCCAGCAAAATTTTGTTCTTCTGCCCGTTTTGCCATTAGCTAATAAAAGGAGCCTTGAATTACCCAGGTAGATATATTCACTACCCACCCCTGTCCAATGCAGCTTGCATGGGAAAGAAAAATTCTAAGAGCCAAACTTTATACATTCTCACATAATCTAATAGAAATCTGGTCTGTACAGAGTAAAGCTAAATGTTTATGTCCTGATAGGACCTTAGTAGCTAAGGCCTCTTGTCAACAAGGAATAAGACTGGTTTCTAGCAATTCCTCTGAGTTACTAGCAATTAACAAGAAAACTCCTTGGCCAGTCCTTGTGTCAATTTACAGATCACTCTTGCCTGGTTCTTCTTTATCTTTTTCATTTGAAAACTTCTGTTTCACAGGGGGTTATGTTTTAGGTTTTGTTTGTTTCAACTTTTATGCAGGAAACTGGCTTTTCTATTTCCATTACTAGCAGGGTCAAGGGCAAAACTGAAATAAAACTCACAGGCAGTAACCTAAAGAAATCCCAGCTACTCAACTCCATTTAGTCCTGCACATTTAATACATATATAGCCGTAAAGCAGACTGTGTATGTGTATGTGTGTGTGTTTTGTGTGTGTGTGCGTGTTAGGGATAGGAGATAATCCATAACATTAAAGTGATTGGCCCTCATGACAGATGCAGTGACCTTTATAAGTGAATGAAACCAAGATGTGGGTTTTATCTTTTACCTATTGAAGTAGCCCACATTTAATGCTTTTTAAAATCTTTTGTACATTTTTTATTTCTTTTTTGGGCTCAGAAAAGGACAAGTGGAACTAAAGGAGAGATGTTAATCATAGAATGATATTTTGTATAACTTTAATTCTCAGCAGAGATTCAAAGCAACACATCTGCTTGGGGAAAGATAATAAAACTCTGCTTCAGCTTTTCAATCATAAGCTACACTCTGTACCAGCGTTTTCCATTGTTGTCTATAAAGTGCCAATATTTGTAAACAAGTTTCCTGTGGTCAAGTAAGTTTGGAAATACTTTTTCTCAAGTATATTTGAAAACTTTTGTTTTCATTTAAGACCTACTAATATCCCGAGGAACTTAAATTCTGCAAAGCGTATTTTGCAAAATGCCTCTTAAGGTTGAAACCATATGTACAACCAAGACTCTTTTGCTGGTCTTGTCAGGATTCAGAATCAATGCAGCACTGCAACCTGTGCAAACTTCTGTGCTCTATCTCGTTTTCCCTTTGCTGCTTTATAGGGCTAGAGCCTTATTTAAGTAATCCTATTCTTGATCCGAAAACTTCTAAATAGGTTGATAACCCTTGATGACTAAAACAACATATGCTGGAGGAATTAACCTCTTTATAACTACAGCTATGTGGACTATGCTTTGTGATCTAGAGCTCTGGGCCACTTCCAGCCACTTTCTAAGAGGTATGCATCCCACTACAAATCGTAAAAGTACATACAGTTTTGAGCTTTAATTTAGACTGAGAATTATCTCTTCCTTTTTATTTGGCATTCAGAGAAGCAATGTGGCATATTGTAGTGGAAACAGTGCTAACCTGAGAATCACGGGACCAGAGTTTATTCACTACTAACAGTATAATCTAGGAAAGTTATTTTCAGGGTCTCAGTTCCTCATATATAAGATGAAGAATGTGTGATTCATATATTAGAATCTTTCATTCTAAGCATGGAATAAGAAATCAAAACTTGATAAGTATTAAGTTATGGTGTCTAATCCTTTCTTCTTCATATGAGCCATTAAAAATGGAAGTCATTGAAGACTAAAATTATATTTCCTTTTTTAACATTTATTTAAAAATAAAAACAAAAATAGACTATGATATTCTAAGTTTGTTTAGTAAAATCTTGTCCAATGTTGCCTTAATTTCTTCCCTACTTTTTAAATCAAATTATAAGTAAAAATATGTGTTATTGACCACAAACTGGGCAAGGATATCAGAGACTATTGTTTTTAGCATGAGTATTAATCTATAGGCTTTTTTCTCAAAAGCAGCCTTTAGTTTGATAGATTCAGAATTGAGTTGCATATCTTTCAACACGTCAATCTAAAAACACAAAGCTTTTTTAGTGCCTTTCTGTTTAAAGACGAATGTGTACCTACTTGTTAGAAATCTTGGCACCATTTCTCTTCTGTATGTAGAAGATATAATAGCTTGACATTAAAAGAACTTAGCTTCAACAAAATATACCCATTAAGTGTCACAGCCAATTCTTCTTGGCAAAGAAAAAAGGTATGAAGAAAGAAAGTGTGAGTTCGTGAGAAGAACACAAATTAAGCCTTTTAAAATCCTTTTGGTTTAACAACCTACATTTCATCCATTGTTCAGTAAAAGCCACTCATTATATTTTTTGTGATTCATTGCTATAATTTTTTTATTTTAAATGTTTTAAATGTGTCAATTGTACCTTTCTAACATACATGTGAAATGCTTTATACCATTAAAATATTTTAAGGGAAAACATGACCTGGAATGTTTTTGAAGCTGTACTTCAAAATACATGCTTTAAAAAAGGCACCCCCCCACAAAAAAGATTAAAATGTTTGTCACTTCCATGGCTTCTGAGGGAAGGCTTAGAGCAAATCTAAATGTAAAAATAAACATATTTCTGCTTGAAAAGAGTAGAAAAATATTTTACTTAATTTGCTGGGTAAAAATAAATATCTTTCATTTTGAAAATGGAGGAAAAATGTCCTGCTTAATTCGTTGAGCCACTGCATTGTGAATCCATTCAGATTCTTGTTTATCACTTTACTTCTACATCATTTAGGCTCAATTACCAGGATTAGAGGCTACGGTAAGCTTGCTGAAGATGATAGGTATGTAGCTATGGCTTTAGGGCATGCAGATGGACTCCCCAGAGCCCTGAGATCCTGAAGCTTGCTCTACCTGCAGGCACCAGAGCAGGTGTGTGGCACTGATGGGGCTGCACCAAATGGAACAGAGCACAGGTGATGCTAATTAAGGAAGCTCAGGGACTAGGAAGAAGCGCACAGTTTATTGCTGATGGTAGAGTGCCAAAGGTTAGTGAAAAGCAGGTTGTCTGCTGGCCTGGGGAGATAAGAACACAAAGGGCACAGAAATGGATTTGAATGCAGGCACTTATCAGTGTGCCTTTTAAACTACACAAAGCTGCATATAATGGTGTGCTTTTAGCAGTAAAATTGAGAGTCCTTGTATGAATGAACTAATTTATTAACATCAATTTGTGTCACCATTTAAGTAGTTACACTTTTTATTTGTCATGAAGAGGGAGCATCAAGAAAACATTAGACCAACTTCAAATAAGCTGTGATTAAAATGGAAGTCAGATGTATTGTGCCCTTATGAATAGCTTTAGATAGTGAAACTTTACCCCATTAAGAAAATCTCTTTTAATTTAAGTAACATATGAATTAAGTAAATCTATTTTTTCATGATTTACCAGTTATTTAAAAAATACATTTAGAGAATGAACACTGCATTCCAAAGAACAATGTAATTGCGTTTTTATTGGCATTATGATAAAATGAATAATTTTAATAAGAGTAAACCAGAATTAATTCATGTTCAATTTATTGTAGAGTATTTTTAATTTTATATGATTTCATTATATATTTCATTTTGAATCATATTGACCATCGAGAAATGTTGCCTAAAGAAAAATTACTATTTAAAATAAGGAAGACATAGTGTGAATATTACAGATTTCAGCATATTCTACCACAGAGCAACTAACTGATGATAAGCTAAATAGTCATCTAAAGTGTAGGTGGTGATATAATTGATCATATTAAATTTAATTAGAGTAAAGTTTACATTCAGTATCTATCATTGCTCAACAAACTACTCTAATATTTAGTGGCTTAAAATCAGAACCGTTCTGTCTTGCCAATGGGTTTCAGCCCTGGCAAGTTTGCTATGGATTCAATGTGACCAAAGAAATTGACAGCAAAACATTCTTCAGGTGAAAGGGTTATACCCAACTTTATTTCCACAGTGGCAGGTCAGTCACTAAAATCCTGTTCACTCAGAGCAAGTCTGCATGCAGCAAGCTGGTCTCTGCCTCTGGGCCCCTCTGTCTGCACAGCCGTCATCTGGGCCTCTGTCCTTGGTGCTGCCACCATTCCAGCCCCTGCTCTGCTCTCCTACAGCCTTGCAGCCGTGCCACTGTTTCACACCCAGAGCACTGGAAGGAGCTCTTTATATAGAGTCATTGCCCACAGGTGTGCAGTGAGCTAGTCAACCAGGGCCAGGTGAGAATCCTGGCCACAGGAACTCTCATTTTATCCACACTCCACCCCTTCAGGATTCTCTCCTCTCAATCTATGTGCCCTTAGTCTTCTGCAATGGTCCCTGTGCAAGGAAGCTTGAACATTGTTCTCCAGCCTCTCCAGCAAAAAGTCTTGCAGACACACAGGCCGGACTCGTGGCTCTGTCTCTGACCTCTGCCTCTTTTGTCTTAGTGACTTGAAATGCTGCACTGGTTTTAGTTGTTGCCATAGCTCCAATAAGATCCTATTTGGCTTCCTGTCTAATTTCCTTCCATCTACTCCTGCCCGTATTAAATCAACCCACATCTGGGTTCTCGTAACCTTCATGGGGCCCCTTAAATTCTTGTGAGTCACCTCGCATTTGTAATCACTGCCTCAAGGCAGGCTGCACTGTCAGGGATGACAGCTTTCCCATCTCTGATCCCGACAGAACAATTCCATCCACCCCTTTTTTCCACAGCCACCAGCTCAGCCTGAGTACAGGGGCGGACCATACAGTGCTCCACGACCTGGGGAGGGGGCTGCTCCTCTCCTTGGGGAACTTTCAGCTGCTGGGTCTTTATTTTCTTTACAACCACTGGGCATACTTTCAATACAGGAGGCGCCAGTGCCTCCGGCACTACCTCTTCATCCTTCCCCAGCTCCTCCATTTCTGGGGCTGATGGCACCTTTCTCTCCACTCCCCCAAGTCCTCTGCTACAGTGCCTCGCAACAATGCTAGCTCAGTCTTCAGAGCTCTTACCTTCACCTCAATGCTTCACAGCTGGTGTTCTCGTGCCACCTCCACCTGTGCTTCCTCAGGAGTTCGTCTTTTTTCTTGATGGCCTCTTACTCCTTCAGAACATCTGGCAGCGCTGCCCTCTCATCTCCAATGGCACCTTGCTGCCGGCACTCTCGCATCAATGCCATCTCTTTCCTCAGGGAATCTGCAGAAGTTTGCAGCTCGTGTTCTCGTGCTGCCATTTCTTGGGTCTCTTTTGCAGAACTTTTTAATACTGTGAGAAGCAGCCAACCCACAGTCCCTGCTGCCTCATGGGCACTCCGCTTCTCAAAGGATCTACTTATTATACCAAGGACCACCCCTACAACCTCAGGTGTCACCTCCACTTGCCTCCAGTCCTGGGGTGGGGCCCAGTCTTCTAGGAGGCAAGCCACCTTAGACCACATACCCACTGGGGGATAAACCACTGTCTCCCCATTCACAGGGGCAGCCCACTGAAGCACCCCTCCCATAAGGGTAGCCTTCTTTTTCCGTGGTCAGCAATGAACCCTGCCAACTTTCACCAATTGTCTTGCCAATACGTTTCAGCCCCGGGCAAGTTCACTATGGATTCAATGTGACCAAAGAAATTGACAGCAAAACATTCTTGGGGTAAAAGGGTTAAACCCAACTTTATTTCCACGTTGGCAGGTCAGTCACTAAATTCCTGTTCACTCAGAGCTAGTCTGCATGCAGCAAGCCTGTCTGACTCTGGGCCCCTCTGTCCGCACAGTCGTCCTGCACAGCAATCCTCTGGGCCTCTCTGAACAGTCGTCCCACACAGCCATCATCTGGGCCTCTGTCCTTGGCGTTGCCACCACTCCAGCCTCTGCTCTGCTCTCCTGCAGCCTTACAGCTGTGCCACCGTGTCATGCCCAGAACACTGGATGGAGCTCTTTGTATAGAGTCATTGCCCACAGGTGTGCAGTGAGCTAGTCAGCCAGGGCCAGGTGAGAATCCTGGCCAGAGGAACTCTCATTTTATCTACACGTTCGTTTGCTCAAGGTTCTGTGGGTCGGGAATTTGTGGGTGGGCATTTTTTCTTTTTCTTCTGGCATTTTCTAGGGTTACTCGTTTGGCTGCATTTAGCAGGGTTATCAGCTAATGATTGGGTTCAGTTAGGGCATTGAACTAGCTGGAGCTGGGATGCCTAAGATAAATTCAGTCACCTTTATGGTATCTTGGTTTGAATGGCTGGCAGTTGGGAGTTTTCTGAGCATCTCTTTCCTTCCCTCTCCATGTAGTCTCTCCAGTAAGATTGCTGGACCTTTTTGCCAGGCAGCTAAGAATTCCAAGAGAGAGGGAATGGAAGCTGCAGATAACCCTTGGCCTTGAAGTTCACACAGTATCATTTCCACTGAATTCTATTGGTCAACACCAACTTACCAGGATAGGTTCAAGGGGAGGAGTAAATAAATTCCAAAGTTTGATGTTCAAGTACAATGGGTGATGTTATGATGGCCAGCCATCTTTAGCAACAAAATCTAAATCAGTTTAATATCTTTTGGTTTTCTATCTAGAAAAAATATGTATTTTATACACTTAACACTTAAAAGTGTATTAGATCTTACAGACATCATCTCTGAAAGAGAGAAGAGAAATTTTGGAGTAATTTCCTGATAAATACACAGATATGAATTGTCCTGAAAAATTGTTAAATAGGAAGTCAGAATCTGCTCTTTCATTGTGCTGAAGCAGTGTGGAGAGAGTTGTTTCAACAAGAAGCCCATGTTCACCATTACAAAACCAAACCTCAGTGCACCTGGCCTCTCAAAGAAATCTAAACTTGAATGAATGAGATAAACTGCTATGCATGAGAATTTTTACCCACCACTTAAGAACAGCTTTTATGTAGAAATAAACTACTGACATATTGTGGCCTTGCTCATAGCATTTGAGAGGGGTCATCTCCAGGATTTTCCAGCAAGGTAACATTGAAATCATGATGAAACCAATTTCCTAAAGGGCCTAAAGGACTAACTTCTACACCCTAGGTATAAAAAACATTTTGGTCTTAAGAAGAGATTTTTGCAAAGAGTGGAATTGAAACAATGGATATTAATTGAGATCAAATGTTCTTTCCTTTAAAGAAACCTATTTTAAGTTGTGAAAGGTAATAAAATTTATTATAAAAAGAGAATTTGACGTTTTTAACACTCTCATTTCACTGGTTAAAATAGTAAAACATTGACAGGTGGAATCTTTGTCAAAGTACTAACAAGTTATCAACCCAGGATAAAGACCCAGGATACTTGATCCAGTTCCTTTCCACCTCACATGGCCCATATTGACTCACAGAACTCTGTGACTCTAGGTCAGGGATCAGCCAACTAGGGTCTGAGGGCCGAGTCCCATTCTGTTTTTGTATAATAAGAATGCTTATTTTCATTTTTAAAAGGTTGAAAGAAATGAAAAGGAGAGAAGTAATTGGTGACATGTATCATGACATACAAAATTTAAATATTAGTGTTTATAAATAAAGTTGTACTGGAAAATAGCCAGACTCTTTCATTTGCTTATTTCCTGTGTCTGCTTCACACTGCAAAGGCAGAATTGAGGAGCAGTGGCCAAGCTCCCTTTAGCCCATAAAACCTGAGCTATTTACCATCTGTCCCTGTACAGAAAGTTTTCCTACCCCTGCGTTATACTTTTCTTCCCCTTGATTTATTATATATGCATCCTTCCCTTCCATGCCTTTTCTCTTTTCTCTCTTTCTCAAGCTCTCTCTCATTTTTTCCTTCCTTCCATCATTTCTTCCTTTTATTCCTCTCAGATTTTCATTTTTTATGGCAACAAGCCCTTTTTCAAAATTTCCTTTGAATTTTGCATATGCTTATGTCCTACACAAAGATCTTTACATATACCCAAGTAAAGATTTCTCCAATTGTTTCTTTCCCCCACAATGGTGTGCAGCTACATAAGCAGAAATCTGTTCCTTGTCACATAATATGAACAGATTCAATCAGTCATCTTTCAACATCACAAAATTTACCTAAACTGGAAACATGTGAAACCATGCTATGTTAACTAAAACAGAACATTGCTTACACGTGCATTTGGGCCCCCAGCATACACTTGGAAGAATTCTTTACCTTCTCCAGGTCTTTGCTTGAATGATTCCCTTTCAGCGATGTCTTCCTTGACCATCCCTTGTAAAGATGCACAGACAACTCCCTTTTCCTTCCCTGTTTTAATTTTCAACACTAAGCATAGATCTGAAACACATAACTTACTTTCTTGTTTGTTATATTCCCCGCTAGAATGTGAGCTTCATGAAGCCAGAGATTTATGTCAGTTTTATATGCTGCCATATCCCCAGTGCCTGGAACAAAATAAGGAGTGAAGCAATATTTCTTGAATTCATAAAAGAATGACTATTAGGCTTCTGTACATATATAACAAAGTCTTAATGAAACAAAAAACTTAATTATGTGACCAAAATTGAAGCTAACAGTTTTTAAATCTTAAATTTCCCAAACTAAAAAACTAGAATGTGAGGATTTGGCTCAAAAGACCTCTACATCTCCTAACTGAAATTATGTTTCTATCTTTTCTAATAACATAGGTCAGAGTAGAAATTACTGAGTTTTACTATATCATAAAACATTTAATGTGTTGAGGTAACAGACAATGCCTTTATCCTTTGATCCATTTTAGATGCCTTGAAGTAGTGAGAGAAATGACAGTTGCTAATTGGTAAAGGAGAAACTTACATAGTCTCAAACTTACAGAAAAATTGTAAGTACAGTAGAAAGACACTAGTTTTCTTATTCCGTGGTTCTAAAATGTCTTTATAGCAAAAATATCCATTTCAGAATCAGGCATTTAATTTAGTTGTCATGCCATGTTTCCTTCAGTTTGGAACAACTCTTCATTTTTTAAATTGGTTTCTTGACTTTGATACCTTTGAAGTTTACAGACCACTTTTTTTTTTTGTGAAATGCCTCTCTTTGGGGTTTGTTAGTGTTTCTTCACGTTAGAATCAGGTCATACATCTTTGGTAGGAATATCACAAAAGCGATGCTGTTTTCTTCTAATTGCCTTCAGTGAGTGTGATATGATTTTCATTTGTCCCATTGTTGTTGATGAGAAAACACTGGTTACTTGTTTAAGGTGACATCCACCACCATCTCCATTGTAAAATTATATATCTTCCCTTTCTGACTAGTAAGAATTCAGGGTGGGTATGGGAAAACCATGTAAATATCATATTCACTTTCTCCATTGAAGTGTGAATTACTGCATTTACCTAATCTATCAGTATGGATTTATGGTTTCTTAATGTATTCATTGGGCCATAATCTATTACTACATTATTTATTTTGATATTCAGTGTGTCCCTATGTGTCCTGTGGGATTCCTTCAAGTTGGCTTTTGTGTTATGTTTATGTCCCCATCATTCTTTGAGTATGTCACTGCTTCCAGCATAATAGCATATTCCAGTTTCATCTTGCACTTTCCCTTCCCTGCCCTGGTATCATGTCCACATTTCCATTACTTCTACTGGATTATCACCATCTCCAGGCCCTCTCAGTGGGCAGAACTAGGGAATATATGTGTGTGCACCATGGCTTTCCTTTCCTGTGAGAGCCTCTGCACACCCACCAAACCTATGTCACTTCATAATTGGGTAACAGTTTGTTCTCTTAGAACATTCAAACTGTAATTAGTCACTTCTCATTCAATAAAAGAGGTGAGTGGCCAATTTCACCTGCAATTAGACAATTACCTCATGGTTTCATTTTCCATGCTTGAGCCCATGTGTGTTTATATATTGTTTGTATTGCATCCAAAACATTCAGGGACAATTTTTTTTAAACCCTGGATTAATGCATTTGAGGCAGCATACACTTTCTCTATAATTAGGACTATAATAAAAAATTATAAATGTAAATAACATAGTTAGATTTGTCTTGTTATAAAACATAGAATCCTTACATAGTAAAGTACAGAGTTGCAGAGTAGAATATCAGTATCAGTGCCTGTAAAGCTCACTGGCTTGTGCAAGGGCTTTCATTTCATAGACCATTTGTTGCAGCACCTAAGTCAGCAACCTTTAAGAAATGAATAACAGTTCTCTTATTTTATTTTTCTTTTCTATTTTTAAGGGAACTATAGACATAGTTGGATCATAGAAAGATGATAGGTATGTAGTCAGACAGAGATACATGATAGGATTGGAAAGGATGGCTGTTCTTGTTCAATATTTTTTTTTCTCAGTGCATTTCACCTGCAACTAAGATATTTCATTTTCAGTGGGAATCCCACCTCAACTCTACAATGAAACACCTTGCTTCAAGTTTAAGATAGTAAGAGATTAATTGTAGTGGGTGTCTCTTTGGTCCTCACCCCCATGCTCAGAGTGATCTAACTTAATTCTCACCCCAAATCACTAGCCCCTCTCAGTTACAATATTTAGCTTCTCCTATTCCCGTAACTTGTATAATAAAAATGAGGGAATGACTGTCTATAAATGGTTGATTGTGCAGGTAACTCTTGGAAATTGCTGCCTTACAGGTTAAAGAGTCATCTTGGCCATTTACCATGTAATGGATCTTTCTTCACCTGAGAAAAATGAGATTTGATCAACTGTTCTAGGAAAGCATGTGAGTAGCTGACTTGAATGGGCCATTCTCCCAAGATAATTTTTTAAACATTACAACAATGGAAAGAAGGAAAGCATGAGATATTCTTCAAAGTCTTCATACTTAGCTCTATTTCATGAGAATTAGAAAAAATTAAGATTTTGACTGAAAGTATTCAAAAGTACTTAATATATTTTTTAAAAAGCTTATTCTTATTTCACATTTCATAAAGTTACCAGCAATTCACTTAAAAATTTTTATTAAGGTATTATGGATATACACTCTTATGAAGGTTTCACATTAAAAAACAATGTGGTTACTACATTTACCCATATTATCAAGTCCCCACCCATACCCCAATGCAGTTACTGTCCATCAGTGTAGTAAGATGCCACAGATTCACTGTTTGCCTTCTCTGTGCTACACTATTTTCCCCGTAACCCCCCACATCATGTGTACTAAACATAGTACTCCTCAATCCCCATCTCCATCCCTCCTGACCCGCCCTCCCACACTCCTCCCCTTTGGTAACCACTAGTCCCTTCTTGGAGTTTGTGAGTCTGCTGCTATTTTGTTCCTTCCATTTTGCTGCGTTGTTATACTCCACAAATGAGAGAAATCATTTGTCACTTGCCTTTCTCTGCCTGGGTTATTTCACTGAGCATAATATCCTCCAGCTCCATCCATGTTGTTGCAAATGGTAGGATTTGTTTCTTTCTTATGGCTGAGTAGTATTCCATTGTGTATATGTACCACACCTTCTTTATCCATTCATCTACTGATAGACACTTAGGTTGTATCTTCGCTGTTGTAAATAGTGCTGCAATAAACATTGAGGTGCATATGTCTTTTTGAGTCTGAGAAGTTGTATTCTTTGGGTAAATTTCCAGCAATTCATTTTTTAACCATAAAGGATTGAAGAGTGTTCAGAATTTGCCTGACCAGTTTCCCTATTTTAAACAGATAGTAGAAGTCTTATTTCCAGCTCCTGACTCAACTGAGTGTGTTGTGTATAGACTCACTCTTTTCCTGTATATTCTGTTTGGAGAAGCCCCATCTTTCCATTGACTTAAGTATACCTACAGATGTAAAATAATTACTAACCTCAGGAAGGCCAAAGTCTAATGGGACAGGCAAGAACATACTCAATAATTCAGCAAAGCATATCTCCAGGAAATTTACTTATAAGTAGTTTTGCAATAGAAAATAGGATGAATGAATGTGAAGAAGAATCTTTTATTCACATTCTACCAAGAGAAAAAGGTGCAAGAGATACAGCAATAAAAACATGAGTGTACAGAAGGGCCACATACATGACACTATTAAACATTTTTTCTCATAGAATTCTCATTCTCAGGCAAAAATACTACCTTCTTCATCAAACTTACTTGATAATGTATTTGATGTTGGGTAAGTAAAAGACAATAATATTTTATTTACCAAGTATGCATATGAGTATTGCTGTAGGATCTATATTTGCTGGCCTCTAAAAATTCTGCATAATTAAAATGACAAAAAGATTAATTTGTTGAAAATAACTGGGACCCTAACCAAATGTATTTGGTCACACCTATCTATTACTTAGTCTAGGTGATAATAATGAAAGAAATCAACAAAGACAAAAGAGATAGGAAAATACTGTGCTTATTTCTTAATCTAATAATGGAACCACCAAATGCATGTGTGGAAGTTTATTGAAAATTGTTTGATGTTTTGGAATTATTCACACTACTCATATTTTATTTATAGCACTATTTGATTTGTTTTGCATCTACATATTCAAACTCATCTAAAACAAAATTAAAACCAAAATATACTTTATCCTTTATTTGGAAGAACAATTTGTACCTAACTACCCAAATATAGCTTCTTGTTTTAAAAATTTCAGTGAAAACTACAACTTACTTTTAAAATAACATTTCAAAATAGCTATTTGACAAAACTTAATGTCTTTATATTTAAAAAGTGGGCATACACATACATTAAGTTTTTAGATGTTGTAAGGGAAATTTCATTGTATCTGGAAGCCATATGTCAAAAACGTTCAGTTATTATTAATTTATCTATTCACAAAGCACTGAAAATGATATTTCATGTCATAATTCATCTAAATGTTCATTCCCTTGGAACACTGCTTTCCACAGATAGTAACAGGACTTGGAACAAAATAAAATAGTAATATTATACACATTTTCTACTTCTGCATTTTTCTATTTCTAGAAATGGTCATAGGATCATTTTGTGACAGATTAATATCATGCATAATCCTAAATTGCTAAGAATAAAACTGTTAGATTCTTTTGGTAAAGTTGCCATAAGGACCAAATTTATTTTTAACCAGTTCCTTGGAGTATCAACTGATTTTTACTTTTACAGCATATGCATCTCATCTCCAACCATTTTGCCCCAATTCTAGTTCTTTTCATCCTTCAACAGTGAGGATGAGAAACCTGGATGCATATGGATATAGTTGATTTGAAAACTACATTTTAAACATTTGGAAGTTTTTCAAAACCAAAAACATACTTGCCAAGTGATCTTTTCCCTGTGCATTCTAAACCCATGTGTAACTTAAAAGAAACTGAATCCATATGCTCACTCAGATTCACTTATATTAAAATCATGAAAATTATATTTAATAGCTATTTGACACACACAAGGAGATTTTAAATTAAGCTTCTTTAAAATTTATGTCTCTCAAAACACACTCTGTTCCCTACCCACCCTTACCACTCCTTTCTACTCTCCAAGAAAATATGAGATTTAATTCAGAAGCTGTAAGTTAGATATTTTCAATCTATCAACAATGATTCAGTAATAAAGGAAAGTGCATTCAGTATTTTTCCTTTTCTATAGTTTGTTGTTTAAATATCTCCATACAAATTCTGAATGGCTTGACTTTTATCAGGATCAATAATCTGAGGAATAAAATGAATATTTGCATTTGGGACTTCTTACTTTCTTTACAGTCCATTAAACACATGAGCTTTTAGGTGTTTAATTACAAATGATGTGTGAGTCTTGTATTAGCACCAATAATGTAAAGTTGCATAAAAAGAAAAATAGTTTCTTTCCCTCATCTTTTACCTCCAACCCCTCCTGCACTAAGATAATCAACATTAATGGTTCTTTGTCTATCTCACCACACCCTTAGTAGATAGACTTATGTAGTACAATTCTTTTTCACTACAAATACACATGCCTAAAACTATGTATGATTTAGAGCCCTGGATTGTGATTTTTGCATAATGAGGAAGGGGAAGTAGAAATGAAAAGCTGAGTACTTGTAAACTAATGGTAGAATCGAGTATAGAAAGGAATTTCCTTTCTGTGTGACATCTGAAGTCCTGACTACTTAGCTACTGCATATTCACATGAAATAGTGAATAGAAAAGTGCTTTGAATGATAAAGTATGAATGAAAGGTGACCATGTGCTTGTTACTATATCATTTTAATCTTTAGTTTTCCCAAAGATGTGTAAGTCAAAGTGATACTATAAGTGGTTGATATCCATTAACAATGTATTCATGAATTTATAAATAAGTTAAAATTCTGACCACTTTTTAAATGTCCTTACAAATAACAATTACCATGTGGTGCTCACTGCTCTGAAATTTTCCATGATGTTGAGTAACTCATACTGGGTGTCAGTGACAGTGATTTAGCATTCTGTATCTGATGTTTGTAGACATTGATTGAATATGTGGTATTGTGGTATTCTGGGGAGAAGTTAATAGTAGAGATTTGAGTTGATTTATCAAAATTCTGAAACAGGGCAGAAAAAGGATATGCATATAAAGAAAAGGTGGGTCTCATACTATAGTTTAATCAGAGCACCCTCATTACTGTTTATAAAAATCTTTTGTGTGTTATCAAAAACCCAACTTATATGAAGTCAATTTAAAGACTGTAGAAATAGATTTGGATTAAAAATGAGGTTTTTTTAATACAAAATTTTAATGATACAGTTTTTTTCTTTCATGACTATAAGTGTATAATTGTAAAATCTAAATACAAATAAGTCCATCCAGTGTTAGATTACATTAGATATTGCTTAAAAGAAATTTCTTTTGCTCTTACCAGTAGTGTTATTAGCATAGAACCTTATGCACACTCCTTTTATTTCTATCACCATTGTTATGACTGGCAGAGCACACAGCCATGTTCAAACAGCCATCCATATGCACAAAACAGCATTTATCCTAGGGCGGACTGAATATTGGGCTTCTTAATTTATAAATCTTTATTTCCAATGCACAATGTGTGAAATCTTGCTGTTGGAAAGTATGTCTGAATGGCTATCAGATCCCTGCCTAATCCGCTCCTCTCAACACACACACCAGTTTTTTGGCTCATTGTTGTAAGTGTAGACATTCTTCAATTTTTGATTGATAGAAACTAATTCACATTTGCATCCTTCAATCTGATACCATTATCAAAACACTACCCTTTAAAACTCTTGTATTATATTCTCTTATTTCCTTTTTCCTCTTACATTTCCCCAGAGAAAGGTAGTTGTTAAAAAGTACATTTTTTGTCTGAGCCTTTACAGTGACAATATGAGGACAGTAGAAAGTTTAAAGACTTGTTCATTCACATTAGATTTTAGGAATGCCCAGAACACATTTTCCTCTATGCACAATGTGAAACAGCCACCTTCCTGAAGTATTTAATGGAAAAAAATAAATAATTCTTTATACAGCTTATCAGAATTTTAAGGTTTTATTTCATAATAATCCCAAGATGTTTTGGAAATGGCAAAACAAAACTGGGAAGATCAAAATATCACTATTATTTTACTACAAATGAAGACCTAAGCCACATTTATAGCCAGAATAGCTAGAACAGGAGTTTACCCTTTCTAATTTAGCTTTCATGCGGGATACCTGGTGGGCTGTTTGGTAAATCTGGAAGCTTCTCTGGCAAACTAAGATGAGGTGAATATTGGTTGTGTGAACATTGGTCAGTGTGAAGCGACACAAACACTTTGTCATTCTGGAGACTCTAAGGCTACTTGTTCCCAGACTTCAAGTTTAGTAATCATAGTGAAAAATAGCTAACATTCACTGAGTATTTACAATATTCCAGATGCTGCATTAAGAACTCTATCTTCAATGTTTAATTGAATGCTCACCACCTCTCTGTGAGAGAGCCATTATTGTTTACTCACATTTACATTAAGGGATTAAGATTTAGAAAGAAAGTAACTTGACCAAAATCACATAGCTGATGAATTGAGGGAAATGCCATGGGTGAAATTTGTGAACTTCAAAGTTACAGCTGAGACAGAGGGTCTATCATCCCTACCCCCTTTTTTTTTCTTTCTGGACGTGGTCAACCTACATATATACACCATAAATTTTTTCTCTTATCAGAATAGTTCCATGTCATTCAGTAAACTAAGAAAATTTGTGTGAATAAAGTAAGTACTTTAGTCAGTATAATATATCAATATTGGTTCTTAGTTGTGGCCAAGAAAGGCACCCTATTAATGTCAGGTGTTAACAAGTGAGGGAATTAGTTGTTGGGGGTATAGGAATTCTCTGGGCTTTACTTACAACTTTTCTGTGAATCTAAAACAATTCTAAAATAAAAATTGATCTAAAAATATATCTCCATATACACATGCAATCAGTGTTTAAGACAATCCACCCTATCACCAACAGACATTTTCCATTACAATTGTATTATGTTTTGCTAAAGAGAGACATAATAATCTAATAAGAAATAAAAAGGGCTGGTTTCATTAAATCCATTCTTCTTAAAGTCAGAAACCCTTACTCCATTTTTCAAAATCCATGATATTGAATGGATTATGAAAAATATGGTAGTAAATTAAAGTTGTCAAAGGGAAAGTGTTTACAAAAAAGTTATTAAACAATCCATCTACACAAATGTGAACATATTTTAATAACCTTGAATATAGCACAAAGAGTTGTAATGTAAAAAGAGATTTACACTTACAAAAGCTGAGAGAAAAGTTTTAACTTCAAGCATTAAGGTCTTAATTCATAAATCTGAAGGGAAACAGATAGAAAATAAAAGCATTAAAAGGAGATATGAAAAAAATGTAAAAGAATGTCTCATTCATAAATCTTCATGAATTATAACAACATGTAAGCTACAGTAAAGCAGTTTACTGTTTGGAGGATGAATGTGAGTTCAGAAGTATCAACATGACACTTTCAAGTCAATGGAAAATAAACTCAGATGTTTATACAATAATTTATAGTATCCTGGTTGAACTAAAAGGGATTCTAGAACATAACTTTCCCTACTGAAACACATTTTGCTACTTTAAAAATGCAAAGTATTTTGAGAACGAATTGGAAAGATTATCATATAAATACCAACAGATCACAACACTTATCCTAAAATTAAATTAAAAGCTATTTCTACAGAGTTTATTAAAAATAATTTGTTTTTAGTTCTAAATGGCAGAGGATTGACTAAAATTTAAATCATAATGTGTTTTGGAGATGCAAACTAAATTTAATACATACAAAGTTCTTATTTTCCTATTCAATTTAATAGGAATTCCAAAAGACCACTTTCTTTTCAGAGAGAAACTTGTTGAAATAATTACCTATTAAGGACTAGAAATCCCAGGGGATTAGTTATGGATACAGAGCTTTCAAGTTTATAGGACACTGGATGGAATCTGCCACAAAACCCACAGGGACTAAAGGGCATTATCAGGAAAGGCTGTTAAATGACCTTTATCATATGGTCCTAGTGAGAGACAGGTGTCCACTGTTGTTGACCATCTGGGTTAAGAAGCAAGAACATAAAAGGGTATGATTATCCCTGAAAATGATCTCCAGAGATCTGGTTTAGGCAAAACATTGAGGGTGGACAAATTCACACACCATGAGTTAATATAATCTTTCTCTCTCTCTCTCTCTCCATACACACACACATACACACACACACACACACACACACACATTCTGCATAAGCCTCATGAAAAGGCATTTATTATGAAGATGACTCAGGGAAATGGGGAATGATTACTTTGCCCTGGAAAGGAAACAAAACAAAACAAAACCCTAACAATTCACAGATTTACATATGAGAAAGGACCATGGATGTATTACAGGTTTTGAAATTCTGAAGGCAAGAATAAGGCGTGTTGGAAAATAGTTTCAAACCACACAGTTTCTTGAGTTGATGTTCCCCTGGGTTGGGAAATTTTGAGCCACTGTTAAGATATGTCTTTAAAATGCTTTAGTGGGTAGAAAAGGTTATGTAATGTGGGATTGGAGCGAGTAGTGGGCCAAGTACAAAAGGAAGGATGAAATTGAATCAAATACATGTCATTTCTTCCTGTAAAAAATTGTTTTCATAACCAGAAATGAAATTGAATATTTATGTTTACTATTGAGTATGAATATTGATGAGATTCACTGAGTAATGCTAGGGAGTGGGGTGGTGGTTACAACTCTTCCCACCTCACCCAGAGAAAGAGCAAATCCAATTCACTGTCTCTGTTACTTATTTTGGCCACAGTCAGTATGGAGACTTGTGTCTGGTATCCAAACTATCTTTCTATATAGCATACTAATTTTAGCTAAGCTCCTTCTTTGAAAAAATGTGCTCTAAAACAAAATTAGAGCCACTATACAAAGACTTGAGAGTGAGATGGGGAAAGAGCCTGTGGCTGATGAAATGCAAATGAGGCTTGGCTCAGACAGCTGGCTGCTTTGGGATGACATGGGTGATAAATGGGTCTTAAAACATGAGCAGACATCATGCTCCCTATTCAGTGTCAGACTGGCAAAAACAGCAGTATTACTAGATACTTCCTTTAATTAGTGCAACACTACAGCATTAGTCCGGACACTGCTGATAAACGAGAAAGAAGTGATATCGGAGGTAATATCAGAAATCTTTCAACCTTGAAGCTGGGATGTGTTGGCCAAAAGCTGCAGTATCATAAAAGGTTTAATTGTATTTGTAATATACCAGTGCACCATGACAAAAATGGGGAGACAGTGTAGGCAGGACCAGGAAAGGCTGTGATAAATGAGGGAGAATGAGTGATTACACAGCCAGGAGGATTGTGAAAACAGACAAAGGACAAGCAAATAAAACAGGGGAATTTACCCACCACTGCAATTTAAACGGTAAAAACTCAGAGGAATTTTGAAGTGGACAGAAGCACAGCATTTGGTCCTTCAGGATTTATCAGGGCTACAGGTTTCCAACAAACAGTGCAAAGTGCCCCTTAATATGGTTAGATAGCATATACAATGTAATAAACTACATTTTAACCTACATCCAGACATGTATACTATTGGGACAGTGTCTGAGAAATATCTTTAACCGTGACCCCCCCAACACACACACACACACACACACACACACACACAATATTTTTAAGAAAGTATAGCTATGATTTGGCTACCTTTTAAGAGGATGCCCTTACTTTTGGCTCAAATTTCCACCTAGAAATGAAAATTTTCTTTCAGATGGCACCAATATAACAAATGTGCTGTGTCAATATGGGTTTATTAGAGAAAGTAATCCAGTAGATAACTTTCTGCCACAAGCAAATGACAGAATTGGTCTCAGACCTCACAGCAGACCCCAGTGAGACTTCCCTGAAATCACATCTCCTTCTTATTTGTTAACTTCATTTACTACAGTCACAACCACAACCACACAGGCAATGTTCCCTCTCCACACACTGAGCAGTGGTTTCCTACCGGGGTCCTACATCTTCCAGCCACACCCTCTTACAGCACTTTAGATAAAGGTAAGCAAACTTATTCTGAAACAGACCAGAGAACAGATGTTTTCAGTCAGTTTTCTGGGCCGCAGATTGTCCCAACTACTGCACTATGATATTGTAGAGCAAAAGCAGCACTACACAGTACATAATGAATGGGTGTGTCTGTTCCAATAAAACTTTACTTATAAACACAGTGGGGTGGGTCTGGCCCATGGGCTATGATTTGCCAATCTCTGATGGACATCCACACTCTCTGTGGTTACTTTAAGTACAAAGGGGAGTCCAGCCAGCAATTATACTTCTTCCAGCACTGCTTACAAAGAAAATCTAAGAGACACTCAAGAACACCTCCTCTTGATATGTGTGCACTCAGGAGCATGCCGGGCAGTCACTGCATTATCATGGGTTGGGATAGTACCCTTTCCTTTATGTTGTCCCTCATCTCTTGTCCTAGACTAATAGGGGTAACCAAAACTATTTTCAGATGGAAAATTAATATCCCGCATAAACCCAGATCATCCTCTGTTTCTGTCTTTATTGAGGTAAAATTGACAAATAAAACTGTAGGATATTTAAAGGGTACAACATGATTTGTCATATGGAGACATTGTGAAAAGATTGCCACAGTGGAGTTAATTAATTCATCACCTCATATATATATATATATATATATATATATATATATATATCTTTTTTTCTTTAGAACTTAAGTTCTACAATCTTAGCAAATATTTATTAGACAATATGGTATTATCAACTATATTTACCATGCTATATATTACATAGTCACAAATACTCATAACTGAAAGTTTGTACCCTTTTACCAGTCTCTCCCTATTTTTCCCATGACACCCATCATTCTACTCTATATACCTATCAGTTCAATTTTTAAATTTTTTTTAGGTTTCACATGTAAGTGATACCATGCAGTATGTGTCTTTCCCTGTTTGTCTTGTTTCACTTAGTGTAATGCTGCCCAGATTCATCCACGTTGTTGCACATGACAAGATTTCCTTCATTTTTAAGGTTGAACAATATATATGTCATTTCTGGATGAATTCATTTGTTGATGGATGCTTACACTGTTTCCATACCTTGGTTATTGTGAACAATACAACAATGATCACGGGACTACAGATATCTCTTTGAGTTAGTGATTTTAGTTTCTTTGGATTGTAGCTCAAGATATGAGATTGCTGGATCATATGGTACTTGTATTTTTAATTTTCTGAGGAACCCCCATACTGTTTTCCACAGTGGCTGCACCAATTTACATTCCCACCAACAGTGTGGAAAGAAGTTCCCTTTCTTGCCATCCTCAACCAGCATTTGTTATGTCTTGTATTTTTGATAATAGACATCCTAACAGGTGTGAGATGATACCTCATTTTGTTTTTTATTTGCATTTTCCTAGTGATTGGTCATGCTGAACACCTTTCTTGATGTGTTGGCCATTTGTACGTCTTCTTTGGAAAAAATCTACTCAGGTCCGTTGCCCATTTTTTAATTGGTTATTTGTTTTTTGCTATTGAGTTGTATGAACTCCTCACATATTTTGGATATTAACTGCCTATCAGATATGTGGTTTATAAATATTTTCTCCCATTCCATAGGTTGCCTTTTCATTTTATTGATGGTTTCCTTTGCTGTTGAAGAAATCTTTTATTTGTATGTAGTCCCACTCATTTATTTTTTGCTTATGTGATCTTTGCTTTTGGTATTCAATAAAAAATATATACATATTGCCAAGACTGAAGTCAGGAGGCTTACTGCCTATACATTTTCTAGGAGTTTTTGGTTTCAGGTCTTATTTTCAAGTCTTTACCCATTCTGAGTTTATTTTTGTGCATGGTGTAAGATAGGAGCTCAGTTACATTCTTTTGCATGTGACTATCCAGTTTCCTTATTGTATATTTTTGGCTTTTTTTTTCATAAATTAGTTGACCATATATGTATGGGTTTATTTTTGGACTCTATTCTGTTCCAGTCATCTATGTGTCTGTTTTTATGCCAATACCTCTTTGTTTTGGTTACTATAGCTTGTAATATAGTATGAAATCAGGGAGTGTCATGCCTCCAGCTTTGTTCCTCTTTCTCAAGTTGCTTTAGGTACTTGGAGTATTTTGTGGCTCTACACAAATTTTTGGATTGGATTTTATATATCTATAAAAATGCCATTGGACTTTTGAAAGGAATTGCATTAAATCTCAAGATAGCATCAGGTAGTATGGACATGATAGCAATATTAATTCTTCCAATCCCATGGACATGGAATATCTTTACATTTATTGTGTCTTCTTCAATTTCTTTCAGTATCTTATAGATTTCAGTGTACAGATCTTTTACCTCTTTGGTTAAATTTATTCCTATTTTATTCTTTGTGATGCTATTATACATAGTTCATTGTTAGTGTATAGAAATGCAACTGATTTTTGTATATTGCTTCTATATCCTTCAACTTTACTGCATTTGTTTATTAGTTCTAACAGTTTTTTTATGGAGTCTTTAAGGTTTTCTATATAAAATATTATGTCATCTGTAAATACAGTTTTATTTCTTCCTTCTTAATGTGGATGCCTTTTATATCTTTTTCTTACGAAATTTATCTGGTATGACTTTCAGTACTATGTTGAATACAAACAGCAAGAGTGGACATCCCTGTCTTGCTCCTGATTTTAGAGGAAAAGTTTTGAGATTTTCTCTGATGAGTTTGATGTTCGAAGTAAGCTTGTTATACAAGAACTTTATTATGTTGAGAAACATTCCTTCCATACCCAGCTTGTTCACAGGTTTTATCATGAAAGGCTATTGAATTTTTTAACTGCTTTTTCCATATCTATTGAGATCATCATATGATTTTTATCTTTTGTTCACATTGATTGATTTTCATATGTTGAATTATCCGTGCATCATGGGATAAATCTCACTTGACCATGGTGTATGATATTTTTAATGTAATGTTAAATTCCTTTTGTATTTATGTAATCTGAGATGTTAGTTTGTAGTTTTCTTTTCTGGCAGTGTCTTTGTCTGGATTTGCTGTTAGGGTATTCCTGGCCTTGTAAAATGACTTTGGAAGTGTTCCTCTTCTATGTTTTCAAAGAGTTTAAGAAGGACTGGCTTTAATTCTTTAAGTGTTTAGTAGAATTCACCAGTGAAGCTATCTGGTGCTGAGTTTTTCTTTGCTAGGAGGTTTTTGATTATTGATTTAATCTCCTTACTAGTAATTGGTCTATTTAGATTTTTTTTTCTTTATGATCCAGTTTTGGTAGGTTGTATGTTTCTGGAATTTATGTTTCTTGTAGGTTGTTCCATTTCTTGTAGATTGTTCAACAGTATATCAATTTCTTGTAGGTATAATTGGTCAGAGTAGTTTCTTATAATGTCTCCTCTTCTATTCCTGATTTTATTTATTTGAGTGTTCTCTATCTTTTTTTTTTTAAGGTAGTCCAGCTAGAGATTTGTCAATTTTATCTATCTTTTCAAAAAAACAGGTCTTAATTTCATTGAACATTTGCTACTGTCCTTTTTTCTCTATTTCTGCTCTGATCTTTGTTATTTCCTTTCTTCTACTAACTTTGGGCTTAGTTTGTTTTTCTTTTTATAATTTCATGAAGTATAAAATTAGGTTGAATTTTGTCCTAACATATGATCTATTTGGGATAAAGTTCCATATGCACTTGAGTAGAATGTGTATTTTGCTCCTTTTGGGTGGAATGCTCTATAAATGTCTGTTAGGTCCATTTGGTCTAATGTCTAGTTTAAGTCCAATGTTTCCATATTGATTTTCTCTCTGGATGCTCTATCCATTGTTGAAACTGAGGTATTGAAGTCTACTATTATAGAATTTCTGTTTATTTCTCCCTTTAAATTTATTAATATTTGCCTTATATATTTAGGTGCTCCCATGTTGGGCTCATATTTACAATTGTTATGGCCTCTTGATGAATTGACCCCTTTATCATTACATAATGACCTTTTTTGTCTCTTGTTAATTTTTGGCTTAAAGTCTGTTTTCTCTGATATCAGTATGGCTACCTCTGCTTTCTTTTGTTCCCATTTGCATGGGATATCTATTTCCATCCCTTCACTATCAGTCTGTGTGTGTCCTTTCTATGTAACACAAATTTAAGTATTTTATTTTTTAATCAATTCATCTACTCTGTCTTTTGATTGTAGAATTCTGTATTGATACATATGTATTTATTATTGCCATTTTGCTAATTGTTCTCTGGCTGTTTTGTAATTTTTTTGTCTTTAAATCAATTTTTATTAATACAATCTGGAGGTAGAAAAATATTTTCCATTTACACTTAGACATACAAACATACAGATTGAGATGTAATGACTGCAGTTAGCTTATTTGATTAAAAGTATCTCAGTTTTTAAGAATACACTTTAAAGAAGAACAGTTTACATAACTGGGTTAAGGTTTAGATGGCCCCAGACTAACAGGGCTGATGAAGGCTTTGAACTGATAAGGACAGTGTGTGTCCAGGGGGCTGGAAATTTAAAGCAAGTATAATTCTAGCACCAGTCATTTAAAGCCAGGCAGTATTTCAGAAGATACATTTTTTTCCGTTTCAGCGAGTCTAGTTTAAAAACCTCCCAATTTTTGAGGATAATGATGAACTCAACAAGTAGAATAGATTTTCACCAAAAAAATTTAGAAAACTAGTCTCCTACTGTAGTAGTTCATGGGACTTTTGACTATTTTCCTTCCTTGCATTAAAATAAATTTAGATGCATAACCTTATTATATTGTATACTTATCTCAGGGACCAAGCCTCTCCATTAGAGAGTTTGTATTGAGTCCAGGCTTGTGTGCAGAAGATAAGACACTTCTTTTTCAGGGTCTGGGGATCAAATTGCTCCCAGTTCTTCAGAAAGCATGCCAGAGGGGTGTCTAGCTTTAAGAGGAAGCTCCCATCTCCAAAGCTATCCCAGACGAGCCCCCAAAGATGATGCCTGGGTTCTTGTTTGCGGAGTTGAAGAATGAACTTAGTGAACAGTCAAGGTAGGAGAGCCAGAGAGACTTTTATTGAGAGATACAGTGAGAGGACAGACAGAGCTCCTGGCTCACACAGGAGGGGACAAAAGAGCCCTGTTTTGCAATTTCCTTATTCCTTTTCTTCTCTTGCTCTCTTCCTTTGTAATTTCATGAGTTTCTATAGTGATATACTAAGATTTCTTTCTTTTTATCTCTTATACATTTATCATAGGTTTTTGCTTTGTGGTTATTATGAGGCTTACATAAAACATCCTCTATAACATTCTATTTTAAGATAAAACAACTTAACTTCAAATGCATATAAAAATTCCATTTTCCCCACATTTTATGCTTTTGATATCATAATTTACATCTTTTTATATTGTGTATATGTTAAAAAATTAATGTAGTTGTAGTTATTTTTACATTTTTGCCTTTTAACTTTTAAACTGGAGTTATAAATGATTTACCCACTACTATTACAATATTAGAATATTCTGGATTTAGCTATATATTTACCTTTTACCAGTGAGTTTTATACTTTCATATGCTTTCATGTTATTAATTATCACCCTTTCATTTCAGCTCAAAGAACTCCTTTCAACATTTCTTTTAAGGCCAGTCTAGTGGTAATGAATTTCCATAGCTTTTGTTTGTCTGGAAAAGCCTATCTCTCCTTTGGCTCTGAAGGACAACTTCTCTGGGTAGAGTATTTGTAGTTGGCAGTGTTTTCTTTCAGCACTTTGAATATATCATCCCTTCTGGCCTGAAAACTTTCTTCTGAAAAATTTGTTGATAGTCTTATGGGGGTTCCCTTGCAAGTAGCAAGTTATTTTTCTTGGTGCTTTTAAGACTTTTCTCTTTGTCTTTAACTTTTGACAAAAGTTAAATTCATCTTATTTGGAACTCTTTTCTTGGATCTGATGTCCATTTTGAACTCTCTACCAGGTAAATCACTTAACTCCATTTCATTAAGATTGGTTTGTGGAGATTTACATTTTTCTTTTGTTTGGAAGCTAGCTCCCTGTTTTTTCATTTTCCCTGACTCTCTATGTTAGTTTCTGTGCATTAGATAAAACAGTCACCTTTCCCAGTCTTGACAGACTGGTCTTGTGTTTGACATAAACTCCATCAATCAACCTACCCCAAGCTCCTGGTTGTCACTCAGACCTTCATGATTGTCTGAGCCACTGTGTTTGCTGTTAGTGGCTCTCAGTAGCTGAGGTGTCCCCAAAAGCATCAGTATCCCAAAGGCTAGATGAAGCACCTAGAGAGAGGAAGGCTGAGTAGAAGCTGAATCTTAAGGCAGCAGCTGGTAAACTACATATTGAATCCAATTCCTTGGAGAAACTGGGAGATGGACAGTTTTTCCTGTTCTCTCTGCACTGAGGCTGAGTGGGGAAATATAATTTCCACTCGAGGGGAGATTATAATAAGTGCTTTGTTGTTGTCTATAGTTCTACAGGTCTCATGGATGCAGTCTTCTTTGGCTCTCAGAGCTAGATATTTTGGGGACAAAGCCTTTAGGTGGTAGCCTTAAAAGTAGAAACATAGATGTATCATCCAAACCCTTTTCCCCTCAGGGGGAACTCAGGAGTTGGAGGTTCCCTCCTGATTGTGTGGCAGTGTGCCTAGAGGTGGGGTTTACAGCAAGGGTATATCTCAGCCTTCCTACTTTTTCAGTGTGGGTTTTTTCTCATTCCCCCAATGTGTAAGTGTCACCCAAATAGTTTGTGGATTTTGTTCAGAGGGAATTGCTCCATGTGTAGCAGTGTGTTTATGGAAGAGGAAAGTTCAGGAGCCTCCTATGTCATCATCTTGGTCTCTTCCCTCCTTCTTCTTAACACTGTTAACTTTCCTTACCCAAGGATAGCAAAGGTACTTCCACAATTCTGTAAGTTTCCCCTATCAGGTATTGTATTTCATTCCATTATCTGCAAATGCAAGAGAAAGAGCACAAAAATTTATGTAGGTTATGTATTATAGCATAACAAACCACCTCACCACTCAAAGCAATAATCACGTATCCCTCCAGCTCACACATCTGTAAACACTTCAGATACAGCTAGTTTAGGGTGAATTTAGCTGGGTTGACTGGATTTACTAATCTGCCATTTGCTAGTCCAGGAGAGTTCTGGTTGCTACTGGCTTACTTTGGACAGCTTAATTAGGAAGTTTCTGCTACTCATGTCTCTCCTCATCTTCTTTCTGGAACCAGGAGACTGGATAAGATATGCTCTTCTCATGTCAATGGTAGAAGCACAATGATCAAGTCCCATTGTTTAAACCCAATTCAAGCCTTTGCTTGTATCATGTCTGCTAAAATTCCATTGATCAAAGCAAGTCCCAAAGATAAATCAGGTCATCAAACAATACGAGGAGGTACTACAAAGGAGATGGATTCAGGGAGACATAAAGATTTTAAGTCAGATATACAATCTACCAAAGACTGGGAATTAGACAAAGCTGGGTATTATTAGCAGCCAGGCCAAATTCCAGTTATGTGTTCTTGAGTTCAGTTTTTTTTAGCTGTAAATCAATGAAAGCCTACCATATGTGATCATTTATGTGGTTATGAGGATAATGTAAAATGAAATAATGTGACGTGTGACATGCCTAACACATCTACAAAATATTGAGTTCTGGAACATATCACTTTTCAGCTTTTAAAAATTATTCTACTATAATGAAATCTACAGATATCAACATGCATAAGCAAATAGTGATCTTTAATGCCATACATTAAGTAATATCGAATTTATTTAATTAAATCCACAAGTTAAGAAAATCAGGGGAAGATGGCGGTGTGAGCAGGGCGGCAGAAATCTCCTCCCAACACTATATTTATCTACGAAAACACAGCAAATACATCTATTCCTAAAAGAGAGACAAGAATACACAGGAAAGCGCACAGCGTGCAGCTACACCCGAGAGCACTCAGCACCCCAAGAGGCGGGTAAGATACGGAGCCGCGACCCGGCGGGACCCGAGCCCTCCCCCACCCCAGCGCACCGGCGGAAGGAGAGGATTCAGAGCCGGGAGGGAGTGGAAGCACACCCCGCGAAGTAGCCAGCCCTGGTGATCTGCGCGGGGAGCGCTGACCCACATTGCGCAGTGCAGCAGAGATTGGAGAGACAGAGGGGCAGGATCTGAGCGGGGAACGCGCCAGGGTGCTTGCAGCTGGCTCCCGGGAAGGAAAAAAAAAAAAAGTGCGCGCTTTCTTCAGCGGTCTTAAAGGGACAGGAGCCCAGCGGAGGAGCCGGATCGCCCCAGCACACTCAGCCCAGCAGGCTGGGAGTCCTGGGGAGTTTCAGACGCCTTAGCTGGTGACTGAGGAAGCGTAGCCATACTTCCACTTCTCACTGAGATCAACAGCCTCCTATTCGTTCCCACCCCTGCCAGAGCGATAAAGGGCCCTGCGGAGCGGTGCAGTCACAGCTGTGGAATAGTGGGGCAATAGCGCCACCTACAGCATTCCCACAGAATCTACGTCCGGTGGGCATTTTTTTTTGTTTTTTTTGTTTTGTTTTGTTTTTGTTTTTTCTTTTCTTTCTTTTTTTCTATTTTTCTTTCTTTCTTTCTTTTTTTTCTTTTTTTTCTCTTTTTTTTTCTTCTCTTTTTAAAGTCTTAAAGAGCCCAGCTGACATATGTGGCAACTATCAGTGACCAATTCTATAGCCATGAAAAGACAGAGGAATATGGTTCAGACTAAAATCAACCAGACAACCCCAGAGAGGGAGTCTAAAGGGCTGGAAATGCACAGGCTTCCTGAAAAAGAATTCAGAATAAAAGTCATAACCATGCCGATGGACCTACAGAGAAATGTTCAAGAGCTGAGGGAGGAAGTGAGGGAACTGAGGAAAGACAATGCAGAAATCAGACAAGCGATTGACGGGCTTAACAGCAGAATGGATGAGATGCAAGAGACTGTTAATGGAATAGAAAACAGAGAACATGAGTACAGAGCAGCTGAGGCAGAGAGAGATAAAAGGATTTCTAGGAATGAAAGAATATTAAGAGAACTGTGTGACCAATACAAAGGGAACAATATTCGCATTATAGGACTACCAGAGGAATAAGAGAGAGAAAAAGGGATAGAAAGTGTCTTTGAAGAAATAATTGCTGAAAGCTTTCCCTCGCTGGGGAAGGAAGTAGTCTCGCAGTCCACCAAAGTTCATAGATCTCCCAACACAAGGGACCCAAGGAAGACAACACCAAGACACATAATAATCAAGATGGCAAAGATAAAAGATAAAGACAGGGTATTAAATTGAAAATGATTTTCTTGTGGATAATTTGTCACTCTCTGAAAATTAAGACGGTAAAGGAAGAAGAGGAAATGAGGTAACCCTCCCCCAGCCATCTCTACAAACCTACCTATTTCACATAATGATTCAAAGGGGGACCAGAGGAAAGGATTTAAACTAAGGCTCTTTTGGTAACATTCTGATCCTTTGGCAAGCCGATCTGTCTTGCTGTAAAGACAAAGAGATTAGACAAGCTACATTTATTATAAAGAAATTTTTGCTATTAGGAAAATTAGATAAATCTTATATAAGTCCTGAGAGTACTCCTCTTGAGGCTCTCCTAAATTACCAATTTCCCCATCTTACCATCTTTCAATCTCTATTGTTTAGGGGCAGTTCAAGTCAAAAGTCAGGTGAAAGCAAGCAGAACATGAATTGAAGGGAATGCTAATGAAATGAACTACCATTGCTTTCTTGGATATTACAACTGCTTTTCATTTCCTGTCACAGATATTAGAATTACTGAAGGAGATATGGTAAACATCCATATGTTCCAGAATCTTATTCTTAATTTTTGATGTAATACTGCAGCAGTAATTTCAAAAGTGTCTTAGTGCTTCAAATACAGCGTATTTAAATGACCAGATATTCTAAAAGCAGAGGTTGTAGTGCTTAAAAAATGAAAATGTATGTTCTTCTAAATCAAATGTATAAAGGCTTACATTTAAAACACAGAAAGCATCCCTGGACCATTACTTGGAACAATCTGGGAAAAAAATTAAGATACAGCAATTTTTCCAAAATACTAAGGTTTTATAAAGGATCAGATGGCATCTTGTTAACGTTTTCAAAAGAACCCTCAAATGAAACTGTCAGCTACACCATATAATCTGTTTATATGCTGTCTGTGTGATCTCGAGAACTGTAAAGAATACTCTCCCACCTGGGGAGTAGGTATTTGCCTTACTTCCAACTGCTGTGAGTAAAAACTAGAATAAATGTGTTAATAGCGATAAGAAAGTACCACCAGTTGAGGGATATCTAGCTTCCCACATCTGCCTAATTTGAGCCAATACATACATGGATAAAGAGGGAAGCAGAAGGCAGACTTTCAGAAAATGTAAAAAATAAGTTTTATCAAAGTCTATACCTACGATTGTTTAGATGAATTTTTTAAAGGAAAAATAATTGTCACAAGAATGAAATAATCATTTACCATGGATAAAAGGGTAACTTAAAAATAGGAAATAAAAAACAACAGAGAAAGAACATTTTTTGAAAGTAATAGGAGTGGGAAGTGACCAATCAGTGCTTGGGAACTCTGTTAACAAAAGGCCATGAAAGGAAAATGCAGTGAAATCTCAATGTTTGAGGATTATCCTAAACTTCCAACAGTTCTTATTGCTCCTCACTTAACTAATGAATGTTACTTAGCCCCCTCATCTCTTACAACTACAGCCTAGCCAGACATTTTGTCTGTGCTCTCTTGCAATGGACTATAAGACTTCTAAGGACAGGAAATTAGATCTTTCTCATTTTTGTATGATCTCTTTCCTGTTTTCAAGTAGTCTTAAAGCCCTTGCTTTGCTTGAACAATTTAACAGACACTTTTATTAATGACTAAAAATCTATTTTTAAAGTTGCACTGGACAGTTTAAATTTTGTGAATGGCTAGAAAAGCACTGGACAAACTGATTTAAGCAAGGATAAAATATCTACAAGGAAATATATTCTGGAAATGTAAGAAGTGATCCTTTGTGATTGAAATCCTCTTCTCCATCTTCTCCAATATTATTTCAATTATATTTTCTTTTTACATTGGCAAAAGGAAAATTCTCTTAAATTCTGATAAGTTGACAAGGCTGATTTTTATAATAAGCCAGAATCTAATTAATACCATAAAAGAGAAAAAATTTAAAACAAAATTAGTGAGGAGATCCAAGATGGTGGTGTGAGAGGTGACATGGAGAACTCCTCCCCAAACCACAAATGGTACAAAAATATAATTAATACAACTAACCCTAAAACAGCAAAAAGAAAGAAGGCTGAACCAGACTGCATACAGACCTCACAAACTGAGCAGACCTCACGAAACAGGGTAACGTACGAAAGCCTTAATCTGGCAGGACCCAAGCCCTTCCCCCACCCCAGCTCACCTGCAGGAGGAAGAGAAACAGAGCGGGGAGAGGGTGGAAGCCTGGGACTGCTGAACACCTACCCTGGAGATCTGCTTTGTGAGCGGAAGCCTATATTGTGTGGTGCTCTGGACATTGGGGAGCTCAGACGGGCGGAGGGCCTGGGAGACTGACAATCCGGCTGTTTATGGAGGATGGGATCCACACTTGGCCGCTCTGTGTCAGAGGAAGGGTGGGCGGTCTGAGAGGCTTCCTAGCAGCGAGAGGTCTGCTGAAGGGGCGGGGTTTGCATGGAGCTTGCTGCACAGGAGAAGGCAGAGCTGGACAAGGTTGTATGGGTGCGCTCTGCCCAGCTTGTTGTGAACTTTGAGGAGCTTCAGGTGCTCCATCACCCTGGCTGCCTACTATGCTCCAAGGCCCCCCACTGTGACACACAGCCTGCATAGCCTTCCTACTGGCCTGCAGGCACCTGCACACAAACCAGCATTCACTGGGCTGGCTCAGGCCAGCCAGAGGGAGGCCCCGCCTACAACAGCTAGAGACACAAAGCACAGAGGCTAACACGTGTGTGCTTGGCCCACGGGCTCTGACACTGGAGACAGGCACTGCAGACTGGAATCAGGAAGCAGAGCTTTCCTCCCAGTAGGCACCAGCTCTGCTCCCCTACGACCCCCAACCTCACCCTAGGGGCTGATCAGCTCCAGAGTCAGGAGTTTCTGCACACTAGTGGGCACTACACAGATACATGAAACGTCAAAAGAACAAGCTTCAAACCAAAATCTCAAAAACCCCAGAAAGAGGGCCAAATGAAACTGAACTCACCAATCTTCCTGAGAGTTCAAAATAAAAATTATAAACATGCTTATGGAGGTACAGAAAAATATTCAAGAACTCAGGAACAAATTGAAGACAGAGATTCAATCATTAAGAAATTCCATATCTGACATGAAACATACAATGGAGGGATTTAAAAGCAGATTAGATGTAGTAGAAGAGACTGTAAATGGAATAGAAATTAGAGAAGAAGAATACAAACAAGCTGAGGCACAGAGAGAAAACAGAATCTCTAAGAATGAAAGAATATTGAGAGAACTGTGTGACCAATCCAAACGGAACAATATTCGCATTATAGGGGTACCAGAAGAAGAAGAGAGAGAAAAAGGGATAGAAAGTGTTATTGAGGAGGTAATTGCTGAAAACTTCCCCAATCTGGGGAAGGAGATTGTCTCTCAAGCCATGGAGATGCACATCTCCCAACACAAGGGACCTAGGGAAGACAACATCAACATATAATAATTAAAATGGCAAAGATCAAGGATAAAGACAGACTTTTAAAAGCAGCTAGAGACAGAAAAAAGATCACATACAAAGGAAAACCCAACAGGCTATCATCAGACTTCTCAACAAAAACCTTACAGGCCAGAAGGGAGTGGCATGATATATTTAATGCAATGAGGCAGAAGGGCCTTGAACCAAGAATACTATACCCAGCAAGGTTATCATTTAAATTTGAAGGAGGGATTAAACAATTTTCAGATAAGCAAAAGATGAGAGAATTTATCTCCCACAAGCCACCTCTACAGTGCATTTTGGAGGGACTCCTATAGATGGAAGTATTCCTAAGGTTAAACAGATGTCACCTGAGGGCTAGACAAAGAGTACAGAATATGATTCATAACATACAAAGAATGGAGGAGGAAAAAAAAAGAAGCTTTAGGTTGTGCTTGTAATAGCATACAAAGTGAGTTAATTAGACTGTTAGACAGTAAGGGAATTACCCTTGAACCTTTGGTAACCACGAATCTAAAACCTGCAATGGCAATAAGTACATACCTATTGATAATCACCCTAAATGTAAATGGTCTGAATGCACCAATCAAAAGACATAGAGTTACTGAATGGATAAAAAAACAAGACCTATCTATATGCTGCCTACAAAAGACTCACTTCAAACCCAAAGACATACACAGACTGAAAGTAAAGGGATGGAAAATGATATTTTATGCAACTAATAGTGAGAAAAAAAGCAGGAGTTGCAGTACTTGTATCACACAAAATAGACTTCAAAACAAAGAAAGTCACAAGACACAAAGAAGGACATTACATAATGATAAAAGGATCAGTCCAACAAGAGGACATAACGATTATAAATATCTATGCACCCAATACAGGATCACCTACACATGTGAAACAAATACTAACAGAATTAAAAGGGGAAATAGAATGCAATGCATTCACCTGGGAGACTTCAACACTCCACTGACTCTGAAGTACAGATCAACCAGAAAGAAAATAAGTAAGGAGACAGAGGCACTGAACAACACACTAGAACACATGGATCTAACAGACATCTACAGAACTCTACACCCAAAAGCAACAGGATACACATTCTTCTCAAGTGCACATGGAACATTTTCCAGAATAGACCACATATTAGGCCACAAAAAGAACCTCAGTAAAATCAAAAATATTGAAATTCTACCAACCAACTTCTCAGATCATAAAGGTATTAAACTAGAATTAAACTTTAGAAAGAAAACAAAAAGGCTCACAAATACATAGAGACTTAACAACTTTCTCCTAGTTAATCAATGGGTCAATGACCAAATCAAAACAGAAATCAAAGAGTATATGGAGACAAATGACAACAACACAAAGCCACAGCTTCTATGGGACGCAGCAAAGGCAGTTCTAAGAGGAAAGTATATTGCAATCCAGGCCTATCTAAAGAAAGAAGAACACTCCCAAATGAATAGTCTAAAGAATGCAATGCATTCATTTTAGGAGACTTCAGCACACCACTGAGTCCAAAGAACAGATCAACCAGACAGAAAATAAATAAAGAGACAGAGGCACTGAACAACATATTAGAACAGATGGACATAACAGACATCTACAGAACACTCCATCCAAAAGCAACAGGAAACACATTCTTCTCAAGTGCACATGGAACATTTTCAAGAATAGATCATACACTAGGCCACAAAAGAGCCTCAGTAAATTCAAAAAGATTGAAATTGTACCAACCAGCTTCTCAGATCACAAAGGTATGAAACTAGAAGTAAAGTACGCAAAGAAATGAAAAATCCCAAAAACACATGGAGGCTTCACAACATGCTCCTAAATAACCAATGGATCAATGACCAAATAAAAACAGAGATCAAACAATATATGGAGACAAATGACAACAATAATTCAAAACCGCAAAATCTGTGGGACGGAGCGAAGGCCGTGCTAAGAGGGAAATATACTGCAATACAGGCCTACCTCAGGAAAGAAGAACAATCCCAAATGAACAGTCTTAACTCACAATTAATGAAACTAGAAAAGGAAGAACAAATGAGGCCCAAAGTCAGTAGAAGGAGGGACATAATAAAGATTAGAGCAGAAATAAATAACATTGAGAAGAATAAAACAATAGAAAGAATCAATGAAAGCAGGAGCTGGTTCTTCGAGAAAATAAACAAAATAGATAAACCCCTAGCCAGACTTATCAAGAAAAAAAGTCTACATACATAAACAGAATCAGAAATGAGAAAGGAAAAATCACTACGGCCACCACAGAAATACAAAGAATTATAAGAGAATACTATGAAAAATTATATGGTAACAAACTGGATAACCTAGAAGAAATGGACAACTTTCTAGAAAAATACAACCTTTCACGACTGACCCACGGAGAAACAGAAAATATGAATAGACCAATTACCAGCAATGAAATTGAATTGGTAATCAAAAAACTACCTAAGAACAAAACTTCTGGATCAGATGGTTTCACTGCTGAATTTTATCAGACATTTAGTAAAGACCTAATATCCATCCTCATTAAAGTTTTCCAAAAAGTAGAAGAGGAGGGAATACTCCCAAATTCATTCTATGAGGCCAGCACATCACTGTAATACAAAAACCAGGCAAAGACACCACAAAAAAAAGAAAATTACAGACCAATATCCCTGATGAACATAGATGCAAAAATACTCAACAAAATATTAGCAAACCGAATTCAAAAATACATCAGAAAGATCATCTATCATGATCAAGTGGGACTTATCACAGGGATGCAAGGATGGTACAACATTCAAAAATCCATCAACATCATCCACTATATCAATAAAAAGAAGGACAAAAACCACATGATCATCTCTGTAGATACTGAAAAAGCATTTGACAAAATTCAACATCCATTCATGATAAAAACTCTCAACAAAATGGGTATAGAGGGCAAGTACCTCAACATAATAAAGGCCATATATGACAAATCCACAGCCAACATTATACTTAACAGCAAGAAGCTGAAAACTTTTCCTTTAAGATTGGGAAAAAGACAAGGATACCCACTCTCCCCACCTTTATTCAACACTGTACTGGAGGTCCTAGCCACAGCAATCAGACAACACAGAGAAATAAAAGGCATCCAGATCAGCAAGGAGGAACTCAAACTGTCCTTGTTTGCAGATGACATGATATTGTACATAAAAAACCCTGAAGAATCCACTCCAAAAATATTAGATCTAATATCTGAATTCAGCAAAGTTGTGGGATACAAAATTAAAACACTGAAATCTGTGGCATTCCTATACACTAACAATGAACTAGCAGAGAGAGAAATCAGGAAAACAATTCCATTAAAAGTTGCATCAAAAAGAATAAAATACCTAGGAATAAATCTAACCAAGTAAGTGAACGACCTATACCCTGAGAACTACAAGACACTCTTAAGAGAAATTAAAGAGGACACTAATAAATGGAAATTCATCCCATGCTCTTGGCTAGGAAGAATTAATATTGTCAAAATGGCCCTCCTGCCTAAAGCAATCTACAGTTTCAGTGCAATCCCTATCAAAATACCAACAGCATTCTTCCATGTTCTAAAATTCATATGGAACCACCAAAGACCCCGAATAGCCAAAGCAATCCTGAGAAGGAAGAATAAAGAAGGGGGGATCTCGCTTCCCAACTTCAAGCTCTACTACAAAGCTACAGTAATCAAGACAATTTGATACGGGCACAAGAACAGACCCATAGACCAGTGGAAAGGAATAGAGAGCCCAGATATAAACCCAAGCATATATGGTCAATTAATATACGATAAAGGACCCATGGATATACAATTTGGAAATGACAGCCTCTTCAACAGCTGGTGTGGCAAAACTGGACAGCTACATGTAACAGAATGAAACTGTGTTACTGTCTAACCCCATACACAAAAGTAAACTCAAAATGGATCAAAGACCTGAATGTGAGTCATGAAACCATAAAACTCTTAGAAAAAAATATAGGCAACAATCTCTTGGACATAAACATGAGCAACTTCTTCATGAACATGTCCCCCCGAGCAAGGGAAACAAAAGCAAAAATGAACAAATGGGACTATATCAAACCAAAAAACTTCTGTACAGCAAAGGACACCATCAGTAGAATGAAAAGGCATCCTACAGTTTGGGAGAATATATTCATAAATGACATATCCAATAAAGGGTTTACATTCAAATTATATAAAGAGCTCACACACCTCAACAAACAAAAAGCAAATAAGCCAGTTAAAAAATGGGCAGAGGAGCTGAACACACTTCTCCAAAGAAGAAATTCAGATGGCCAACAGGCACATGAAAAGATGCTCCACATCACTAATCATCAGAGAAATGCAGATTAAAACCACAATGAGATATCACCTCACACCAGTGAGGATGGCCAACATCCAAAACACAAACAACAACAAATGTTGGCGAGGATGTGGAGAAAAGGGAACCTCCTACACTGCTGGTGGGACTGCAAATTAGTTCAACCATTGTGGAAAGCAGTATGGAGGTTCCTCAAAAAACTCAAAATAGAAATACCATTTGACCCAGGAATTCCACTCCTAGGAATTTACCCTAAGAATGCAGCAGCCCAGTTTGAAAAAGATATATGCACTCCTATGTTTATCGCAGCACTATTTACAATAGCCAAGAAATGGAAGCAACCTAAGTGTCCATCAGTAGATGAATGGATAAAGAACATGTGGTATATATACACAATGGAATATTATTCAGTCATAAGAAGAAAACAAATCCTACCATTTACAACAGTATGGATGGGGCTGGAGGGTATTATGCTCAGTGAAATAAGCCAGGCAGAGAAAGACAAGTAACAAATAATTTCACTCATATGTGGAGTATAACAACAAAGTAAAAACTGAAGGAACTAAACAGCAGCAGACTCACAGAACCCAAGAATGGACTAACAGTTAACAAAGGGAAAGGGACTGGAAGGATAGGTGGGAAGGCAGGGATGAGGGGGGGAAAGGGGCATTACGATTAGCACATGTAATGCAGCTGCAGGGGACATGGGAAAGGCAATATTTATAGAGAAGACAAGTAATGATTCTATAGCATCTCACTATGCTGATGGGGTCTGTAGTGGGGTCTGTGGGTGGGACTTGATAATAGAGGGTCTAGTAACCATAATGTTGTTCAAGCAATTGTACATTAACAACTCCAAAATAAAAAAAAATTTTTTAATGTGTCTACTAAGAAGAGATTAGATATAAACATATACATGCAGAGTTACAAATACATGTATATATAATATGAGGGCTAACTGAGAAAGAAGTCAGGTGTGGAATTATAATAACCTAATCTGGGAGATAAATCTCTAATTATTCATTCAATAGAGAGATAATCTAAAGAGGAAAAGATTTAAGAAAATTAAACTGCTTAGAGTGCTCCAAATTTAGATGGATTTTTTTTTTTTTTTTTTACTAAAACCCAGAGAGGAGCTTCCCAAAGATTGGGGTAAAAAAATTATTTATATGGTACTGGGAAAGAATAAGTAAATATAAGAACCACACTAGGGTCAGTTGTTTCTAAACATGCAAGTCTCATTGTGTTATTGTAGACAAAAAGATCAGTAAAGTATCTAGCAAAATACTGGGGGGAAAAAAGATAAGGTAACAAGCTGTATGTAGCTACAAAACTAACCACACATATGTATTTATATTACTAGGTGTAATTTTGGTCATAATAAAGGCATATGATGGCTGAAATGAAAAACCATGTTTTGGAGCAGGGTTGTCCCCCACTGGACACTAAACCTTTTATTCTTTATGATGAATAAAAAGAACTCATCCCTATTCCTCTGAACAAGGGGAAAAAAAAACTTTCCTTCTTCATGGTTAGGACCTGATTCAACTGCACCTTCAAAAACTTTTAATAATTTTATTTAAAGATAATTAGTAATATATATATTGCATTTGTGTGATTTTAACACTTTATTTTTAAATAATTTGACTCACAAAGAAGTTGCAAAAACAGTACCTAATTCCCATGTACTACCCTATACCTAGCTTCCCTTAATAATAACATCTGACATAACCACAGGAGAATTATCAAAACCGGAAAATGCATGTATAATACTGTAAACTAAGCCACAGACTTTATTTGGACTTCAGCAGTTGTACTCATTTGTGTATAGCTTCTTGAAATTTTACTCCATGCATAGGTTTGTGTGACCCCCACCACAAACAAGACACAGCACTGGCCCAACATTCCAAAGAAACCCCTCAGCTACCTCTGTATAGCCACACTCTCACCTTAACCCTCTGTAACCTCTGAGAATCACTGATCCATCTCTATCACTATTATTTTGCCATATCAATAATGTTATATAAACGGAATCATATAGCATGTAAACTTTTGAAGTTGGCTCTTTTCACTTGCCATAATGCCCTTGAAATCCACCCACATTATTGTATTTATCAAGTTTGGTCCACTTTATTGCCGAGTAGTAGTCCACATATGGATGTAGTTTGCTTATCCATTCACCCACTGACTTTGGATTGATTCCACTTTGGGCTTTTACAAATAAAGCTGCTATCAGCATTCATATACAAGTACCATTTGACATTCCCACAAGTGATGTATGAGAAATACCACTGCTTTACATCTTCACCAGCACTTAGTATTCTTAGTTTTTACTTTGGCCATTCTCAAAGGTGTGTAGTGGTTTCTAATGGTGGTTTTTATTTGCCTTTCCTTAATGGCTAATGATTTGGTACATCATTTCATGTGCTTATTTGTCATCCATACATCCTCTTTGGTGAAGTGTCTGTTCAAGAATTTTGCCTATATTCTAATTAATTTTCTAATTTCCTTATTATTGAGAATACAAAGAAACAAAAGTTTTTCTATCAAGTCTTACTTAACCATCTTACTCCTCTTAACTTGGTAGAATTGATTCTTATTTCACCAAAATACTGCTCAAACTTTATCTTAGTACTTTTTGTGATGATAAAAACTTACAAACTTTTGTTGACTTCTCTCCTCCTACTCTATCATAAACCTTTGAGGCCAGGGACTATGAGCTATTTATCTTTACATTGCCAGTGCCAAGTACTGTGTTTAGCCAAAATGGGGGTGGTCTTAAAGTTTCTTGAATAAATGACAAGAATCATAGTTACATGAATTACTCCAAGTCCTTTTATTAAAATAAAATGAAGATATTGATATTATATCTTTACTTACTCCTGTTCTCTAAAAAGAGGAATCATCTGAAAAAAAGCCCTAAAATTCATCCAAATAATTTATTCTGTTCAAAAAGACATTTTAAAGGATGTTTTGAAAACTACTATTCAAACTAGCCTCAATTTATCTTAAAATTGATGCCATCCTAATTCTTTAGACAAGTAGTCCTTAACCATTTCTCCCATGCTATGCAGCAGATGACATTTACACATGCAATGCACTCCTATGGGCAGTCAAACAATTCCTATTACCTAATTATATCTCCACTTCCCTACTCCCCAATTCAAAGAGTATTTCAAAATAAAAAATCAGTGAGAACAATATTATTACAGTGAATTTATTCTCACTTGCTTTTAAAAGACTGAATTTATATATAAGTAAATTTTAAATCAACTTTCAAATTATTTGCAAAATCAGTATTATTCAATTACCTTTGTAGAAAATTTCTTGTGACACCTCAAAATCATTATACAAGATGGGAACTGTTATTCTTTATTATTGAAACTTCCTTCAAGCTTCTAAGGAGCAAATTAAAAAAACAAAAAACAAAACTTAACTCTTTTCTTCCTTTTCCTCACAAGAAGATATTTTCCTCACCCAGGTAAAAAACCCATATGTGAACTCAGGCGTGAGGTGCTGCTATATAGCTATCATCATGAAGGCAAAGTGGACAGTCAAAATCAGGATCAACATCTCTGCTATTTTACAGGGTTAACATGGTCACGGAAATATAAGACTGTGTAACTACTCAGCTAAGTGTTATCTGATAAAGACAGATCAACATAGGTTTTTCTAAACCACAAAGCCTTACAGTACTGGAAACAATTTTCTGGTCATTTGACTCATTCTTACTTACCAATATACATGTCCCAGCAATGAAAGAGTAAAGCAAGCTGAATCACCAAACTCTGTAACAATATCATCATGGCTTTTCTGCTTATTAAATACTCCACCAGATAAGATCTGTTCCCCTTCTGCAAGCCTTTAAAGCACAAATTTACAGATTTTAAAAAGTTAATATAAAAAGTATTGCATGTAAAGCTACATTCTTTATTACCAGTGCACTTCTTACCATGGAGTAAAACAAAGTAGAAAGTTCACAGTACCTTTAGAATAGCAATAAACACGGATTTACAATAATTTGGGAGACTGGAATTTATGATCTTAAAATTCTAGTCTTGCTTTAAAAACAGAACCAGCTAAATTAGTCTCTGTATGTACAAATCTAGTCTGAGCAGATACACATTACTCATGTCAAAAGAAATGGAAGACCATTATGCTGGGGCAAAAATATGAATGGTTCTTCACTAACAGATGTGGTTGTCCTTCTTAGTTCTGCAAGTCTTTCAAAAAGGAATGTGCAAGAAAATTAAACAAGACTAACATATTCCAATTAAAAATGCACACCTAACAGCCTTAATCATTTTTAGGTTTATAAATGAAACTTCAATAGCATTTCATCTTTTGTCAGTAATGTTTTCTTGATATAGAAAATCATAAATGCTTCCGAAAGAAAAAAAGTTGCTTTATTTCACGACACGTTTTTAGCAAATCAGAGTTTTTAATGATTTGTTTTCCGAAATCATCAGGTAGAAAACTCGCAAATAAGTTTACATAGCATATCCTAAACATAAAAGGTGATGTTTAAAGTTCTTTTTCTGTCAGTGGGACTTAAAAAACACATATATAAAAAATATATATATTTGTAAGTGGGATAAGAATGTCAGACTTAAGAATTGGCTTAAGAAATTGGCAAATAAAATAGGTGAATTTTAAAGAATTTAACATTAGAATCTTTGGAATACAAATAATTCAATAAGAACTATCGGAGACATTACAGATGTTTTAGCTAGATTTAATTTAAAAGTCATCAATTGGATACTAGAAAATAAAACAGTTATTTATCGTCTATGGAGACTTTATGAGGCTTATTTATATCCTTTCACTTTAAACCTACAGCTAAATACACAGTCTTTTACAATTATCTACTGTTCAGTCACTTTTACCATCACTCCACCTCTCAGAGCACAGATAATTTAACAGAATATAACTACCTATATCTCTAGCTGCCTCCAGATTCAGAATAGGGACAACTGGCTTGGTTTAATGGTAATATGCAAAAGAAGTACTCTCCTCAATCTGTGCCCTTGCTTCAAGGGGTGGGAGTAGTGGTTCCCAAAGAGAATGACCTTGAAAGGCAAATAATTATACAACCTAGACACACAGAAGCATTAATCTCAGGTGAACTGGTAAGTACATTTTCAAGCTTATTCCAATTGGTCTATCAATGAAAGCAAAAAAAGGAAGTAACACTTGGAGTCATTTCAGAAAATGATTAAGTATTAGTTATAACTTAAGTTTCTCCAGAGTTAAATTCTATTTATTGACCTAACAATGAAATCTCTCTGTAACAAAAGTAATAATGCCATAGGTAATATATATAAACATTTCAAGCTACTGAAATAGACTAATCTCTACTACTAAAAAAAGGGGGAAAAGAAGTCTATCAGTTTACTCTATCAAAAGAATTTTATCCAAAATTATACAGTGTAAGTAGAACGAAATTATATAGAAAAGATTAAAAAACTTACTTGCTGAGATCAACACAACATTTTGCAAGCAGATATTTACATTGTGGTGTTGTACAACTGTGTCCTTTCAAGAGTCTATATGCTTTATACGCCTTTCCTGAGCGGTAATAACAGGTTGCCAGTAAAAACAAGGCTTCTTCTGAGTGTACTAAGAACACAAATGGGAGGGGGAAAAAGGTTATTATTCAAGTATGTTAAATGGTAATCACTGTTTATCTAGTAATAAACAAGTTTAGCAACAAAAAAATTAGACATGTTACTTAATATAAAACAATCATTAATCCAAATTTGAATTCAGGAGAAATGCTTTAATTGGTTGAAAAGTTAGTTCCCTAAATTCTGATTACCTTCTTCCTACAAGGAACCAAAGAAATAAACAATGGAAACAATCATTGTATTCTCTGCAAATCCTAAGAAAAGTAAACATGCACGTCTAAGGTTATTGCATAACTCATTTTTAGAAGCACGGATTTGTGATTTTCCTTCTTTCTATCCCCTTTGTTGTTGCATCTATGAAGACTCTTTTAGATTGGTTGGGAGGTACCTTTCAAAATACTACCAGAAAAGCATCTTGTTTTTATATAGTATTTTTCTAACAGACCTTTTGAGAGGATAGAAGTCAAATTTCATTAGACAGGGAAACTCAGGGTTATAGACCTAATTACCAACCTGAAATAATTTCTACATTAGAGAAGGACCAGCTTTAAAAAAAAAAAAACTTATTTCAAATACCAAATGTACACTAAGTTACATTTAAGATAGTTTAAGATAAAGGAAAAATTTTCTGAACTGTGAATTCCCACACCATTTAAACACTCAATTAACAGACTTGACACTTACAGTAACAATACTTAAACTGTTCTCCAATGGCAAGAGCTGTACTCTATTCTTTACATTAGAAAATGCCCTTTCCATCTTAAGTTAATGAAATGTGACATTTTCTTCCCTTATTTACTCTCTCCCAAAGTGTCCACCACCTCTCTTCCAGCCTCGTAACGTTAGTCGGCTAAAGGATCTTCCAAGTTGGTGGTTCTCAAAGTGTAGTCCCTATACTCACATCAGCCAGCATTACTCAGGAGTTTGTTAAAAATGGAAATTCTTGGTTCCCACCTCAGACCCACTAATTCAGTAATTCTGAGGGTGGGGACCAGTGATCTGTATTGCAGTAAACCCTTCAAGTGATTTTGATGCATGCTACGTACGGTATGACAATCACTGTGCTAAAGTACTGTCACATCTTCCTAAAAAGTTAACTCCACTCAAAGATTTAGAATTAAAATGTAACTTGAAATTTTACTCTTACAAAGGTTTTTTCTTGTCATATACATGTGCAAGCCAAACCCAACAGAACCCTTCTTTTCTGATCCACCTTAGGACTTTTCATGAAACTCTAGTGTAAAAACAATATACAATGAACGTTATGTAGTAGATGATAAGAAATTCTGGCACATGTAGTAATGGGATATACAGTAGTATTAGTGCTTCAGAGGAAAAATATGAATGGGGGAGCTCTATGGCAGTGGGAACAAATTGTTAATTTCACTGAAGTACAAGCACTAATTCACACTGAGTTAGAAAGTGTGATTTCTTTTAGATTTTGCAAAGTCCTGGTTTCTTGTCACCTTATCAATTAAGTTTCTAAAATCTATTGATTATACTTGTTTAACTTTCAGCATAACAATGCTTTATCAAATGTTTTGTTTATAAGCAATTATGTTTAGGTCCTTTTTTACTGCAGTAAAATTCCCTAGTAACATAAAGATATCAAATATTCTATGCAGGCACGTACATGTGATTTTAGTGTCATAATGCGATGAAATTTTTGAAGCAAAATAACTTAAAAACTGCATGCTCAAATGGGAACATGGATTGGAGGTTTAAACAAAACTCAAAGACTAATGAAATCATAAGATAATGGAGAAAATCCATAACAAGTTGAAGGGGGTTGTGAAAAACATGGCAAGAAATGGGTGGTTTGGGGGCTCCCCAGATTTAACTTGACAGCCCCAAACACAACTAGTGAACCAGTAGTAGGCAGCTGTAAGAAATCTAAAAACAAAGCATAAAGTGGTGACAAATAATTTCATCTGGAACAGTGACTCCAAATGACTGACAGTGGCTGCCTCACTCTGCTAAATTCAGAAAAATTCTAAAGCTGATCATGGCTCACCTAGTAAATGTGCAGAGACCAAAATAACAGGAATTAGAAATAGTTGCAGATGTCAGTATGACATGTTATTTACCGTGCTTTACTTAGAGCCTTAATTAAATTAAGCAGTTGGGAATTATAAGGTCCATAATATGTTTTATAATTAGGAATAAAGTGAGCACTGACTCCATGAAGTCACTCTTAAGATAATGAGAACATTTGCTATATTAAGACCATGCATGTGTCCCTAGACGTAGTTCTTTACCTAGGTCTGGTTTTATAAATGCTGCTGATAAACTAAGTCTGATTTATACAGTGCACCTTTTGAGGGAAATATCTGTGACTACGTATCTGGATCAAACTAGAGAAATGAATAGTAGAGCTAGTAATAACTTTTGAAGATAACCACTGCAAATTTGATGATTACTAGTTGCCATTAAATGACTTATAAAACTATTGTTTTAGAATATCCAAACATTAACCCAAACATATACAGTCAATTAATATTTGATAAAGGAGCCTTGGATATACAATGCAGAGATGACAGCCTCTTCAGCAGCTGGTGTTCGAAAAACTGGACAGCTACATGTAAGAGAATGAAACTGGACTACTGTCTAGCCCAATACACAAAGGTAAACTCAAGGTGGATCAAAGACCTGAATGTAAGTCATGAAACCATAAAACTCTTAGAAAAAAACATAGGCAAAAATCTCTTGGACATAAACATGAGCAATTTCTTCATGAACATATCTCCCCGGGCAAGGGAAACAAAAGCAAAAATGAACAAGTGGGACTATATCAAGCTGAAAAGCTTCTGTACAGCAAAGGACACCATCAGTAGAACAAAAAGACATCCTACAGTATGGGAGAATATATTCATAAAAAAAGTATCTGATAAAGGATTGACATCCAAAATATATAAAGAACTCATGCACCTTAACAAACAGAAAGCAAATAATCCAATTAAGAAATGGGCAGAGGACATGAATAGACACTTCTCCAAAGAAGAAATTCAGATGGCCAACAGGCACATGAAAAGATGCTCCACATCGCTAATCATCAGAGAAATGCAGATTAAAACCACAATGAGATATCACCTCACACCAGTGAGGATGGCCAACATCCAAAACACAAACAACAACAAATGTTGGCGAGGATGTGGAGAAAAGGGAACCCTCCTACACTGCTGGTGGGACTGCAAATTAGTTCAACCATTGTGGAAAGCAGTATGGAGGTTCCTCAAAAAACTCAAAATAGAAATACCATTTGACCCAGGAATTCCACTCCTAGGAATTTACCCTAAGAATGCAGCAGCCCAATTGAAAAAGACAGATGCACCCCTATGTTTATCGCAGCACTATTTACAATAGCCAAGAAATGGAAGCAACCTAAGTGTCCATCAGTAGATGAATGGATACAGAAGATGTGGTACATATACACAATGGAATATTATTCAGCCATAAGAAGAAAACAAATCCTACCATTTGCAACTACATGGGTGGAGCTAGAGGGTATTATGCTCAGTGAAATAAGCCAAGCCGAAAAAGACAAGTATCAAATGATTTCACTCATATGTGGAGTATAAGAACAAAGAAAAAAACTGAAGGAACAAAGCAGCAGCAGACTCACAGAACCCAAGAACGGACTAATAGTTACCAAAGGGAAAGGGACTGGGGAAAATGGGTGGGAAGGGAGGGATAAGAGGGAAAAAGGGGCATTACGATTAGCAGACGTAATGTTGGGGGAGGCACGGGGAGGGCTGTACAACTCAGAGAAGACAAGTAGTGATTCTATAGCATCTCACTATGCTGATGTACAGTGACTATAATGGGGTTTGTGGGGGGACCTGATGAAGGGGTAGTTTAATAACCATAATATTGCACATGTAATTGTAGATTAATGATAATAAAATAAATTATATTATTTAAAAAAACTATTGTTTTATTTTCTGGAAAAATAATATTGGGAAATCAATCATGCAGTTAAATTACACTACATCCATATGATGAAATATTCTACAATTGTCTAAAAGAACTGGCACTGAAAGATTTCCAGAATGAATTGCATCATCCAGATACATTTACGTCAGACAGAAAGATGAATTGGCCCTTCAGTGCTTTCAGAGAGGCTCCAGAGAGGTTCGTTTTCTTCATGCTGACTTATAATCTAAATAAGCAGGCTTTTTCCAAATTGGACTAGTTTCGGCAAGACTTAAAAAGTTTGCTGAGGTGAGTGTTCTCTATTTAGCCTTGATAAACTATACAAATATCACAGAGAACTCCTTGGAGGTCAGAGACTCTGCTTGCTTCACTGTCATGAACTCTGATACTCTTAAGTATTCAAAGGGCACAGAACCTATGGCCATCACCTATGACTTGTGATATACATTTCATCTTGATTATCTTTTAAGGACAGCAACCACCTACAGGGGGTATACCACATGGATTAGACTACTGACTCTACACCCAAACTGCTTGGGTTCGAGCACCACCACGGGTACCACCACTTACTACCTATGTGTCTTAAGGCAAGTTAACTTCTCTAACCCTGTTTTTTCATGTGTAAAATTAGGATACAATGATACCTACTTCTAAGGGTTGCTGTCAGGATTAAATTAGTTAATATATAGAGAGTATTTAGGACACTACCTGACACATAGTAGGAGCTCTATGTGCTACTATTAAATTATTGTTATCGGACTTCTCCTAAATTTATAATACCAGAGAACAGTCATTTGATATTAATGTGCTATATAGATACATGACATTGAGCAACAAGCTCAAGTCATTCCATTTCATTACTTTTTTATACTTTTGAATTGCCTGGATGCTGTACTACTCATAAGTGTATGATCCATTCCATCCTTCGGTCATTTATTTTTAATTTTTTTTAAGGTATTGTTGATATACACTCTTATGAAAGTTTCACATGAAAACACAATGTGGTTACTACATTTACCCATATTATCAAGTCCCCACCCATACCCCAATGCAGTCACTGTCCTTCGGTGTAGTCAGAAGCCACAGATTCACTATTTGCCTTCTCTATGCTACACTGTTTACCCCGTGATTCCCCACACCATGTGTACTAAACATAATACCCCTCAATCCCCTTCTCCCACCCTCCCCTCCTGCCCTCCCACACCCCTCCCCTTTGGTAACTACTAGTTCCTTCTTGGAGTTTCTGAGTCTGTTGCTATTTTATTCCTTCACTTTTGCTTAGTTGTTATACTCCACAAATGACAGAAATCACTTGGCACTTGTCTTTCTCCGTCGGGCTTATTTCACTGAGCATAATGTCCTCCAGCTCCATGCATGTTGTTGCAAATGGTAGGATTTGTTTCTTTCTTATGGCTGAATAGTATTCCATTGTGTAATATATGTACCACATCTTCTTTATCCATTCACCTACTGATGGACACTTAGGTTGCGTCCATATCTTGGCTATTGTAAAAAGTGCTGCGATAAACATAGGGGTGCATATGTCTTTTTGAATCTGAGAAGTTGTATTCTTTGGGTAAATTCCAAAGAGAGGGATTCCAGGGTCAAATGGTATTTCTATTTTGAGTTTTTTGAGGAACCTCCATATTGCTTTCCACAATGGTAGAACTACCTTGCATTCCCAGGAGCAGTGTAGGAGGGTTCCCTTTTCTCCACATACTTGCCAACATTTGTTGTTCTTTCCATTTTCCATGTTGACCATCCTCACTGCTGTGAGATGATATCTCACTGTGGTTTTAATCTGCATTTCTCTGATGATTAGTGATGTGGAGCATCTTTTCATGTGACTGTTGGCCATCTGAATTTCTTCTTTGGAGAAGCCTCTATTCATGTTCTCTGCCCATTTCTTAATTGGATTATTTCCTTTTTTGTTAGTTGAGGTGCGTGAGTTCTTTATATATTTTGGATGTCAACCCCTTATCGGATACGTCATTTATGAATATATTCTCCCATACTGTAGGATATCTTTTTGTTCTACTGATGGTGTCGTTTGCTGTACAGAAGCTTTTCAGCTTGATATAGTCCCACTTGTTCATTTTTGCTTTTGTTTCCCTTGCCCAGGGAGATATGTTAATGAAGAAGTCGTTCATGTTTATGTCCAAGAGATTTTGCCTATGTTTTTTTCCATGAGTTTTCTGGTCTCATGACTTACATTCAGGTCTTTGATCCATTTTGAGTTTACTTTTCTGTATGGGGTTAGGCAGTAGTCCAGTTTCATTCTCTTACATGTAGCTGTCCAGTTTTTCCAACACCAGCTGCTGAAGAGGCCATCTCCTCCCCATTGTATATCCAAGGCTCATTTATCAAATATTAATTGACTGTATGTGTTTGGGTTGATGTTTGGATTTTCTATTCTGTTCCACTGGTCTGTGGGTCTGTTTTTGTGCCAATACCAAATTGTCTTGATTACTGTGGCTTTGTAGTACAGCTTGAAGTCAGGGAGTGTAATTCGCCCTGTTTTATTCCTCCTTCTCAGGATTGCTTTGGCCATTCAGGGTCTTTTGCGATTCCATATGAATTTTAGAATTATTTGTTCCAGTTCACTGAAGAAAGCTGTTGGTAGTTTGATAGGGATTGCATTGAATCTGTAGACTGCTTTAGGTAGTATAGCCATTTTGACAATATTTATTCTTCCTAGCTAAGAGCATGGGATGAATTTCCATTTGTTAGTGTCCTCTTTAATTCCTCTTAGGAGTGTCTTGTAGGTTTCAGAGTACAGGTCTTTCACTTCCTTTGTTAGGTTTATTGTTAGGTATTTTATTCTTTTTGATGCAACTTTGAATGGAATTGTTTTCCTGATTTCTCTTTCTGTTAGTTCATCGTTAGTGTATAGGAAAGCAACAGATTTCTGTGTTAATTTTGTATCCTGCAACTTTGCTGAATTCAGATATTAGTTCTAGTAGTTTTGGAGTGGAGTCTTTAGGGTTTTTTCTGTACAGTATCATGTCATCTGCAAATACTGACAATTGACTTCTTCTTTACCAATCTAGATGCCTTGTATGTCTTTGCTTTGTTTGATTACTGTGGGTAGGACCTCCAGTACTATGTTGAATAACAGGGGAGAGAGTGGGCATCCCTGTCTTGTTCCCGATCTTAGATGAAAAGCTTTCAGTTTCTTGCTGTTAAGTATGATGTTAGCTGTGGGTTTGTCATATACGGCCTTTACGATGTTGAGGTACTTGTCCTCCAAACCCATTTTGTTGAGTTTTAATCATGAATGGATGCTGAATTTTCTCAAATACCTTTTCAGCATCTATGAAGGTGATCATGTGGTTTTTGTTCTTCTTTTTGTTGATGTGGTGGATGATGGATTCTTGAATGTTGTACCAGTCTTGCATCCCTGGGATGAATCCCACTTGATCATGGTGTATGATCCTCTTGATGTATTTTTGAATTCAGTTTGCTAATATTTTGTTGAGTATTTTTGCACCTACGTTCATCAGGAATATTGGTCTGTAATTTTATTTTTTGGTGAGGTCTTTGCCAGGTTTTGGTACTAGAGTGCTGCTGACTTCATAGAATGAGTTTGGAAGTATTCGCTCCACTTCTATTTTTTGGAGAACTTTAAGGAGGATGGGTGTTATTTCCTCTCTATATGTCTGGTAGAATTCAGAGGTGAATCTATCTGGTCTGGGGGTTTTGTTCTTGGGTACTTTTTTGATTACCGATTCAATTTCTTTACTGGTGATTGGTCTTTTAGTTTTTCTGTTTTTTGTTTGGTCAGTCTTGGGAGGTTGTATTTTTCTAAGAAGTTGTCCATTTCTTCTATGTTTTCCAGCTTGTTAGCATATAGATTCTCATAATATTCTCTTACAATTCTTTGTATTTCTGTGGGGTCTGTCGTTATTTTTCCTTTCTCATTTCTGATTCTGTTTATGTGTGTAGATTCTCTTTTTCTCTTAATGAGTCTGGCTAGGGGTTTATCTATTTTGTTTATTTTTTCAAAGAACCAGCTCTTGGTTTCATTGATTTTTTCTATTGTTTTATTCTTCTCAATTTTATTTATTTCTTCTCTGATCTTTATTATGTCCCTCCTTCTGGTGACTTTGGGCCTCATTTGTTCTTCTTTTTCCAATTTCAGTAATTGTGTCTTTAGACTATTCATTTGGGAATGTTCTTCCTTCTTTAAATAGGCCTGGATTGCAATATACTTTCCTCTTAGAACTGCCTTTGCTGTATCCCACAGAAGTTGTGGCTTTGTGTTGTTGTTGTCATTAGTCTCCATATATTCTTTGATTTCTGTTTTGATTTGGTCGTTAACCCATTGATTAATTAGGAGAATGTTGTTAAGTCTCCATGTATTTGTGAGCCTTTTTGGTTTCTTTCTAAAATTTATTTCTAATTTTATACCTTGGTGATCTGAGAAGTTGGTTGGTAGAATTTCAATATTTTTTAATTTACTGAGGTTCTTTCTGTGGCCTAGTATATGGTCTATTCTGGAAAATGTTCCATGTGCACTTGAGAAGAATGTGTACCCTGTTGCTTTTGGGTGTAGAGTTCTGTAGATGTCTGTTAGGTCCATCTGTTCTAGCGTGTTGTTCAGAGCCTCTGTGTCTTTACTTATTTTCTGTCTGGTTGATCTATCCTTTGGAGTGAGTGGTGTGTTGAAGTCTCCTAAAATGAATGCATTGCTTTCTATTTCCTCCTTTAATTCTGTTAGTATTTGTTTTACATGTGCCAGCGCTCCTGTGTTGGTTGCATATATATTTATAATGGTTATATCTTCTTGTTGGACTGACCCCTTTATCATTATGTAATGTCCTTCTTTATCTCTTGCTACTTTCTTCATTTTGAAGTCTATTTTGTCTGATGCAAGTACTGCAACACCTGCTTTTTTCTCCTTGTTGTTTGCATGAAATATCTTTTTCCATCCCTTCACTTTTAGTCTGTGTATATCTTTGGGTTTGAGGTGAGTCTCTTGTAAGCAGCATGTAGATGGGTCTTGCTTTTTTATCCATTCTATTACTCAGTGTCTTTTGATTGGTGCATTCAGTCCATTTCCATTTAGGGTGATTATCGATAGATACGTACTTATTGCCATTGCTGGCTTTAGATTTGTGGTTACCAAAGGTTCAAGGGTTGCTTTTTTACTATCTAACAATCTAACTTAACTTTCTTGTTAAGTTATTGTAAACACCGTCTGATGTTTCTTTATTTCCCTCCCTTCTTATTCTTCCTCCTCCATTCTTTATATACTAGGTGTTTTATTCTTTGCCTTTAGTTAGTATTTGGATGGTCTGCTTCCTTTGCTATGATTTTATTTTCTCTGGTGACATCTTTTTAGTCTTAAGAGTGCTTCCCTCTAGAGCAATCCGTTTAAGATGTCCTGTAGACGTGGTTTATGGGAGGCAAACTCTCGCAGCTTTTGCTTGTCTGGAAATTGTTTAATCCCTCCGTCATATTTAAATGATAACCGTGCTGGACACAATATTCTTGGTTTGAGACCCTTCTGTTTCATTACGTTAAATATATCATGCCATTCTCTTCTGGCCTGTAAGGTTTCTGTTGAGAAGTCTGATGACAGTCTGATGGGTTTTCTTTTGTAGGTGATCTTCTTTCTCTCTCTAGCTGCCTTTAATACTCTGTCCTTATCTTTGATCTTTGCCATTTTAATTATTATGTGTCTTGGTGTTGTCTTCCTTGGGTCCCTTGTGTTGTGAGATATGTGGGATTCCGTGGACTGCGAGATTATTTCCTTCCCCAGCATGGGGAAGTTTTCGGCAATTATTTCTTCAAAGACACTTTCTATCCCTTTTTCTCTCTCTTATTCCTCTGGTACTACTATATTGCAAATATTGTTCCATTTGGATTGGTCACACAGTTCTCTTAATAGTCTTTCATTCTTAGAGATCCTTTTATCTCTCTCTGCCTCAGCTTCTCTGTATTCCTGTTCTCTGATTTCTATTCCATTAACAGTCTGTTGCATCTCGTCCAGTCTGCTGCTAATCCCGTCGATCGTTTGTCGCATTTCTGCATTGTCTTTCCTCACTTCCCTCACTTCCTCCCTCAGCTCTTGCATATCTCTCTGTAGATACATCACTATGGTTATGACTTTTTTTCTGAATTCTTTTTCAGGAAGATTATGCATTTCCATCCCTTCAGACTCCCTCTCTGGTGTCTGGGTCTGGATAAGCTTTGTTTGTACCATATTCCTGTCCTTTCATGGCGATAGAAGTGGTCGCTTGTAGGTGCCACATATGTCAGCTGGGCTCTTTAAGACTTTTTAAAAAAAGGAGAAAGAGGAGAAAGAAAAGAAAGAAAAGAAAAAAAAGTTAAAAAAAAAAAAGATGCCCACCAGGAGTAGATTCTGTGACAATGCTGTAGGTGGCATTGTTGCTCCACTATTCCGCAGTTGCTGCTGCACCGCTGCGCAGGGCCTTTTGTAGCTCTGGCCGGGGCAGGAACGAATGGTAGGCTGCTGATCTCTGTGGGGAGTATCAGTGCAGCTACTTTTTCCCAGTAGCCAGCCAAGGGGTCCAAAATTCCCCAGGGCTCCCAGCCTGCTGGGCTGAGTGTGCTGGGATGATCCTGCCCCTCCGTTTGGCCCCTATCTCTTTAAGACCACTAAAAAAAGCGTGCGCTTTTCTTTTGTCCCGGGGAGCCAGATGCAAGGACCCAGTGCATTACCCGGCTCAGATCCTGCACCCTCTGTCGCTCCAATCTCCGATACACCACGCGATATGTGTCAGTGCTCCCGGCGCAGATCACCAGGGCTGGTTATTTTGCGGGCCTGTACTTCCACTCCCTCCTGGCTCTGAATCCTCTCCTCCCGCCAGTGCGCTGGGGTGGGGGAGTGCTCTGGTTCCACCGAGACGCTACTCCGTATCTTACCCGCCTCACAGGGTGCCAAGTCCTCTCAGGCAGGCCGGGTGCTATCCTGTGTCTTCTGCTCTCTCTTTTAGGAATAGTTGTATTTGTTGCATTTTCATAAATATATATGGTTTTGGGAGGAGATTTCCACCACCCTGCTCACACCGCCATCTTCCCGGAACTCCGATCTGCCCATTTTTAATCGGGTTATTTGTCTTTTGGGTGTTGAGGTGTGTAAGTTCTTTATATATCTTGGATGTTAACCCCTTGTCACATATGTCATTTACAAATATATTCTCCCATACGGAAGGATGCCTTTTTGTTCTGTTGATGGTGTCCTTTGCCGAACAGAAACTTTTTAGTTTGATGTACTCCCATGTGTTCATTTTTGCTTTTGCTTCCCTTGCTCGAGGAGATGTATTCAGGAAGAAGTTGCTCATGCTTATATTCAGGAGATTCTTGCCTATATTGTCTTCTAAGAGTTTTATGGTTTCATGACTTACATTCAGGTCCTTGATCCATTTCGAGTTTACTTTTTTGTATGAGGTTAAACAATAATCCAGTTTCATACTCTTGCATGTAGGTGTCCGGTTTTGCCAACACCAGCTGGTGAAGAGGCTGTCATTTCCTCATTGTATGTCCATGGGTCCTTTATCATATATTAATTGACCATATATGCTTGTGTTTATATCAGGGCTCTCTAGTCTGTTCCATTGGTCTATGGGTCTGTTCTTGTGCCAGTACCAAATTGTCTTGAGTATAATTCCCCCAGCTTTATTCTTCCTTCTCAGGATTGCTTTGGGTATTCAGGGTGTTTTGTGGTTCCATAAGAATTTTAGAACAATTTTCTCTAGTTCATTGAAGAATGCTGTTGGTATTTTGATAGGAATTGCACTGAATCTGTAGATTGCTTTAGGTAGCATGGCCACTTTAACAATATTAATTCTTGCTACCCATGAGCACAGGACGTGTTTCCATTTATTGGTATCTGCTTTAATTTCTCTCATGAGTGTCTTGTAATTTTCAGAGTATAGGTCTTTCACTTCCTTGCTTAGGTTTATTCCTAGGTATTTTATTCTTTTTTATACAACTGTGAATGGAATTCTTTTTCTGATTTCTCTCTCTGATACTTCATTGTTAGTGTATAGGAATGCCACAGATTTATGCATATTAATTTTGTATCCCGCAACTTTGCTGAATTCAGATATTAGATCTAGTAGTTTTGGAGTGGATTCTTGAGGGTTTTTTATGTACAATATCATGTCATCTGCAAACAGGGACAGTTTAACTTCTTCTTTGCCAGTCTGGATGCCTTTTATTTCTTTGTGTTGTCTGATTGCCGTGGCTAGTACCTCCAGTACTATGTTGAACAGAAGTGGGGAGAGTGGGCATCCTTGTCTTGTACCCGATCTTAAAGGAAAAGCTGTCAGCTTCTCGCTGTTAAGTATAATGTTGGCTGTGGATTTGCATATATGGCCTTTATTATGTTGTGGTACTTACCCTCTATACCCATTTTGTTGGAGAGTTTTTATCATGAATGGATGTTGAAGTTTGTCGAATGCTTTTTCTCAGCATCTCTAGAGATGATCATGTGGTTTTTGTCCTTCTTTTGTTGATGTAGTGGATGATGTTCATGGATTTTCGAATGCTGTACCATCCTTACATCCCTGGAATAAATCCTACTCGATCATGATGGATGATCCTTTTGATGTACTTTTGAATTCGGTTTGCTAATATTTTGTTGAGTATTTTTGCATCTATGTTCATCAGAGATATTGGTCTGTAAATTTCTTTTTTTGTGGTGTCTTTGCCTGGTTTTTGTATTACAGTGATGTGCTGGCCTCATAGAATGAGTTTGGAAGTATTCCCTCTTCTACTATTTGGAAAACTTTAAAGAGGATGGGTATTAGGTCTTCAGTGAATGTTTGATAAAATTCAGTGGTGAAGCCAGCTGGTCCAGGTGTTTTGTTCTTAGGGAAGTTTTTGACTACCAGTTCAATTTTGTTGCTGGTAATTGGTCTGTTCAGATTTTCTGCTTCTTTCTTGGTCAGCCTCGGAAGGTTGTATTTTTCTACAAGGTTGTCCATTTCTTCTAGGTTATCGAGTTTGTTACCATATAATTTTTCATTGTATTCTCTAATAATTCTTTGTATTTCTGTGGTGTCTGTAGTGATTTTTCCTTTCTCATTTCTGATTCTGTTTATATGAGTTGACTCTCTTTTTTTTCTTGATAAGTCGGCTAGGGGTTTATCTATTTTGTTTATTTTCTTCACAAACTAGCTCTTGCTTTCATTGATTCTTTCTATGGTTATATTCCTCTCGATTTTATTTATTTCTGCTCTAATCTTTATTATGTCCCTCCTTCTACTGACTTTGGGCCTCATTTGTTCTTCTTTTTCTAGTTTCATTAATTGTGAGTTCAGACTGCTCATATGGAATTGTTCATCTTTCCTGAGGTAGGCCTGTATTGCAATATTCTTTCCTCTTAGCATGGCCTTCGCTGCATCCCACAGATTTTGTGGTGTTGAATTATTGTTGTCGTTTGTGTCCATATATTGCTTGATCTCTGTTTTTTTTGGTCATTGATACATTGGTTATTTAGGAGCATGCTGTGAAGCCTCCATGTGTGTGTGGTATTTTTCATTTTCGTTGTGTAATTTACTTCTAGTTTCATACCTTGTGGTCCGAGAAACTGGTTGGTACAATTTCAATCCTTTTGAATATACTGAAGCTCTTTTGTGGCCTAGTATATGACTTATTCTTGACAATGTTCTATGTGCTCTTGCAAACAATGTGTATTCTGCTGCCTTTGGGTGTAGAGTTTTGTAGATGTCTGTTCGTCCATCTGTTCTAATGTGTTGTTCAGTACCTCTGTCTCCTTACTTATTTTCTGTCTGATTGATCTGTCCTTCAGAGTGAGTGGAGTGTTGAAATCTCCTAGAATGAGTGCATTGCATTCTATTTCCCCTTTTAATTCTATTAGTATTTGTTTCACATATGTAGGTGCTCCTGTGTTGGGCACATAGATATTTATAATGGTTATATCTTCTTGTTGGATTGACCTTTTATCATTATGCAATGTCCTTCTTTGTGTCTTGTGACTTTTTTTTTTGAAGTCTATTTTGTCTGATACAAGCAGTGTAACTCCTGCTTTTTTTCCCTATTAATTGCATGAAATATCTTTTTCCATCCCTTGACTTTTAGTCTGTGTATATCTTTGGGTTTAAAGTGAGTCTCTTGTAGGCAGCATATAGATGGATCTTGCTTTTTTATCCATTCAGTGACTCTATGTCTTTTGATTGGTGAATCCAGTCCATTTACATTTAGGGTGATTATCAATAGGTATGTACTTACAGCCATTGCAGGTTTTAGATTCATGGTTACCAAAGGTTCAAGGTTAACTCCCTTACTGTCTAAGAGTCCAACTTAACTCACTTAATATGCTTTACAAACACAATCTAAAGGTTCTTTTTTTTTCTCCTCCTTTTTCTTCCTCCTCCATTCTTTATATATTAGGTATCATATTCCATACTCTTGGTCTATCTGTTGATTGACTTTGTGGATGGTTATTTACTTTTGCATTTGCTTAGTAATTAGCTGTTCTACTTTCTCTACTGCGCTTTTATTACCTCTGGTGACAGCTGTTAAACCTTACGAACTCTTCCATCTATAGCAGTCCCTCCAAAATACACTATAGAGACAGTTTGTGGGAGGTAAACTCTCTCAGCTTTTACTTGTCTGAAAATTGTTTAATTCCTCCTTCAAATTTAAATGATAATCTTGGTTCTAGCCCCTTCTGCTTCACTGCATTAACTACATTATGCCACTCCCTTCTGGCCTTTAAGGTTTCTGCTGAGAAGTCTGATGATAGCCTGATGGGCTTTCCTTTGTATGTGATCTTATTTCTCTTTTTGGCTGCTTTTAATAGTCTGTTCTTATCCTTTATCTTTGCCATTTTAATTACTATACCTCTTGTGCTGTCTTCCTTGGGCCCTTGTGTTGGGAGATCTATGCACCGCCATGGCCTGAGAGACTATCTCCTTCCCCAGATTGGGGAATTTTACAGCAATTACCTCCTCAGAGACACTTTCTATCCCTTTTTCTCTCTCTTCTTCTTTTGGTACCCCTATAATGCGAATATTGTTCCGTTTAGATTGGTCACACATTTCTCAATATTCTTTCATTCTTAAGAGATCCTTTTTTCTCTCTGTGCCTCAGCTTCTTTGTATTCCTCTTCTCTAGTTTCTATTTCATTTATTGTCTCCTCCACCATATCTAATCTGCTTTTAATACCCTCCATTGTGCTCTTCAATGATTGGATCTTTGACCGGAATTCATTCCTGAGTTCTTGAGTATCTTTCCATACGTCCATGAGCATGTTAATGATTTTTATTTTGAACTCCCTTTCAGGAAGATTCATTAGGTCAATGTCACTAAAATCTTTCTCATGAGTTGAGTTCATAATTTTACTCTGAACCAAGTTACTTTGGTGGTTCATTTTGTATATGGCACCCTCTAGTGCCCAGAAGCTCTACTCTCTGGAGTTGCTCAACCCTTGAAGCAATGTTGGGCGTCACAAGGGAGTGGTGTTGGTGCCTGGAGGAAGGAAAGAGCTGTTTCCTGCTTCCTGGCTGCTATGCCTGACTCCACTGCCTGAACCAGTGGCTGAGCACACAGGTATAAGCCTCTATGCTTTGCGTTTGTAGTCGCTGTAGACAGATCTTCCATCTGGCTGGCTTAATGCCAGGGTAGGGTTTGCCGGTTTGCAAGCCAGGTGGGGCTGGCCGGGAGAAACGCGTAGTAGGCTGCATATCCTGGAGGGGGTCCTTGGAGCTGTGTAGCCAGCCAGGGAGCTGGAGCACATGAAGATCGTGAAAGCTCCCTACCTGCTGGGCAGAGTGCACCCAATTTTGTCTACCTGTCCTTTCTCCTTAGCAGTAAGCTCTGTGCAATCTTTGCCCCTTGAGCAGCCCTCTTGCTAAGGGCTTCCTTGTTAGGAAGTCTCTCAGACTGCCCGCCTTTCTTTTCTCCCAGAGCAGCCGGATATGGATGCCTGCTTTCCACAAGCGCCTGGAATCTCAGCCTCTCCAGGAATTCTGCCTCTTAGCTTTGCAACCCCCTACTAATGAGAGTACCATGCAAGCACCATGAAATGTAGGTTTGTGCTCCTAGAGCAGATCTCCGGAGTTAGGTATTCAGCAGTCCCAGGGCTTCACCCTCCCCACTCCATTTCTCTTCCTCCTGCCAGTGAGCTGTGGAGGGGGAAGGGCTTCGGTCCCGCCGGCTCACAGCTTTGGTTGTTACTCTGTTCTGTGAGGTCTGCTCTTTTCTCCAGGTGTATGCAGTCTGGCACAGTCCTCTTTACGGTTGCTCTTTCAGGAGTAGTTGTAGTAATTATATTTTCATATTATATGGGGTTTTAGGAGAAGTCTGTCTCACCTGTAATGCCGCCATCTTTAATCCTCTCTCCCTTCAGTCATTTTTGTTGTTGAATATTTCACGTACATATACTAACTTCAGTATTTTTGTATTATTTCCAATTTTTATTTTCTCTACATTTGCTTACACCCTAAACTTCAGCACAAACTGGTTTATCTTTGTTGTATACGATGGGTTTAATAATGTTTTAATTACTTTGAAATCATGCAAGGGGAGAGACTGAAAAATTTTTGTAAATTTAACGTAAAACCAAGTAAAATAACCATGTGGCAGGAAATAAAGCATTATTTAATAAACAATATTGAATAAATTAAGAAAAAATAAGTTCTTTAAATTTATTTAAACTACCAAAAACCATGTATTTATACAGTTGTAGAAAGATGACAATTTTCCAGAGAAAGTATAAATGACAAAGCTGATAATATCAACTACATAAAAATTTAGAATAATACACATCAATAGAATTAAGATTAAAAAGCAATAATCTGGGGCAAATATGCAATAAAGATACAGCTTACAGAAGTAGCAATAAATTTTAAATAAATACATCAGAAAATGACCCAGAACCCCTCATACACATAAAAATGCAAGACAAAATAGCTCACAATTCTCAAGTGAGCAAAATTACATTAAAATGGTCAAACTTGATACTGATGGGATTATGAAGAAGTTTTAACATTGTGGGTGTCACCCCAGATGATTATACCTCTCCCTGCTGTGTCACCAACTGGGCAAAAAGTAATTTGTTATAGAATTGGTAATATTCATTGACTTGTACACTGCATCTTATAGTATATAACCCACAGAAATGACTTAAAAGAAAAAAAAAAGCTGCACATAATTATCTGTATTAGCATCTGAGAAAGAAAATTACAATAATTAATGGCAGAAACAAAAATACATTGCCAATGACATATCACCTCACATCGCTTAGGATGGCCAAAATAAAAAGACTAGGAACAATAAATGCTGGCAAGGATGCATAGAAAGGGGAACCCTCCTACACTGCTGGTGGGAATGTAAACTAGTTCAACCATTGTGGAAAGCAATATGGAGGTTCCTCAAAAAACTCAAAATAGAAATACCATTTGACCCAGGAATTCCACTCTTAGAATTTACCCTAAGAATGCAGGATCCCAGTTTCAAAAAGACATATGCACCCCTGTTTATCGCAGCACTATTTACAATAGCCAAGAAATGGAAGCAACCTAAGTGTCTATCAGTAGATGAATGGATAAAGATGTGTGGTACATATACACAATGGAATATTATTCAGCCATAACAATGGAATACTATTCAGCCATAAGAAGAAAACAAATCCTACCATTGCAACAACATGGATGGAGCTAAAGGGTATTATGCTCAGTGAAATAAGCCAGGCAGAGAAAGACAAGTACCAAATGATTTCACTCATCTGTGAAGCATAAGAACAAAGTAAAAACTGAAGGAACAAAACAGCAGCAGACTCATAGAACCCAAGAATGGACTAACAGTTACCAAAGGGAAAGGGAGTGGGAGGGCGGATGGGAAGGGAGGGAGAAGGGGAAAAAGGGGCATTACGATTAGCACACATAACGTAGGTTGGGGGGCACGGGGAAGGCAGTATAGCACAGAGAAGACAAGTAGTGACTCTATAGCATCTTACTACGCTGATGGACAGTGGCTGTAATGGGGTATGTGGTGGGGAATTGATAATGGGGGGAATCTAGTAACCACAATGCTGTTCATGTGACTGTATATTAATGATGCCAAAAAAAATTTCATTACCAACAGATTGTTTATTGAGCATTTACTACCATGCCAGAAGGCTGAGCCAAGTGCTTTAAATACATTAATTTAATTCTCATTTAATTCTTCATTTCTATGAGGCAATTATTATCTTTAATTTTATAGATGAGAAAACTGAAATACTCAGACATAATGTAATTTGCCCAAGGTATACAGCTGCACATTTGAGTGACATGGTGTTTGCATGGAGGCTGTAGACTCTAAATCCATGCTCGTGGCCACAGAATATATATTCTGTTCTAATAAAAAGCCTGAAAAAACACACCTAAAGATTGGAAAATGATTAAATAAAGCATGGTGTAAAAGCTGAAGCAACTGTACAGTTATTAAAAATAGCATATAAGGAAGTCACACAGATGAAAGGAAAAGTTTTTATGAACGACTGTCAATCATAAGGAAAAACAAAAATGATACCCAGAATGTGATTATAATCATAAAGAGTGATGGCATTCCATATATTTTATTCATTTATGGTTCAAGAGATATAAATAGATTACAAACCTTCTGCATACAGTCGTTCGGCGAGGAAAACTGCATCTCGGTAAGCATAGTGGTTTAGTGCTTGCCATATAGCAGCCTGCAAGTGGAGGAAAAAGAGCATAAACATACAAAATATGGAGTTTCAAGGTGACTCATAACACCCAGACTTGCAAATAATATCAACATACCTAATTTAATAAAACCTTAATGTCCAAATTGTAAACTCCATAGAGTGTTAAATAACTCTCTTCAAGGCATGGAAACTGACATACCTAAATGTATACAACTCTTCCCAGATTTTTAGTCTCTCTGCTTTTGTACTTTATTTTCCTTCATTGGGGAATGTGGGCTCACTTACCTCCCCTTATAAACTGCACATCCTTAAGACTCAACATAAATAACACTTTAAATAACGTCTGCTTCAGAAACAGCTCTTTCTTACCCCCAGGCACCAATACCACTCCCCTGCAACCCCAGACATTGCTTCAGGGGCTGAGAAGCTTCAGAGAGTAGAGTTTCTGGGCACAAGAGGGAGCCATATACAATTATGAAACGCCAAAGTTAACTGGTTCACAGTAAAATTATGAATACAACTCCTGAGAAAGATTTAAATGATGTCTACCTCATGAATCTTCCTGAAAGGGAGTTCAAAATAAAAATCATTAACATGCTTATGGAGGTACAGAAAAATATTCAAGAACTTAGGAATGAATTCCGGTCAAAGATCCAATCACTGAAGAGCACAATGGAGGGTATTAAAAGCAGATTAGATATGGTGGAAGAGAAAATAAATGAAACAGAAACTAGAGAAGAGGAATACAAAGAAACTGAGGCACAAAGAGAAAAAAGGATCACTAAGAATGAAAGAATATTGAGAGAACTGTGTGACCAATCCAAACAGAACAATATTCGCATTATAGGGGTAACCAGAAAAGAAGAGAGAGAAAAAGGGATAGAAAGTGTCTTTGAGGAGGTAATTGCTGTAAACTTCCCCAATCTGGGGAAGGAGACAGTCTCTCAGGCCATGGCGGTGCATAGATCTCCTAACACAAGGGACCCAAGGAAGACACCACTAAGACATATAGTAATTAAAATGGCAAAGATAAAGGAGAAGGACAGGCTATTAAAAGCAGCCAAAAAGAGAAATAAGATCACATACAAAGGAAAGCCCATCAGGCTATCATCACACATCTCAGCAGAAACCTTAAAGGCCAGAAGGAAGTGCCATAATGTACTTAATGCAATGAAGCAGAAGGGCCTAGAACCAAGATTACTTTATCATGCAAGATTATCATTTAAACTGAAGGAGGGATTAAACAATTTCCAGATAAGCAAAAGCAGAGAATTTAACTCCCACAAACCATCCCAACAGTGAATTTTTGAGGGATTACTACAGATGGAAGTGTTCCTAAGGTTTAATAGCTGTCACCAGAGGTAATAAAACCACACAGTAAAGAAAGTAGAACAGCTAAGTACTAAGAAAATGGAAAATTAAATTAACTATCCACAAAGTCAATCAACGGATAGACAAAGAGTACAGAATATGATACCTAATATATAAAGAATGGAGGAGGAAGAAAAAGGAGGAGAAAAAAAAAAGAACCTTTAGATTGTGTTTGTAATAGCATATTAAGTGAGTTAAGTTGGACTCTTAGATACTAAGGAAATTAGCCATGAACCTTTGGTAACTATGAATCTAAAGCCTGCAATGCCAATAAGTACATACCTATTGATAATCACCCTAAATGTAAATGGACTGAATGCACCAATCAAAAGACATAGAGTCACTGAATGGATGAAAAAACAAGACCGATCTATATGCTGCCTACAAGAGACTCACTTTAAACCCAAAGACACAGACAGACTAAAAGTCAACGGATAGAAAAAGATATTTCATGCAATAAATAGGGAGAAAAAAGCAGGAGTTGCAGTACTTGTATCAGACAAAATAGACTTCAAAACAAAAAAGTCAGAGGACACAAAGAAGGACATTACATAATGATGAAAGGGTCAATCCAACAAGAACATATAACCATTATAAAAATCTGTGCGCCCAACACAGGAGCACCTACAAATGTGAAACAAATACTAATAGAATTAAAAGGGGAAATAAAATGCAATGCATTCATTCTAGGAGACTTCAACACTCCACTCACTCAGAAGGACAGATCAACCTGAAAGAAAATAAGTAAGGAGACAGAGGCACTGAACAACACAATAGAACAGACAGACCTAACAGACATTTACAGAACACTCCACCCAAAAGCAGCAGAATACACATTCTGCTCAAGTGCACATGGAACATTTTCAAGAATAGATCATATACTAGGCCACAAAAAGAGCCTCCGTAAATTCAAAAAGATTGAAATTGTACAAACCACTTTCTCAGACCACAAAGGTATTAAACGAGAAGTAAATTACGCAAAGAAAATGAAAAATCCCAAAAACACATGGAGGCTTCACAACATGATCCTAAATAACCAATGGATCAATGACCAAATAAAAACAGACATCAAGCAATATACAGAGACAAATGACAACAATAATTCAACACTGCAAAATCTCTGGGACGCAGCAAAGGCCATGTTAAGAGTAAAGTATATTGCAATATAGGCCTACCTCAGGAAAGAATAACAACCCCATATGAACACTCTAAGCTCACAATTAATGAAACTAGAAAAAGAAGAACAAATGAGGCCCAAAGTCAGCAGAAGGAGGGACATAATAAAGATAAGAGCAGAAATAAATAAAATCGAGAAAAATAAAACAATAGAAAGAATCAATGAAAATAAGAGCTGCTTCTTCAAGAAAATAAACAAAATAGATAAACCACCTAGCCAGACTTATCAAGAAAAAAGAGAGTCTACTCACATAAGCAGAATCATAAATGGAAAGGAAAAATCACTAAGGATACCACAGAAATATAAAGAATTATTAGAGAATACTATGAAATATTATATGCTAACAAACTGAATAACCTAGAAGAAATGGACAACTTTCTAGAAAAATACAACCTTCCAAGGCTGACCAAGAAAGAAGCAGAAAATCTGAACAGATCAATTACCAGCAACGAAATTGAACTGGTAATCAAAAACCTGACTAAGAACAAAATTCCTGGTCCAGATGGCTTCAGTGCTGAATTTTATCAGACATTTACTGAAGACCTAATACCCATCCTCCTTAAAGTTTTCCAAAGAGTAGAAGAAGAGGGAATACTTCCAAACTCATTCTCTGAGGCCAGCATCACTCTAATACCAAAACCAGGAAAAGACACCACAAAAAAAGAAAATTACAGACCAATATCCCTGATGAACATAGATGCAAAAATACTCAAAAAATATTAGCAAACCGAATTCAAAAATACATCAAAAAGATCATCCATCATGACCAAGTAGAATTTATTCCAGGGATGCAAGGATGGTACAGCATTCGAAAATCCATGAACATCATCCACTACCATCAACAAAAAGAAGGACAAAAACCATATGATCATCTCCATAGATGCTGAAAAAGCGTTCTACAAAATTCAACATCCATTCATGATAAAAACTCTTAACAAAATGGGTATAAGGGGCAAGTACCTCAACATAATAAAGGCCATATATGACAAACCCACAGGCAACATTATACTTAACAGCGAGAAGCTGACAGCTTTTTCTTTAAGATCGGGTACAAGACAAGGATGCCCACTCTCCCCACTTCTATTCAACATAGTACTAGAGGTACTAACCACGGCAATCAGACAACACAAAGAAATAAAAGGCATCCAGAATGGCAAGCAAGAAGTTAAACTGTCCCTGTTTGCAGATGACATGATATTGTACATAAAAAACCCTCAAGAATCCACTCCAAAACTACTAGATCTAATATCTGAATTCAGCAAAGTTGCGGGATACAAAATTATTATGCAGAGATCTGTGGCATTCCTATACACTAACAATGAACTAGCAGAAAGAGAAATCAGGAAAACAATTCCATTCACAGTTGCAGCAAAAAGAATAAAATACCTAGGAATAAACCTAACCAAGGAAGTGAAAGACCTATATTCTGAAAACTACAAGACAGTCATGGGAGAAATTAAGGAAGATACCAATAAATGGAAACACATCCCGTGCTCATGGATAGGAAGAATTAATATTGGCAAAATGGCCATCCTACCTAAAGCAATCTACAGATTCAATGCAATTCCTATCAAAATACCAACAGCATTCTTCAACGAACTAGGGAAAATCGTTCTAAAATTCTTATGTAACCACAAAAGACCCCAAATACCCAAAGCAATCCTGAGAAGGAAGAATAAAGCTGGGGGGATTATGCTCCCCAACTTCAAGCTCTACTAAAAGCCACAGTAATCAAGACAATTTGGTACTGGCACAAGAACAGACCCATAGACCAATGAAACAGTCCAGAGAGCCCTCATATAAACCCAAGCATATATGGTCAATTAATATATGATAAAAGAGCCATGGACATCCAGTGGGGAAATAACAGCCTCTTCATGAGCTGGTGTTGGCAAAACTGGACAGCTACATGTAGGAGAATGAAAATGGATTATTGTCTAACCCCATACACAAATATAAACTTGAAATGAACCAAAGACCTGAATGTAAGTCATGAAACCATAAAACTCTTAGAAGACAACATAGATAAAAGTCTCCTGAATATAAGCATGAGCAACTTCTTCCTGAACGCATCTCCTCGAGCAAGAGAAACAAAAGCAAAATTGAACTCAAGGGACTACATCAAACTAAAAAGTTTTTGTACAGCAAAGGACACCATCAACAGAGCAAAAAAGCATCCTACAGTATGAGAGGATATATTTGTAAATGACATATCCGACAAGAGGTTAACATCCAAAATATATAAAGAACTCACACGCCTCAACACCCAAAAAGCAAATAACCCAATTAAAAAATGAGCAGAGGATATGAAGAGACAGTTCTCCAAAGAAGAAATTCAGATGGCCAACAGACATATGAAAACATGCTCCACATCACTAATCATCAGGGAAATGCAAATTGAAACCACAATAAGATATCACCTCATACCAGTAAGGATGGCCAGCATCCAAAAGACTAAGAACAACAAATGCTGGCGAGGGAGCGGAGAAAAGGGAACCCTCCTACACTGCTGGTGGGAATGTGAACTAGTTCAACCATTGTGGAAAGCAATATGGAGGTTCCTCAAAAAACTAAAAATAGAAATACCATTTGACCCAGGAATCCCACTCCTTGGAATTTATCCAAAGAATACAACTTCTCAGATTCAAAAAGACATATGCACACCCATGTTTATCACAGCACTATTTACAATAGCCAAGATATGGAAGCAACCTAAGTGTCTATCAGTAGATGAATGGATAAAGAAGATGTGGTACATATACACAATGGAATACTATTCAGCCATGAGAAAGAAACAAATCCTACCACTTGCAAGAACATGCAGCTGGAGGATATTATGCTCAGTGAAATAAGCCAGGTGGAGAAAGACAAGTGCTAAATAATTTCCCTCATTTTTGGAGTATAACAATGAAGCAAAACTGAAGGAACAAAATAGTAGCAGACTTAGAGACTCCAAGGAACTAGTGGTTACCAAAAGGGAGGGATGTGGGAGGGCGTGTGGGGAGGGTGGGAGAAGGGGATTGAGGGGTATATGTTTAGTACAAATGGTGTGGGGGGATCACAGGGAAAACAGTGTAGCACAGAGAAGGCAAACTAGTGAATCTGTGGCATCTTACTACACTGATGGACAATGACTGCATTGGGGTATGGGTGGGGACTTGATAATATGGGTAAATGTAGTAACCACATTGTGTTTTCATGTGAAACTTTCATAAGAGTGTATATCAACAATACCTTAATAAAAAATCAAATAAATCAATACATACATACATACATAACATATGCTTCATGATCTCCAGACACTTCTTTGGTAAACTTATCTCTTAGAGTGGCGCACTCATATCAGCTATTCATTTACAGATTTGCCTACCCCACTAAACTACACTGCTCTAAAATTATAGCAGTTATTTTCAACAGCTTTTTATGATACATGTGAGGGAGATATTCAAACGTATGTCATTCTCCCACAAAAACTTTACCACCAGTTACCTGTAATGCTACTTTATTCTCACCCACTCACAGAAGCATATTAGAATACAAATAAATAAATCTATCATAGGAATAAGCTTTAATTTAACATATATTGTTATTTCGATAGTTATGAAACATATAAAATATGTATCAGATAGAAGGATATTTTAAGTAATAATAAACAAAAACATTTAGAACCATGTACTCACTATCAAGCTTGACATAAAATATTACCAGTATCTTTAAAGATATCCCCACTTCTTGTTGGTCACATAACTTCTGACTTAAAGAGGAAACGACCATCCCGAATTTTATTAATCTTTCTTTTGTTTTCCTCACTATTTTTATACATTTGTATGTATCATCCTTAAGCAATATAACAATTACTTTCTCTCTTTATGAATTTTAAATAAATACAATAATATTATATATATTCTGCTATGATTTGCTTTTATAACCCAATATTATGTTTTGAAAATTCATCCTTGATATATATGCCTGGGTTAATTCATTTGGATTGCTAAATAAATAATATTTTCATGGTATATATATACCAGAATGTATTTTATCCATTTTATAGCATATGAACATTTGTGTTTTTCCCCCCAGTTGTAGTAATACTGCAACATTATATTCATCTGAGTGCATGCCTAAGAATTCATCCAAATTAAGATATATACATAAAATGAAATTACGGGGTTGTTGAGTATATATGCATGTTCAACCTTACTAAGTAATATCAAATCATTTTCTGAAATTGTTGGTTTAATTTACACTCTTAACAACAACATATGAGTTCCCAGTAAATTCAAAAAGATTAAAATTGTACCAACCAACTTCTCAGATCACAAAGGTATAAAACTACAAATAAATTGTACAACGAAAACAAAAAGGCTCACAAACACATGGACGTTTAACAACATGCTCCTAAATAATCAATGGATCAATGACCAAATTAAAAAAGAGATCAAGCAATGTATGGAGACAAATGAAAACAACACCACAATGCCCCAACTTCTGTGGGACACAGCAAAGACAGTTCTAAGAGGAAAGTGTATAGCAATCCAGGCCAATTTAAAGAAGGAAGAACAATCCCAAATGAGTAGTCTAAATTCACAATGATTGAAACTGGAAAAAGAAGAACAAATGAAGCCAAAACTCAGCAGAAGTAAGGACATAATAAAGATCAGAGAAGAAGTAAATAAAATTGAGAAGAATAAAACAACAGAAAAAATTAATGAAACCAAGAGCTGGTTCTTTGAGAAAATAAACAAAATAGATAAACCCCTAGCCAGACTTATCAAGAGAAAAAAGAGAATCTACACACACAAACACAATCAGAAATGAGAAAGAAAAATCATTATGGACACCACAGAAATACAAAGAATTATTAGAGAATACTATGAAAATCTATAGGCTAACAAACTGGATAACCTAGAAGAAATGGACAACTTTCTAGAAAAATACAACCTTCCACGACTGACCCAGAAAGAAACAGAAAATCTAAACAGACCAATTACCAGCAATGAAATTGAATGAGTAATCAAAAACTACCCAAGAACAAAATCCTTGGAGCAGATGGATTCATCGCTGAATTTCATCAGACATTTAGTGAAGACCTAATAACCCATTCTCCTTAAAGTTTTCCAAAAAAATAGAAGAGGAGGGAATACTTCCAAACTCATTCTATGAGGCCAGCATGACTCTAATACCAAAACCAGGCAAAGACACCACAAAAAAAGAAAATTACAGACCAATATCCCTGATGAACGTAGATGCAAAAATACTCAACAAAATATTAGCAAACCGAATTCAAAAATACATCAAGAGGCTCATACACCATGATCAAGTGGGATTCATCCCAGGAATGAAAGGATGATACAACATTAAAAAATCCATCAACATCATCCACATCAACAAAAAGAAGGACAAAAGCCACATGATCATTACCATAGATGGTGAAAAAGCATTTGACAAAATTCAACATCCATTCATGATAAAAACTCTCAACAAAAGGGGTATAGAGGGCAAGTACCTCAACATATTAAAGGCCATATATGACAAACCCACAGCCAACACCATGCTTAACAGTGAGAAGCTGAAAGCTTTTTCTCTAAGATTGGGAACAAGACAAGGATGCCCACTCTCCCCGTTTTTATTCAACATAGTACTGGAGGTCCTAGCCATGGCAATCAGACAACATAAAGAAATAAAAGGCATCCAGATTGGTAAGGAAGAAATCAAACTGTCCCTGTTTGCAGATGACATGATACTGTACATAAAAAACCCTAAAGAATCCACTCCAAAACCATTAGATCTAATATCAGAGTACAGCAAAGTTGCAGGATACTAAATTAATACACAGAAATTGGTTGCATTCCTATATACCAAGGATGAACTAGCAGAAAGAGAAATCAGGAAAACAATTCCATTCACAACTGCATCAAAAAGAATAAAATACCTAGGAATAAACCTAACCAAGGAAGTGAAAGACCTACACCCTGAAATCTACAATATACGCCTAAGAGAAATTAAATGGGCACTAATAAATGAAAATTCATTCCTTGCTTCTGGGTAGGAAGATTTAATATTGTCAAAATGGCCATCCTGCCTAATGCAATCTACAGATTCAATGCAATCCCTATCAAAATACAAACAGCATTCTTCAACGAACTGCAACAAACAGTTCTAAAATTCATATAGAACCACAAGAGACCCCAAATAGCCAAAGCAATCCTGAGAAGGAAGAATAAAGCAGGGGGGATCTCGCTTCCCAACTTCAAGCTCTACTACAAAGCCACAGAAATCAGGACAATTTGGTACTGGCACAGAACAGACCCATAGTCCAGTGAAACAGAATAGAGAGTCCAGATATTAACCTAAGCATATCTAGCCAATTAATATATGATAAAGGAGCCATGGATATACAATGGGGAAATGACAGCCTCTTTAACAGCTGGTGTTGGCAAAACTGGACAGCTACATGTAAGAGAATGAAACCTGATTACTGTCTAACTCCATACACAAAAGTAAACTAGAAATGGATCAAAGACCTGAATGTAAGTCATGAAACAATAAAACTCTTAGAAGAAAACATAGGCAAAACTGTCTTTAATATAAACATGAACTTCTTCATGAACATATCTTCACAGGCAAGGGAAACAAAAGCAAAAATGAACAAGTGGGACTATATCAAACTAAAAGCTTCTGTACAGCAAAGGACACCATCAGTAGAACAAAAAGGCATCCAACAGTATGGGAGAATATATTCATAAATGACATATCTGATAAGGGGTTGACATCCAAATTATATAAAGAGCTCACACACCTCAACAAACAAAAAGCAAAGCCAATTAAAAAATGGGCAGAGGATCTGAACAGATGCTTCTCCAAAGAAGAAATTCAGATGACCAACAGGCACATGAAAAGATGTTCCACATCGCTAATCATCAGAGAAATGCAAATTAAAACCATAATGAGATATCACCTCACACCAGTTAGGATGGCCAACATCCAAAAGACAAACAACAATAAATGTTGGCGAGGATGTAGAGAAAGGGGAACCCTCCTACACTGCTGGTGGGAATGTAAATTAATTCAACCATTGTGGAAAGCAGTATGGAGGTTCCTCAAAAAACTCAAAAAAGAAATACCATTTGACCCAGGAATTCCACTCCTTGGAATTTACCTTAAGAATGCAGCAGCCCAGACTTCCGGGAAGATGGCGGTGTGAGCAGGGCGGCAGAAATCTCTCCCAAAACCATATAAATCTATGAAAACACAGTAAATACAACTATTCCTAAAAGAGAAATCAGAGCACACAGGAAAGTGCACAGCGTGCAGCCACACCTGGGAGGACTCAGCACCCCGCGAGGCGGGTAAGATACAGAATCGCGACCCGGCGGCACCCGAACACTCACCCAGCCCAGCGCGCCGGCGGGAGGAGAGGAGTCAGAGCTGGGAGGGAGTGGAAGAGCAGGTCCGCGAAATAACCAGCCCCGGTGGTCTGCGCCGGAGCACCGGGAGCGCTGACACACATCGCACGGTGTATCAGATATTGGAGAGGCAGAAGGTGCAGGTTTTGAGCCGGGAAGGTGCCGGGACCGTGCAGCCAGTGCCCAGGGACAAGAGAAAAGCGCGCGCCATTTGTAGCGGTCTCGGAGAGGCGGTGGGCCCAGCGAGGGAACACTAGCGACCCTGCGGGCTCAGCCCTGCAGGCTGGAAGTCCTGGGGAACTTCGGTCCCCTTCGCTAGTGCAGCCAGCGCCCAGGGACAAGAGAAAAGCGCGCGCCATCTGTAGTGGTCTCGGAGAGGCGGCGGACCCAGCGAGGGAACACCAGCGCCCCGGCGGGCACAGCCCTGCAGGCTGGAAGTCCTGGGGAACTTCAGTCCCCTTCACTAGTGACAGAAACAAGGGAGCAACCACGCTGGAACTTTATACAGAAAACAATAGCGTCCCATTCATTCCTACCTACAAAAACGGTGCGGCTGCAGCTGCGAATTAGTGGAGCAATAGTGACATCTACAGCACGCATAGAGAATCCATTCCAGAGCCCTGCTGACATAAGTGGCACCTGCCAGCGACCACTCCTGCCAGCATGACAAGACAGAGGAAGCTAATACAGACAAAGCTCACCAAGATTCAGAGCCCCTCTGAGAGGGAATCTGAAGAGATGGAAATGCAGCATCTTCCTGAAAATGAATTCAGAATAAAAGTTATAACCATGCTGATGGATCTACAGAGAAATATGCAAGAGCTAAGGGAGGAAGTGAGGGAAGTCAGGAAAGATAATGCAGAAATGAGACAAGCCATCGAAGAGCTCAGCAGCAGACTGGACGAGATGCAAGACACTGTTAATGCAATAGAAATCAGAGAACAGGAACACAGAGCAGCTGAGGCAGAGAGAGAAAAAAGGATCTCTAGGAATGAAAGAATATTAAGAGAACTATGTGACCAATCCAAAAGGAACAACATTCGCATTATAGGAGTACCAGAGGAAGAAGAGAGAAAAAGGGATAGAAAGTGTCTTTGAAGAAATAATTGCTGAAAACTTCCCGATGCTGGGGAAGGAAATAGTCTCGCAGTCCATGGAAGCCCACAGATCTCCTCACACGAGGGACCCCAGGAAGATAACACCAAGACACTTAATAATTAAAATGGCAAAGATCAAAGATAAGGACAGAGTATTAAAGGCAGCTAGAGAGAGAAAAAAGATCACCTTCAAAGGAAAACCCATCAGACTAACATCAGACTTTTCAACAGAAACCTTACAGGCTAGAAGAGAATGGCATGATATATTTAACGCAATGAAACAGAAGGGCCTCGAACCAAGAATATTGTATCCAGCACGATTATCATTTAAATATGACGGCGGGATTAAACAATTTTCAGACAAGCAAAAGCTGAGAGAATTTGCCTCCCATAAACCACCTCTACAGGACATCTTAAACGGACTGCTCTAGAGGGAAGCACTCCTAAGACTAAAAAGATGTCACCAGAGAAAATAAAATCATAGCAAGAAAGCAGAACACCCAAAACTAACTAAAGGCAAAGAATAAAACACCTAGTATATAGGAACTTCCGGGAAGATGGCGGTGTAAGCAGGGCAGCAGAAATCTCCTCCCAACACTAAATTTATCTACGAAAACACAGAAAATACATCTATTCCTAAAAGAGAGACGAGAGTACACAGGAAGGCGCACAGCGTGCAGCTACACCCGAGAGGACTCGGCACCCCAAGAGGCGGGTAAGATACGGAGCCGCGACCCGGCGGACCCGAGCCCTCCCCCACCCCAGCGCACCGGCGGGAGGAGAGGATTCGGAGCCGGGAGGGAGTGGAAGTACACCCCGCGAAGTAGCCAGCCCCGGTGATCTGCGCGGGGAGCGCTGACCCACATTGCGCAGTGCAGCAGAGATTGGAGAGACAGAGGGGCAGGATCTGAGCGGGGAACGCGCCAGGGGGCTTGCAGCCGGCTCCGGGAAGGAAAAAAAAAGTGCGCGCTTTCCTCAGCGGTCTTAAAGAGACAGGAGCCCAGCGGAGGAGCCGGATCGCCCCAGCACACTCAGCCCAGCAGGCTGGGAGTTCTGGGGAGTTTCAGACGCCTTAGCTGGCGACTGAGGAAGCGTAGCCATACTTAACACTTCTCACTGAGATCAACAGCCTCCTATTCGTTCCCACCCCTGCCAGAGCGATAAAGGGCCCTGCGGAGCGGCACAGTCACAGCTGTGGAATAGTGGGGCAATAGCGCCACCTAGAGCATTCCCACAGAATCTACGTCCGGTGGGCTTTTTTTTTGTTTTTTTTGTTTTGTTTTTGTTTTTTCTTTTCTTTCTTTTTTCTTTTTTTCTTTCTTTCTTTTTTTGTTTTTTTCTCTTTTTTTTTTCTTCTCTTTTTAAAGTCTTAAAGAGCCCAGCTGACATACGTGGCAACTATCAGTGACCAAATTATACAGCCTTGAAAAGACAGAGGAATATGGTTCAGACCAAAATCAACCAGACAACCCCAGAGAGGGAGTCTGAAGGGATGGAAATGCACAGCCTCCCTGAAAAAGAATTCAGAATAAAAGTCATAACCATGCTGATGGACCTACAGAGAAATGTGCAAGGGCTGAGGGAGGAAGTGAGGGAACTGAGGAAAGACAATACAGAAATCAGACAAACGATTGAGGGGCTTAACAGCAGAATGGATGAGATGCAAGAGACTGTTAATGGAATAGAAAACAGAGAACAGGGGTACAGAGCAGCTGAGGCAGAGAGAGATAAAAGGATTTCTAGGAATGAAAGAATATTAAGAGAACTGTGTGACCAATCCAAACGGAACAATATTCGCATTATAGGAGTACCAGAGGAAGAAGAGAGAGAAAAAGGGATAGAAAGTGTCTTTGAAAAATAATTGCTGAAAACTTTCCCTCGCTGGGGAAGGAAGTAGTCTCGCAGTCCACCGAAGCTCATAGATCTCCCAACACAAGGGACCCAAGGAAGACAACACCAAGACACATAATAATTAAGATGGCAAAGATCAAAGATAAAGACAGGGTATTAAAGGCAGCTAGAGAGAGAAAAAAGATCACCTACAAAGGAAAACCCATCAGACTATCAGACTTCTCAACAGAAACCTTACAGGCCAGAAGAGAATGGCATGATATATTTAACGTAATAAAACAGAAGGGCCTCGAACCAAGAATATTGTATCCAGCACGATTATCATTTAAATATGATGGAGGGATTAAACAATTTCCAGATAAACGAAAGTTAAGAGAATTTGCGTCTCATAAGCCACCACTACAGGATATCTTAAATGGACTGCTCTAGATGGAAGCACACCTAAGGCTAAAAAGATGTCACCAGAGGGAAAAAAAA
>JAVSCE010011185.1:0-54223 GCA_032199065.1 Smutsia gigantea
AGACATTCCCCGCGTGCTTTGGGGATGCAGCGGGAGGGGGCGGGGCAGCGCGCCGGCGGGAAGCGCCGGGAAAGGCCTTTTACGGACAGGGCCCTGAAGGCTTTCCCGGCGCCCGGCCTCGGGGCGCTCCGGCCGCACTGCTCCCCGCCCCCGAGGGCGAGAGGAGGGAAGACGTCAGGAGGGGCTGGCCAGAGGGAGGAAAGGGCCAGGGCGACCCATCCCTGAGGTCTGCGGGGCTTTTAGCTCTAGTCGGAGCCAGGGACTGACCTTTACTGAGGACCTCGGACGTGCCAGGCACCTTGCCAATGCTCTGTGAGTCCTCAGCTACGTGGGGAGGGCGTGATGGCTAGCCCCAGCGTACAGATGAAGCTGCAGCTTGCGGGCATCTTCTCCAGGCCACAGGGCAAGTCACGAGTGGGGGAGCCCGGGCGTCCCTGCTGACCCCTGTGTGGCAGCTGAAGGCTGTCGGACCCGCCCTCTGTTGTACTGACCTACTGGGGTGGACAGCTGTCAGCTGCGGTGGAATCTGGGGGTTCAACAGCAGCTCAGGAAACTCCGGCCCCACGTGGCAGGACCTGAGATGCCAACCCTAGGGCAAGAGAGTGTCATTCCTCGCCTCCTGTAGACAGTCCCCACTTTCCCAGGGAAACAGACGGGATACCATCGGCCCACTGCTACCTTGCTGGTACCTGACTCCGGGGGTCCTGGGAGGGACAGAAGGCGAGACTTCCAGGGGGGTTTCTGGGCTACCCACTGTGGCACCAAGTCCTAGGGCAGCCCGCAGGGCGGAGCCAACTCTCCACCACACTCTCAACACACACACCTCCCAGCGCCACCAGCAGGGCCCGCCCACCGCAGCCGCCTGACTCCAGGACCTCGTGGCGCAGAGGGCTAGAGCGCCCCCCAGTGGCAGGCGCGGGAAAGAGCAAGGAGAGGGGCCGGGCATCAGCCCCGCCAGGGCTGCTCAAGCTTCTGGTTGTGTCCAGAGTTCACCAGCTTCCTCGCCCACCAAATCTTGTTATCCTTAGCCTCAGCTGAAATCTAAGTGAACCTCCCAGGGAATTTCGAAATTCCCTGCTCTTGGAGACTGCCCGTCACCTTGGAGCCCACTTATCCACCCCATCCACCACCATCTTATTAGCCAAGCACGACTGCAGCCTGGCTGGCAAGCTGCCATCCATTAAAGCCCCCAGGGAGTACTGCCTGCACTGCCACCGGCTGCGCTGGGAGGAGCTCAGGTCTGAAGTGAGCCCGGCCCGACTGGTGGGTGAGGACCGGGTGGGCAGAGGCCACTGCCGTTTGCCAGGCAAGGGGAGACCTCAGAGCTGAGACGGCGCAGCCAAAGCTCATTCACTATGCTCTCCTTTCTACCTGGCACAGTGCCTGGCACAGAGCGGACCCTCTGTTGAATGTTTACTGAATTGATGCCATTGTTAAAAGGAGAGGAAAAATATGGGTGGGGTTGGGGGAATCAAGGAACTGTTGTTCCCAGTGGGCCTGGGGCCTGGAGAAAAGCAGGCCCAGAGAACTGGAAAAGGGAGGACCCCCACCCCACTCCTCATTCTCAACATCTCCATCCAGATAGGGGGAGCAAGCAGGGACCCAAGAACTGCATCTGGTTGTTTCTTTAATTGAATGCAGACTCATTCATAGAAAACAGAAACACAACCATAGCACGGAAACAGACATTAAATGGAGCTCTGAAAACAGATCCAGACCCACCTTCTCTCCCCAGCCCAAGGGAGAGCTATAAAAACAAGTAGGGTAGAATAAAACACTTTCCCATTCGGTGGCAGAGGCCCGACCTGCCCTCCCCAGCTTGGGCCTCTGGAACGGACCTGGTAGGGCGACAGCGATCCAAGGACCAGAGCCCCCCAGGCCCAGCGCCGGGGTGACTCAGTGTAAACTCCAAACTTTCACATGTATGCGTGTGTGTGGCTAACACGAAACTGGGCTGAAGACTGGACGGAAACTTGGAAGCCAGCCCTGCGTCCCAGAGCGAGGGGCCCTGGGCATGAGGGGAGTACGCCCTGCCTGGAGCCCCTCTCTGACCCTCTAAGGCGGACTGGCGTGCGGACAGGCACTCGCACGGCCGCAGAGGCAGGGTGTCCTGGGCTCTTCGCAGTCCCCCTCACCCTGGACATTCTTGGGCAGTGTCTATGGCACTGAAAGGCCCCCAGCTGGGGCTTGGCAGGACTTAAGGACCTAGGAAGAGAAAGGGATGAGTCACTTCCCTCCGATTCTGGTGCCAACATCAGTCTGGGGGCTGATGGGATAGGAAGGTGACCTCACACGTGGGCTGACCCTCACTGCTAAGGAGCCAGCCTTGTGCACAGGTCAGAGGGAGGAGGCAGCACTGCCAGGGTCCCCTTGTGGGCCTTAGCACCAAAAGCCTGGCACCGGCTGCCAGCCCTCAAAACCATACAGCGCCATTCATCCTGGCTGCCCAGAACAGGCAGTGACGGCAGCCAGGTCTAGCCCCAAAAGAAGTGGGGCCCTGGTGCAGGATAGAGGGCCAAGCTCAGACTGGGCCCTAGAGGGGGAGCTTGGGAGCCCCAGGCTGTGGGTCCCGGGTTGGGGGGCAGGGAGGGATGAGCAGAATGCAGGTGCGAGATGGGCAGGAAACACGTCCCTCCTTCCTCCTGCAGAGGGACCGATGGACAGCCATCAGACGAGCCCCCAGGGAAGGCCCCGACGCTAAGAGAGCAGCAATTTGGCCAACATTTCAAGTTTTGGGGGAGCAGGCCCTGGCAGAAGGTGACTGCAAGGCTCAAGGCCGCTGCTATGACTGTCCTGGACCCAGCCTGGGCTGGACCTCGCTGTCCTGCTGCCACCCAGCGTGGGGCGGCCAGGCTGGACTCACACCCCCGGTGCTACAGAGGCTCTGGGCAGTGAGGCAAGGAGCACAGGGCCCCAGGAGTAAAGCAAGGGGCCCGGCTTCCGCTAGAAGACATAGATCTTGTCTCGCTGCACAGTGTCCAGGTCGTCGTCCAGTGTCAGCAACACCTGAGGGGCAGAAGCTGAGTCAGGCACAGGAAAGGGGGGCGACCTCCACCTCTCCTCCACCCTCCTCGGGCAGAAGAACCTCACATACCAGGAACGACCCAAACATGGCAATGGAGGAGAGGAAGTGCCAGATGTCGTGGTCGTCAAAGAAGCCGAGGAGGATGCAGCCCCGGTTGTGCTCTCGGGACTCCGCGGGGGTTTTCTGGGGGAGCAGGGAAAGCAGCTTGCTGACAGGCCCTGCGAGCTGGGGCCAGACCCGCCCCCCCAGGGCGCTCCCTGCTCCCAGCCCAGGGAGAGCACCCCCTTCTCCCCCACATCTAGGAACTGGCCTTGTTACAGGTGCCTCCCCAAGGACACTGGCTCCTGCCCTTTCCTCCCCCCACTCTCACCACCCCGCCCCCAGCCATCCTTCCTCCCTTCATCTGGGCAGAGGGTGGATCGCCTTGAGCCACTACAAGGCCACAGCAGCCTCCTAACTCGGTTGCGCCTTGGACTCCGCCCCCTGCTCTAGTAAGTCCTCCCTGGCTCCTCCGCGCTCATTTTTTCCCTAAAGTGCAATTGGCAGGTCCAGTACTGCTCCCCAAGGACGACAGTAGCCATAACCAGTGGGCCATGACCTGAGGCCCTCCGGGTCCTCCATGCTCTCCGCCAAGAACCTCTAGCCAACCACCAATGGCTGGACACCGCCCTGCATCTGGGGGCTGTGTGTGCCACACAGAGGCCCAGAGATGACATGAACAACCTGCCATGCCCTCAAGGTGTTCTCGGGCTTCACTGAGTGCATTCACTGACCCCCAATCTGCCTCCTCTAGCTCTGCCTCTGTATCACTACTCACATCACTGCATCTCTGAGCCACAGGACCCTTCCCCATCACCCAGGGCCTTTAAAAGAGCCAAGAGCAAGGCCTGCCTTCTCCAGGAAGCTTTCCTGGATCTCCTGACTTAGAGGCCTCTCTGCCCTCCACACTCCTGTAAACCCCCTCTGCTTGTTTTGCCTACATCCTTCATCTCATATATCATATTGTAAAAGGCAAGCCAGGAACTCACAGTCTTGTCTCTCTGAAACTAGACAGTAAGTGCTTCAAAGGCAGAGACCATGCCAGACTTAGTTCTGATCACAGAATCAAAATCTGACCCATTGCAGGTGCCCAGTGAGGCAGAGGGGAGAGCCTCACATCTCCGGGTTCAAGCCCCAGCTGTGCCCTCACTGGCTGTGTGACCTTGGGCAGGTCACTTGGCCTCTCTGAGGCTCAGTTGCCCACAGGTAAATAGGGATACCTCCATGCTGGCACACTGAATGTTAGGAGGATTAAAGGAGAAAGCAGATGTGAAAGACACAGTAGGTGCTTACAAATGAGGCTGGAAAAGAGAACTGGCCCTTTGCTGACTCACAGTAAGACTGTGGACAATCCTCCCCGCAGCAGGACTACTCACCTGCCAGGTGCTGAGTCCCTGGAAGAAGAAGAAGAGGGCAAAGCCCCAGACCACCGAGGTGCAGACGATGCAGAGCAGGGGGATGAGCTTGATCCTCTCCCCACTCCGGAGCTGGGAGGGGGCCGGAAGGACAGCCTGAGGGCCAGGCCTTGCTCCACCCCACTTCCCCTCCTGCGCATTTCAGGGTGTATCCCTCAGCAAGGCCTCTAGGACTGTACCATTACCTCACGCAGCTGCACAGCTCAACCCGTCCCCACACTAGCAGCCTGGTGTCCTCCCCTATGATGTCCACCCTGGCGGGGACTCCATGTGCCCGAACCGTGTGCAGGCAGAGGGCACCCGCCGGGGACTCTCCCTGTGCAGAGAGCCCCTCACATGGGATGGCATCAGAGTCCCTTAGGAAGGAGCTGGCCCTCGGAGGCCCAGGCCTACCAGAGACTCAGGGGGCCCCACCTTCTCGACCCCCTCTGGACTGAATGGGGTGCTTACCCACCGTGGCCTGAAATGCTACCGTTTCACAGGCCTGTCTCAGAATATGGAAGGGGCTCAGTAAGTGGGTGTCAGGATACAGCTGGCTCCCAGGGAGTGTACACAAGAGACTTGAGCCTCTCCCCTCCTCAAACCTCACTGGCATAGACAGATGGACAGAAAACACTCCCCCTCAGTGCTGCCACGTAGGCCAGGCCACCTCCTGTCCCAAAAGTAGAGCAGCTGGCATAGCAGGTGCAGCTGTCTGCACTCACCTTCATAATAATGTAGAAGGCGAAATAGAGAAGCAGGTTGCAGATGCCAATGGCCAGCAAATAGGAGGCGAAATCATTGGGGCGCATGAGGAGCCCATAGGCAGCCCTGGCGAGAGGGGAGCGCTGGTGAAGCAGGGAGGGTGCTCCCCCGCCCCACCCCTTTTATTGTGATATGAGGCTGGGTTCAGAGGCCCACAGAGGATTCTAGAGCCCCAGGTGCCAATGCCTCTCTCCTCAGACCCCATTTCTCATGCCCAAAGCTACAAATTTGTCCATGGCCCCCAAGCCAGCCAGTGGCTGGCTAAGTCCCCAGCTGTCCGCCCAGCCAAGCCACCACAGACAATGGCCGGACTCACAGCGACCAGTTGATAATGTTGCCCATAACCAGCAGCACCATGCGGTCCTGGAGGGAAGCAGAGACATGGGGACTGAGAGAGGGGAAGAGAGATGTGGAGAGAAGTGGCAGAAGGCCCACATCAGCGGGTCTGCAGCCCTCCCCTGGGCTCAGCCATGCCCCACTCCCACTGGAGGGGCTGGGCAGGTACCACGTAGAGAGGCCCACTGCACTGCCGGATGCAGTCTGTATAGAGCACATGGAGGATGCGGCGGAAGATCCCCGAGTCTGCAAGGAGGAGGGAAGGTGCTGGAAGGCTTGGGCACTCTTTCTCCCCGGTCCCCTGGCCTGGCAGCTGTGAGGACCCAGGGCTATGCTGACACCTTTAATTCCTCACCCGCTGATTCCTCCAGAGCCCCCAGTGAGAGGGCAGAGCCCAGCAGCCCCCTGTGAGTGCGGGGCCCAAGGCCACCCCACCTCGTTCCGCGGGGCCCCGTGCCCTGCCCTGGGCGTGCCCTCACCCAGCTTCCAGCGGCCCATGTAATAGAGCTGTGTGCTGAGGAGCAAGGTGGCGATGATGTGGATGACCGAGAAGACAACCCAGAATGCTGTGTTCCCTTTGCCGAAGACCTGTTGGGGGCCACCAGGGTAGGGGTGCAGGGGCGCTGAGGAAAGTCGCTCCCACTGCCCACCCCTCCTGCAGGGGAGCTGGGGGCTGATGAGCCAGGCTGGGACTCGCCGGGGCCGGGAAGGCACCTCGGGGAGCTAGTAGGGATCTCTCTTGCAGGAGGTGGAGAGGAGTGCACGCACGCCCATGTGTGAATGCGCGGGCGCCTCTCCCAGGGGGCACAGCAGGTCAGGGCCTCACCACGCCCAGCACAGAGAAAAAGATGACAATGGCCAAGCAGGCGTAGGCACTATAGGCACTGGCGTTGATGTCCGGGTGCCGCTTCTGGTAGAGCTTCAGCATGCAGAGCCCGGCGATCATGTACATGAACGATGTGTCTAGGTTGGGGGACGTGGGTGTGAGCTGCAGAAATACCCTGAGCCTCAGCACAGAACTCCCAGCCCGGACAATCAGAGTGTAGAGAGCCCTGCATGTCAGCACGGCCACAAAGCAAGGCCAGTGACACCAGTCCCTTAGCTGTCCCTGCCACACCACACAGCCAACCCACTAGCTGTCACCCCCAGTCTGACTTCCCCCTTGACAAGGACAGTTGGTCTGAGTACCTAGACATCAAAGGCCCATGTCTTAATCATCTGTTATCTCAGTGTGTGTACATGCCTTTCTGAAACACTTGATGGATGAATGAAAGCTTCCAGAAGCCTACTTTCTATAAGCTAGGATGTGTGCGCACACAGGCACCCAGCTCTGCAGTCCCCTCCAGGGTGAGTGTGGGTGACTCGGGGTGCTGCAGGACTCAGGAAGGTCCCCGCTCCAGGTTCAGCCAGGGCGGCGGCCTCACTCACCAAACTGGAAGTTGGTGTAGTTGGGGCAGACATGATAGCAGGCGCTGAGCAGCCCCTCCATCATCAGGGCTGTGCCCATGGCATAGAACAGGCCGAAGTGTTTAGGGATCCCACATTCCTGTTGGGGAGAAAGAGAAGGGAGAGAGGAGGGGAGGCAGGAAACGAGGAAGGAAGGAGGGAACAGAATTTTAAAAAGGGGGGCTGTGTGAGCGGAGTGAGGGAGTTGTGGGTAGAGCGGCTATAACGCTGGGCAGGGCCAGGCGCAGCGGGCAGCAGCCCCTCACCAGCGCATAGAGGTCATTGCGCAGCAGTGCCCGGTTGTGGTTGATCTCCCGCTGCAGGATGATGAGCAAGAAGAGCAGCCCCAGCAGGATGTACCCCAGGTTGCTGAGGATGTTGTTGAAGGCACTGGAAGGGGCAACACACTGCCTGGGCCTCGGATCTGGCCTCTGCCCGGCCGGACGAGGCCATTGGCTGAGCCCTGCCCTGCCCTATTCCACCATGTTCCCCACCTGAGGTTGCCCAGCGGGTGTGCACAGAGGAAGTTGTAGTAACAGATGTCCTGGTTCCCTGTGACGTTCACCACCTGCAGCAGGCAGCAGCCGCTCAAGCCCGCAGCCCGGGAGAGGGGCCCCAGGTCCCAGCCCCCACCGCACTGCCCGGGCCCGCTGCACAGCGCACAGGACGTGCCCGGTGACCAGCATGTGCAGCACATGCGCCAGGCAGGCCCTGGGGTGGCTGACACGCGGAGGCGGCACCGTGACTGGGGTTCCTGTCCCACAGTACAGAGAAAGAGGAAGGGAAACCGAGACTTACAAAGTCCCAGGACCCATTTCACAGATTCCCGCCATCGGCCAGGGAGGAGCCAGCCTCGCTGTTGTGCTGACCCTCCTTGGCAGATGAGGAAACTGATGCGCACAGACACAGACGGTAAGGCAGCAGCTGGGCGACTTGCACAAGGCCACTCGGCTGGTATGGCAGCGCCGGGTGCAAACCCAGGTCCCGTGACCTGCGCCCCGTGCTCGCCGCAGAGCCTGGGGAGGGGAAGCCCTGCCCCTGCCTAGGGCAGAGGGGAGCCGCGGCTCCCGAGCATGCGCCGCAGGCCCCTGCCGCTCACCGTCTGGTAGGTGATCACGAGCTGCACCACCGGAAGCGCATAGAAGACGGCGATGGTGGCGATGTTCCTGCGGGGCGGGAGGGCGGCGGTGAGGCGGCGGGGCCCAGAGCCCACGCCCCTGCGGCTGACAGGAAGCCCGCCCACTCACCAGAAGTAGATCTGGTACTTTTTCCGCAAAACACGCTTGTCCTTGCGAGCCAGGTCGGCCACATAGAGGTATTGCTGGGGAGAAGCTGGCGTGAGCTCCGCCTTACACCGCCGGGGGAAGCCCTCCCGCCCGGGGCAGAGGGGGCCGGAGAAGCCCCCGCACAGGCCAGGATGCCGGTGGGCAGGGTTCTAGGCTGCCCCCTTGCGGCGGGCGCATCGGTCCCACAGCGCTGGGAGTCCGGTTCCCTGGACTCTGTCCTGCCTAGCTGAATACTTCCCCTTTGCTTCCCTAAGAAGCCACCCCAGAGGGAGACACGCTGGGACCCGGACACAGAATCTCCCTTCCATGGGGAACCCGACCACCGGCCTGTACGGTGTCAGACCTTGGTGCGAATGACGTTCTTGTCCGAATCGATGTCAGTCAAGGTGTCATAGTCATCCTCCTCCACGGAGCTCATGGAGTCCAGTCGGGGCCGGGTACCCACGGGGTCAAGAGAGCGCTCTGGGGCAGGAAGGGAGGAAAGGTTGCCTGGTGGGCACGGAAGCCGAGGTCTGCTCCCACCCACCTGGGGCAATTGTCACAATTACGAGGCAGTCAGAAGAGGCAAACTGTGGGCTCAGAGCAGGGGTGGAGGTGGGCTCAGGCCCTGGGAAGAAGTATCAGGTGCTCCTAAGTCCTTGAGGGGAGCAAGGGTAGGCGCTGAGAAGAGGCCGCTAAACAGGGACCGCTCCAGCCCTGCCCCCTCACTGAGCTAGGGCTTCCAGGCCAGGACACTGAGCAGACCCCAGATCCCAGGCACAAGCAACAGGAGGAAATCTGGCAGAAGGCATGCTGATTAGACGGTGCCCAGCTGTGTGTGGGTTCTGAGAAGAGACTGCCTTGGCCCCCGCTGAGTAAAGACCCAGTGGGCCCTGGGGTGCAGGCAAGGGTGAGAGGCTGCCTCTAGGAAGAGCACCCAATCCTTTATTCTGTTCTTTTCTAGTGCCTTCAGAAGCTCTCTCCTGTGACCTTGCCTGACAGAAGCCCCCAGAGGGCAGGACATGACACCCCTGTCTGCAAGCCTTACCCCAGCAGGCCAGGGAGTTGGGGTGCTGGCCAGCACACCAGCAAACCAGAACACCTGACCTGGGAGCAGGCAGCTGGGCGCCAGCCCACTGGCACCAGGGGCCAGTGTCTGCTCATCTCAAAGGACACAAGAGCTGGCAGTTCTTGGTATTAGATGGGGAGCCATGCACAAAGCATCTTCCTGGCCCTGGAGCCTACCCGCTCCAGTCAACCACCCTGGCAGGAGCTGATTGGCAGAACAGCCCCCCACCACATCTACCCATGGCAATGTACAGCTGCCGCATCTGGCCAAAGGGGAGGCGCCGCTTGAACTGGTCCTGCCCTTCAAAGGAAAGGGAAAGTTACCATGGAAGGGGCACCAAGGAGAAAAGGGTGGGGGAGGAGAGGGGCAGAGAAATAGCAGGCCCTTTCTGAGCTCCAGCGTTTGGCAGAAGAGGCAGCGGCCCACCGTCAGGTCTCAGCAGCTAGCTCCAGCCCTGCCCCACGCAGCTCTGCCCTGCCTGGCCCACTCACCCTGGTAACTGTAGGACATGTCCCCAGGGCCCGTGCCATCAGCCAGACCATCTGTAGATCCAGAACCGTTCTCTGCAGGGAATGGTACGTGGTAAGGTAGGCAGGAGACCTCAGTGAAGGGGATGCTGGACCCAGCCCCCGGGGGCTCTGAGGAGGCCAACTGCCCCCTTGCCACCTAGGAGACTAGGAGAGGGGCAGGTACTACCTCTGATGTTGACACATACCAAAGGAGCCGTAGTTGTAGCCCTCATAAGGGGAGCTGCCCGGGAAGGAATTGGCCAGGACCCGAGAGTGGCCTGCAATGAGAAGGTCAAGTACCCTTAGCCCTGGAAGCAGACAGAGGCCAAAAGCAGGGAGAGAGGGAAGGAAGAACCCAGAGAGACAGACGCAGAGGGCCCGTGGTAGCAGAGAGAACCTATCCCGCCAACACAACTCCCACCCTCCACCGCCACCTGCGCCGACCCCCATGTATGTCCCCAGTGGGAACACCTACCCCAAATTTAGAGAGAGAAAAGTCAAGGATTCCCGCCACGAAATTACCAGCAAGGACAGACAGCATGGGTCTGCCTGGACCCCCTTGGGCTTCCCCTCCCTCCCCCACTCTGCAGGCCAACTCCTCTGCCCAAGGCACCTGGGGCTCACCAAGGAGAGAAGCTGAGAGAGAAGGTCCCAAGCAGGAGGGAGACAGGAAAAGAGGGAGCGGCGGAAGAAAGGGAGAGAGGGTGAAAGGTTAGTAATCCCAGAGACGGGGAGCTGCCTCATCTGAGACAGACAGACAGTGTAGGCAGCCCCAGAGAGGAAAGCAATGGCAGCCCTTGCAACAGGCGTGTTAGGGACAGACAGGCCCAGTAATCCCAGCCCGTTTCCACCTGGAGAGTGTTACTTCCAATTTGAACATCCAGAAAACCCCACGCCGCCCTTGCTCCTCCAACCTCCCTAGGGGAACCACCACCAACTTTCCCCTCCAAACCCCAAGCAAGCTCTGCCCTCCCCACCCGGGCCTCTGGAGGCACCGTTTTCTGGGCAGGCTCGGTCTGTAGCCACCAGAAGGCTCTTCTTCCTCTGCCTGCAGGAAGAGAATCCACAGGCAGATCAGAGGTCAGGACAAGGACCCCTCTGCGCGGCTGCCCTGCCTTCACCCTCTCCGCCCCCTAACCCTGTCTACCATGCATGATCTTGGTGTTCCTTCCGGCAGGGGACCAATGTGGGGTCTCCCTGCTTGGGAAGAAGGCTGAGGGGAGGAGTGGGTTTCCAGAGGAGAGGTCCAGAGGCCCATGGACCACAGACCCCAAAAGGAACCTGCCTTCCTAGGCCCCATGGATGGTGGAGAAGATTACCCCCGATCCTGCCTGGCCATCTCCCCAGATCCCCTGCCCAACCCAGCCCAGTACAGGGGTGGGCCCAGCAGGTCCCCTTTACCTCCAGTTCTCCCAACAGGCCAGGAGGATGGTCAGCAAGTAGAAGGAGAGAAACACGCCCAGGCAAAAGAGCATGCCAGCCACATAGGCCTCAGCTGGGTGGAGGATACAGGAAGGTGAGCACCCCAGGCCCTCCAGGACCCCCACTGTGGCACACAGGGCCCCACCTATCCTCTCACCCTGTTCCCCTCACAGGTAGTGACCCTGCCGGTGGAAAAAGCTGGCAGTTTCCCAAATACGCCAAACCTGGACACAATGCCTGTCTCTGTTCACGTTGCCCCTTCTGCTAGAACTTTTTCCTCTACTTCCTTCTCAAAAACTCCATCTTGACTTAACCTTCAAAACAGCTCAGGGACTGTGTGCTCTGGGAAACCTCCTTGGCCCCAACAGTGGCCTGGCCTTTGCTCATTACTGTGCCCTGTACGGCACCAGGCCCTGCTCCTCTAGACGGGTACTCCCCATGGACTGCAGCCGGAGGGCAGCACCTGGCACACAGAGGGGGCGCCATAGACAGCTGCTAAATAAAGAAACGGGATGGGAAAGGCGCTTCTTTCTCCTTCCATCCCAATCCCTTTCTGAAAAATCTTATACTTTCCAGTTTACAAAGGGCTCCATTCAATCATTCAGCAAATATTTACTGAGCATGACTAAGGGGCCTGGCATTTTCCTGTTAATTGTGTGCTAAACCTCACAGCTTAGTGAGACTAATGGGACAGATTCTACTACCCCTGCTACAGAGATGGGAAAACTGAGGCTGCGTGAGACTACACTGCATGTAAGTGGCAGAGGGAGAACCAGAACTCAGTACTTCACTCAGTGGTCCTGGACCATCTGGACCGTATTATGCCGGGACTCACCACCTGGCCCTCCCTGCGTGAAGCCTGCCAAGGACTCCCCCTCCCTGCCCAGTCAGCCTGCCCCAATAGGTCCTCAGCACCCTTCCCGCTCAGAGAACACGCCCTACCCCAGGTCTGAAAGGAAGAGCCAGAGGCCGGTCCATGCCCCCTCAGCCACCCACACTCACATGTGACTGCTTGGGATACCAGCACTGACAGGGTTTTCTGGCGGTGCCCTTGATCAACCGGTTCATCTGGAAGTGAAATGTCGATGGGCAAACAAGTGGCTGCCTGAGCTTGGCTACAATTGGTGGGACTAGGCCTGGGCGAACCTGGGGCCAAAACCCCACATCCCATCACTTCCACCAATCGGCCACACAGGCTCCTCTACCTCCCAGGAGGTGACCAAGCCCTCCCCATCCCAAGCCAGGCCCAGAGCACAAAATGTACCTTCTACAAACGGGTAGAAAGGCAAGGAACCCCCGCAGGCCTGGTCCTCCGTCTTCACCACCACCACCACGTAGAAGCTCTTGCTGGGGAAATCTTTGCGCTATGGGATCACAAGATTGTGATGGTAATCATCCCCACTGTCATCACCACCTCCTCTCAGTACCTACTGTGGGCCAGACGTCATACTGAACCCTCATCTGTACAGATTTTTACTTTATCTTCACAAAGATCCTTAAAAGATAAGTACTGTCATTAGTCCTGTTGGACAGGCTCAGAAGCCAGCCTAGAGGCAGGGTCATCTGACTCCAGAGCCCAAGGCCTGACCCTACACTACCGCCAAGTGAGCAAATGCCCGTCTGCCGCACTGCTACAGAACCCGCTGGTACCCTCCACCGTCTGCACATCAGCCAAGAGAGAGTGTGCAGGGCCATGTTGCCTCGTCAGCTGCATGACTGGGCTTGTGAGGTGAATGCGTGGTCTCCCCCTCCCTGCCCCCAGAACAGGCCTGAGCCTTTGCCAGCACCAGCCAGTGCCCTGTCCTCTACCTGTCATCCCAGTTAACGGAGGAACTGCAGCTAGAAAGGGTACTCTGCTCTCTGCTGCCCCCAACGAGTGTAGAGGTTACGATTCCACTCCCACATATATGGGGGGACATAAAGTCTCAGGAACTGGTGGGTGAGACTGAGTCTTCTGGGTAAGGGAGGAATGGGGCAGGGGAAAGGGAGAAAGCTAATCACCTGGCCGCATCTCCTGCAGGGCCACATGCACTTCCTACCTGCACGGTGATGGCTGCCTTCTTGGTCATAGTCTGATACATGCCAATGAAGGCTACATTGTTGTCCAGGTCATAGACGGGGCACTAGAGAGGGAAGAAGGGGGAGGCAAATGGGCAGGGGCCTGGGGCCTGTCCCCTCTCTTTAGCAGTCCTGTTACTAGTTGGAGGAGAGGAGAAGGGCGCTCCACTTACCAGGACATCCTGGATGGAGATGACTGAGCAGGGGAAGGCCTTCTTGGAGGTCACCTTGACAATCACCGAGTCCACTCCCTCCGGGAACTCATACTTGAAGTACTGAGGGCATAAGGGTGTGGGGAGAGCCCTATCTCATGAGGAGGTTCTCACTGCCCCTCTAGAAGGGAACAGTGTGAATCCTCTGAGGGTTGAGTGGCGGAGGCTCTCTGGGGAGAAAGGCCTTGGCCTAAGCAGCCCCACTTTCTGTGTTCTGCTCTCCTCGGCCTCAGCTGGGCACTCAGGACAGTCTCTGAGTGCCACTCAATCACTCAGGCAAGCAGCAGAGGTAGTGGCCAGAGTTCATGTCCCTGCATTTCCATGCTGTCTGTCCCTTACCACCCTGGGGCCAGAGCTCCTGCTTCCAGAGAGTCCTCTAAGGAGAGCACAGCCAACCTGAAACTCCCAGCAAAGACTGCTGACCACTCCCACGCCATGTCCAGGCTTCCCATTTCTCTTCTTGACAGGCAGTCTTCTTGAGAGACAGGGCAATCTTACCTGGGGCTGAGCTGCTGTGGTATTGAAGCTGAACTGTTCCCCAGTCCTGTGGCACAGAGAAGACCCCTGAAGTCACCCTGAGAGCCTGGCAAGGAGGCTAGTCCCACAGTCCCCTGGCTCTGCCCTACAGACCTGAGCACAAAGTCATCCATTCGGCTGACCTGGAGCTGGTATGTGGTGTTGATCAGTGACAGGGTGGACACATCCACATAGAAGAACTGGACCTCAGACTCATTCTTGGTTGGGGGCTGACAGAGCGTCCGTTCCACCTTTTGGTAGAGGTACTTGCGCTGAAACCTATGGTCAGAAGCAGAGAGTCAGGACCTGACTCCTGTCCCAGCCAACGTGCTACTCCAGGGCAGCAAGGCCTCATTTCCTCCACTCTCATTCCACCGCTTCGCTGCTCCTGCCTCCACAAGGCTAACAAGCTCCAGGCTGGCTAGCTCAGCCTTCATACCACTGACCAGCGTCCCGGTTCAGGGAGGAGAAACACAGGGCCTCCTGGGTGGTCTGAGGCCCTTGGGATGGCCCTGGGTGAGGCTGTGGGCAAGGCGTGACCGAGGCCTACCCCCCTCCCCGATTCCCAGGTCCTACTCACAGCCCTCGCAGGATTAGGGGCACCTGGAAGGATACCACAGCCTCCTTCTGACGGACCACGAACAGCAAAGGAGCCCCCTTCTGCTTGTTCAGGACATTTACAGACACACGCACTCCTTCTGTCTGTAGGATGACATGGAAATACCCTCAGTCAAGCCTGTGACTATCTCTGTCCCCTGGGCACATGGCTCCAGACTGAGTCCTGCCCTCCCTCACGACAACTTCACGCCAATCCTGGTCAGGCTGGAAAGCTAGGTGTGCCCCTTCTTCTGCCAGGGCAGCACCCAGTCTCCAGGAGGGGTTTGTGCTGAATTAGAAGAGAGGCTCATGGAAGAGTTGTCCCTGGATGGCAGGTATGTGCAGGACAACAGGACCCAAGCACCTGCAGGGCCTCACTTCCTGGCAGGACAACAGAGACCTTGGCATCTCCGGGACCCCCCACTCCTGACCACACTCACGCCTGCACACGCTCACAAGCACACACATACGCACACGTGCACACAGGAGAGCGGGAAGTGCTCCTCGACCTTCTCCCTTGTGAGCCAGGGTGCGCCTATCAACAGCTGATCTGGGGTGAGTGGGGAGGTGGGGAAACAGGGATTGTGGAAAGCCAAGTTCTCTCCTTAGCTCTGACCAAGGGACAAAGCTGTAGAGAGGTTGCTGCACATCTCTGAGCCTCAATTTCCCCTCTACCAAACGGAGACCCTCAACCCCTGGTCATTATGCAGCAAAGACACGACAGTGGCAGCTTAGAGAGAAATAAAACTAAAAAAATTCCTGGGAATACTTGTTATTGGGCTGCAGAAACCCAAGCCCTGGGGCCACATTGCCCAAAGAGGTAGAGCCCACAGCTCTCAGGGTGACTCCAGATATAGGGAAAAAAGAAGAAAGGACTCCAAACAGGAGATCAAATTTCAAAGAACCAGGCACTGAAGGCCGATCCAGGCCTGCCACAGAAACCAAGCCCCTCCCCAGCACAAAGAAAATCAGATTCCCACTGACAACTCCACTGCATCTCAGTAAATCCAGTCATGGGGTGAGCTGGGCAAGAGACCATTCAGCCAGGCTGCAAGAATTCTCCAAATTTCAGTTCTGACTGACGTCTAAACCTCCCAGACCTCATATCTGGAGCTCATGTTCAACTCACTGTGAGGGAAGAAACGAAGGAGAAGTCGGTGTGAGGCAGATTCTCCACAGTAGGTAAACTCTCGCCTCCCACCCAACTTGGGAGTTGACCCTATATATGCCACCTTCAACTCACAGAGTCAGCAGGCTACGGCAGGAGGAAGAGGGCTTAGAAAGAGAAATAAAGCTAAAAAAAATCCTGGGAATATCCCAGCAGTTACAGCTACCTCAAGTCCCCACTCGTCCCCCTTCAGTTGGGCCTATCAGACCCCTGGGGTTTTCTGGGCCAGGCCAGCAGCAAGGCCGCTTCCTCTGGCACTCAGATCCCACAGAGCAGATTGTGGGTGCTGGCTAGGGGGCTGGCCAGTCCTGCTCAGACTGTAGCTGGTGGACAAGAGGGGGTTCAAAGAGCTGAATGGCAATGGGACACCTTCAGAAACTGTCCAGCGGGAGCTTCAGAAAAACACTGGTGGCAAAGGAAGGAAAGCTGGTCAAGAGGGTCCAGTTCTGGGAAACGGGGGCCCAGTAGGGAGGTTCGTTCGTGGGGCCTCCTGACGGGCAGGGGATTGACAGAACTGCCTAGCTCTCTTGGCTCACGCACTCAGCCCGAGCCCCAGCGCCAGCGCCAGCCCCAGCCCCAGGGCCAGCCCTCACCCGGTTTCGTGTCACAGTGTGGTTGAAGGTGTAGATGTTGACCAGCTCGCTGTTGACCTCATCCACGTAGGTGTGCTCGAACTCTGCGTCTTTCTGGGAGATGTTCTTGGGCCCCAGGACCCCCAGATGGCTCTCGACCGAGGCCACCAGGAGCGCCAAGAAGGGCAAGCCCAGAGCGAACATGGCCCCGGCAGGGCGGCGGCAGCGGCGGGAGCGTAGGTGGCGGCGGCGGCGACAGGCGACAGGACACCTACCGGACGGGTTGCGGCTCCGGCCGCAGCTTCCAGCATCTCACCACGACCAGAACTTTAACCCCGGCCTGAGATTAGGAGACGTCCCCTCCCAGGAGCCGCAGGGACGCTCGCCGGGCCCCGGAGAGGAAGGGCGGCGGGGAGGAGGAGGGCAGGGCGTGGGGTCCCGGCCGCGGCCAGCGGCTGCCGCTCCCGGGGGCCGAGCACCGCCCGTGCGGAGACCCTGCGGCCGCGGGTCTGGGCCCTGAGGGCGAGGGAACGACTGGTTGCTGGGAGCCTGCAGACGCCGGGAAAGAGGAGGAGGGAGGGCAAGCCGGCGGCGGGGCGGCCGCGACGGGTGGAGAGGCTGACGGCGGCGGGGTTGCTAAGGGGTAGGGACCCTTCGCCGCGCGGCGCGGCGTGTTTGCAAGGGCCGCGGGCCCTTTAAGGGCGGGCGGTCCCAGGGGCTTCGAGGCCCAGAACTCCGGAAAGTACTCTGCGCCGCGAGGCGGTAAACAGCAGTGCTGCGGACCCGCCGCTGACGTCAGGGGAAACTGACAGGTTTTAAAGGGCCAGGTGCTGAATTGGGCCTTAAAGGGGCCGTAGCCCTCCAGCTGGAGCGTACTCCAACCCTATCCCGCTACCGCCTCCTGTTTCTTTATCCTGCTCGGGAAGCTCCCTTAAGGAATAGACGGATGTTTCCCTGAAGGATCTCTAAATGTTGGATTCTTGTTGACAAATTCTCTTTGCGCAAACGTATGGATGCCCCCACTCCCGTCTCCACAGCCTTTACCACTAAGAGCCTCCACCCTTGGGACATTTTTTTCTCCTGGGATTTTAAGAAACGAAGAACTCAAAGAATTGGAGACAGGACGGTCGCCGAGTCGGGGGAGGAGTAGCTGAGGCAGAACTGCCGCCGGAATCCCAGCGTACTCACGCTCACTGCGGCGGCCACACAGCTTGGGGGAAACCTTCAAGCCTGGGGCTGTTTCTGCTCTCGGCGGAGGCAGCTGCAATCTCACTGAAAGATAGTGACTCTCAGGGTAAACTGGTGAGAACTTCTCTACAAAATATCTCGGCCCTTTGTTTCAAGAAGCTTAAAGAGCGTTATACTCTTCGACCCAGTAATTCCGCTTCTGGGACTCTATCCCACGGAAATAAAGAAATACAGATAAAAATGTGATATTTATGACATAAAGCATAAGGAAAACAGCTTAAACGTCCATAATGAGGGGGTGCGGTTAAGTGCCCTGGATCATGAAGCTATCGAAAATTATGCTTTTAAGCCTGAAGGGACAATGTAAGCACAGAATTCACAATACGACACCATGTAAACAGTATGGTTACAAATGCCTAAGACATGCACAGAAAGTGTTGAAAAGATGCATACAAATTTAGCCATGGTTATCTATGAGTTAAGTGACTTTTAAATGACATATATCATATTTCCCTCTAATTCCAAAAGTATAGAAAAGTACCAAAAAGAAGAGAATAATTGCTGGATTGTAGGTGGTTTTAATTTTTTTTATACCTTTCAAAAATGTATGAATTCTGTACAATGTATCTGAATTCCTTTTGTAAGATAAATTCGATAATGTTTAAAGGAAAAGAAATGTAGCATGGCCACTCTGCAGTTGTCAGATACCCTGATGAAGCCACATAGGCCAGTGGCTTGTCAGATCTTGTCACAGGAGTCCTGCAGCTGCAGCCCCTGCCCCCTGCCTTACTACCTGGGTGTTTTTCCAATGAGGATTGTAGGTAAAATAGTCTTATAACCAATTAAAAGGAAATGAAATAAATATTCATTCCTGTAATATATATTTAATGGGCACCTACTCTGTGCCAGGTACACATAAGTATAGTGAGCAAATGATGAGAAAGAGCATTAGCCTACACCTCCCACCCAAGCATTACGGCCCCGGCCCAAGCATTCATACAGGGGCTGGAGAACCCTGGAAAGTCAGACCAAAGAGAACCTCAGCGGAATCCTGGGCCAACCCCTCACTTTACAGGTAGAGTGAAGCCCACAAAGCTCATGAGTAGCTCACTAGACTCATCTCCTGAGTCCAGTACTTTTTCCAGCACATCTAGGCAAACCTGAACTGGAGGCTTCTCAGGAGAGCAAGGGGTATCTCCATAATGAGCCCTCCATGCAGTGAGCAGCCCAGTCTGGAGAGTCAGTGTAGGGTTTCCATATTATAGCTAGACTTCACTTTCTCATCTTGCCAGTAAATCTGGAACTCTAGGAAATACTCCCACCTGAGCATGAGCTCCCCAGTTAGTAATTTAACTGGTCTACCACGTGCCAGGACCTTTGCTGTGTGCTGTGAGAATCACAGGTTGAGGATACTAGAGTCTCTGCCCTAGGTTGACTGGAGTTGTGGCTGTACTGAATATGCCCAGGCTGGTGAGTGGGGTGGGAAGGAACATTCCAACTCTGTTGCTTAGGCTTTGGAGCAAAATGTGACCCTAGGCCTGTTTAAAATGCATATCCAGGCAGTCCTACAGTTACTGAATCACAGTCTCTGAAAGTGTAGCCCAGGAATCTTCATTGTAACAGCACTCCAGAAGCTTGCTACATGATAAATTTTGAGAACCTCTGCTCTGAGGCCAAACAACTGTGGACTATCAATATTTGTTTGCTCCCTTTCTCCTGTCCATATCTGGGGAGAAATCTGTCAAATAAATCCAGAAGGGATCCTTACCTTTTCCAAGGTCTCAAGGGTTTAACCTTTGAATTCTCAGCTTGTGTGGTCAGACAGGGTGGCAAGGCAGCATCCCCAGATTGTTTTGCTGTTCTCAAGTCTGCAGAACTTTCCTCAGCCCTTCTGCCCTACCCCCAGGGAGGGACCAGCACAACCCAGTGATGAAGAGGCCCTTGCTGAGGTCTGGCAGGCCTGAGAGGAGATGGCTTTTGTTGGCTGTAGCAGTCAGCATAAAGAAGGGCAGTGCCGGGTCTCAACGCCAGACTCATGAGTGCAGAGAGACGTCGAGGCCTCCCGGCTGCCCCTTCGGCCTTCTGCGCAGGCCTGGCTACTGCTTTCTCTGCCGTGTTACATAAAAATCCCAGCCCCAACTCTGGTGATGAGGGGGCAGGGTGGCACCCCAAGGCTCGGATGACTCCCTTCTCTTTCTCTGTGAGCCATCCTTCTGCACCTGAGTGAAGAAAGGACCCAGGAAATGGGACAATTCACTAAGCAGCTGACAAGGTTCCCAGCTTTCCATGTGTCCAGCTCCATTTTAAATCACAGGATTTTTGAGATTTGGAGCAAGACAGGAAGGAAACTTCAGCTGACTCACTGGTATCATTAAAATGCCCTCAAGACTGTACTGAGAGCAGGGCGCCGTTAAGAATCACAGTAAACGGACTAGCTAAAGCCAGTCAAGTAACTGAGGAACCTGGGGGTTAGAGAGTGGCCATGCGTGTGGGTGGGTGGCGGAAACAAATCAGACTTTATAATTAATGTTCAACTTTAACCCAGAAAAAAATGTTGCAGAACCAACCCCTCAGAAGGAAATGGACTCAAAAAGTTCCTTGATTTCACCACAACCGTTGAAAAGGGCTCAGTGTATCTACTTGGAGACCAAATAGAATTGCCCTGGACATAGGCAGGCCAGCAGCCAGACTACTGGACAGCACTGCTTTCCACTGGGCAAGTTCTGCTCTTTCCCAGGGCTGCCCTTGTGTCCGCTTATCTCTCCTTCAAGGATATGAAAACTGCATGTACCTCAGATTGAGAACTAGGATAGGATTTTCTGTGTCATTCTGGGGATAAGATCTCAAACCTCTCACATGCCTTCATGGAATTGTGGGAACAGCAAGGACTTTGATGTCAGAAAATTCTGGTTAAAGCTCTGCATTGTGCAGGTTTGGCAAATCAAACATTCTGAGCTGTGTCTCATGTCCATTGTCTTCCGAAATGCCACACAGTGAAGCTGGGCGTGGCTGCATTCAACAGCATGAACTATTGTCTAAAGAGTTGGAGGGAAGTCCAGGAGAGGAGCTTGGATCCTACAGGCAGGACTTGCAGCCAGACACAGGCCAGCCACTTTCCATTTCCTGGGCTTTCACCAGACAGGGAACTTGCACAGTACCTTCAGGCCCTGCATCTAGTTCCCTGTGGCCATGTGATGGAATCAACATCAGAGCTTTCCAGGAAATGAGGCTGGTCATCAGGTTGCTGTGAACAAGTAGATAAATAATTGATCAACTCAAATCTGTGTCTCCAAAGATCACCGATAACAAGGAGCCAGCCAGCCATCCTCCTATTTCAGGAAAGCTTGGGTCTCCAGCTAAGAAATCAGATGCAACTGAAGAATCTTTTATTCCTCTCAGGCTGTACCTAAAAATCAGATGCGGCTACCCAGTTCTTATTCCACATTGTTCTCAATGATAAAAAGGGTTCCCCCTCTTTATACTCTGGCTCAGATCCAGGCCACATCCCAGAGCTTCTTTTGTTACTTCATGAGTCCCTGGAGCCTTCAAAAAGGTGGTTTTCTCCTTCCCAATACCTTTGTGCCTCTGAACCAATCTAGCTTTTTCCTCTAGCTTCACTTTTCCTATAAAAACAATATTAATTCCATCTGGTTCTAATCACACAATTCCAGAAAATGCCTCAATAATTTTTAATAGGTATGTACTGAATTTTTGTTTTAACTGAAGTTTTGTATTTATCACTAACAGGAATAATGCCACAAGCAGTAGCATGATACCACTGAAAGATCAGAAACTGCAGCCAAAAGATTTGTATGTACTCCAGTTTCAATTCTGACTAGTCTGTACTAGTCAGTAAACTAGGGACAGGAAACAGATACTTAAAACACATTCTCTGGTTCTTCAGGAACTCATAATCTAACAACACAAACAAATAGGCAAGCATTACTACAGAGTAATGAGTGCAATGATGAAAGATTCACACAGTATTACAGAAACTCAGAGATGAGAGACCTAGTACAGATCAGAGCTGGAAATGGGAAGAAATCAGAAAACGCCCTAGAAGGTATTCCCTGAGGGCTCTTAAAAGATGAGTAGGAGCTGGCCTAGCAAAGGGGCAGGGGCATATTCCAGACAAGGGGTCTCAAGTTGGGGCAAAAGTGTAGACTTAAAGTTCAGTGCTACTGCAGACTCAGACTCCCACGGGACTGGTCATTACCAAAGGGAAAGGGGTAGGAGGGCAGGTGGGGAGGGAGAAGGGGATTGAGGGGCATTATGATCAGCACACATAATGCAAGGGGGTCACAGGGAAAGCAGTATAGCACAGAGAAGACAAGTAGCGACTCTACAGCATCTTACTACACCGATGGAGAGTGGCTATAATGGGGTATGTGTGGGGAGACTTGATAATATGGCTCAATGTAATAATCACAAAGTTGCTCATGTGAAACCTTCATAAGATTGTATATCAATGACACCTTAATAAAAAAAAAGTTCAGTGCTACTGGCATGGAAGATCAAAGGGGTGAGCAAATATGCAGAGGGCCCGGACATGTGAGCACTGGGTGTTAAACCTAACAGCTTGGACTATCAGTGGTTATCAATGAGCATGCTGCACTATACTGATGGGTCATAATTGTTTATAGAGGTCAGAGCCTGATCGGTGTGTAAAATTTATTTCTCAATGTGTGTGTATGTGTACTTTTTTTTAACATGATGAATTAAGCTAAAATGAGTCAGCAAATAAGCAAAATGCATAGTATAAAATCAGGCCAGAGTCAAAGACAGACTATGTTTACCAAGACAGGTAAGATCTGTGTTTCATGGCTATGTCAAACTATGTTGCTGGGTTAAGATTTCACCTCTGCCATGGCTGGAGAGAAGTTAGATGCATTTTCCTGCTGGTTTTGTCCAGTTTTTCCCCAAATAGATGCTGGAAGGGGAGTTTTGCCTCCTACTGCACTACTATCTTTTCCACTTGTCCTGAAGAGGTTCACATGGGGTAGTTTGGACAGTCAACCAAGCCCCCGGACCTAGGCTGCTTTCCCAGCTGCTGCCATTCTAAGGGGAACCTGCAAGCAGCTGACGAAGGCAAGGCCTTTAGGGGCGCAGGTGGGAAAACCAGTGTGTTTAAATATGGAAGGCAACTAGAAAAACAAAAATACCTTATTTAGTATCTTCAATCTTATCCAACAGCACCACCGTAGAGGGATAGTGTTATAAAAACCACAGGAACTCTTGGCTGCTAAGGAACTGAATACTGGCATATCCGTTGGATGGAATCATAGCTGGTGTGTGTGGTGGTTAGTCATCAGGTTAGATCCTGATGGGTCAGTTAAGGAACTAACCCTTGCTCCAGTTTCCTAGTTTTAAAGAGGTTGTTCTTAGGGCAGGCTGTTTTAGGCTGGGAGGCAAGAATGATGAATGAGAGTGGTGTTGATGCCCAAGGCTCCTGTCCTGGACTCCATGGTCACACTGTCATACTAGGACTGACCCCATCCACCAGTTCAGACAAGGTGGGCCACAGCATGCAACCAGACTAACTGCTCTGCAAACCTCATGTATAAGGTTGGCCCCAGGGGCAGGAGCTGTGCCTTTTTGTCTGATAGGGACCCTCATTCTGTTTTAGTCTGCAACTATGGTCCTTATCCCCCCTACAGCATATGGAAGCTGGTAACTCCTACTATAAAGTTATTTTTCTGCCATCTACTTTGACTGTACTTAGACTTGTTTCCATTTAGTTGTAAATTTTATTACCCAAGTAGTGCCTTCCTATCAATCTGACATGTTAATAGAGTAGCTGGCAGTCTTTGAATCCCTTCGTGTGTACCACCAAAAATTCTTGCTCCATAAACACAATTTAATTCTGCTGCTGGTTTTAAATTGGGTAACAAGATGGCCAGATAATACATTTTCAATCCTAGTGATCCTATGGCCGGCCACACACAGGATGGAACTGAAAAGGAGTATATTGGCTGCAGAAGACTGAAGGACGCTGTCGATTTGGTCCAGGTGTTAGAAGACTGTCACTTCTTCCCAGGACCTTCAACTGAAAGGAAACTAGGGATGTGTTTCTGTCACGAATCCAGAGCCAAAGATACCTTAGGATGAATGAGTGGCATGGATAGGCACGGGTGGGCTCAAATCCCAGCCCACCCACTTAAATTACATGACTCCTCTCGGACACAATACTGTCCCCCTCCCTGGGCCTCTCAGCTAACAGTAAAATGAGGAAGCACCTAAAGTGCTTAGGTGGTTAATAGATGTGCATTATTACCCTGAGGCTTTTCTCCCGAGATAGCACAGGAACTCAGAGAAACAGTCCAAATTAATTTGAAGTACTCAAGTTCAAGCTGGGGACAATAGTGGAAAGATATAAAAGTGTAAAACAGGAAAGTTGGTGATTATTAGCATGAGGACAGAGGAAGAGTTGAAACTGGGACACTGGATGTGAATAAGATTGAAATTAGTTAACAGGATCAAAGATCAGTTTAATGGTGTCAATCTGAAACATTTCCTTTGACAATCTTCCCATTTATCTACTTAAGAGTCCTTGTATCTGTTCATCCTACCCTACTACCCTAAAGCTCTGAGGTGTGTGATGAAAGCTTGGTACACTAAGTCCCACAGAACAGCAGCAGGGAAGATCTAAGTATCCAATTTGCTTGTGATAAGGTAGGAAAAAAAAGCATCCCTTTTTTTCTCCACTGGAATCCAAACTATGATAAAGGAGACAGAAAGACATAAGCAAGTTTGAGTGAAATGTTTACATTTATATTGAAATATGCACTAAAACAGAATGAGTTCTACTAGTCAATGGAACTTTGCCAAAGCAGAATCACCAACTTCCGCTGGGGAGGTCCAGTCAGCTAGCAGCAGCGATCCCCAAGAGGGAACACCAAGGAGAAGCCTGGGAGACCCCATTCCAGAAAGCCTCCTTCCAAGAGACCCCAACCCACTTCTCCCACATGCACCCACGCGGATTTAGGAGCGGGGACATGCTCCTCATCTTCATATAGTTTCAGTTTCTTCTTCACTGCAATAAATATAAAATTGGCAATGCTCATACACCACAGCACAGACAGTATTTCAGGCTTTAGCGTAACAACTGCAAACAGTACCTAGGTTAAAAAAATAAAAAAGAGGTTGGAATTTTTTTTTTTAACAAGAGACAGAATTCTCAAGAGCAGGGCATAAGCTACTCAAGATTTGTTTTGTTGGGTGAAAGTTTTTGCCAAAGACTCAGGTTTAGACAGATTCCCTCAACAGTCCAAACAGACTCAAGGTGGCAGCCGGATCACTAGACCACAGCCCATCTAGAACATGTGGGCAGCAAAACAGCATTTCCTCGATCACCGGCATCCATCCTCAACCTGCCACGTTCAGGATGTGCCCACAGAAATTGTTAATAGTGCTACCACCGGCTGCCATCAGGTGTAGTGGGAATGGGTGGGCAAAAAAATTAAAACTTGCTGGGAGAGGAACAGAATAATACCTCTGCTAGCTGCCTGGAAAGCTGGCCCCTTAACCACAATGACAACTAGGACACTTCACTTGGACAGTGCATTATATAAAGAGAGAAATAGAATGATTAAGCACTAAGTTCTGTCACTGCAGCAACTGGGATATCAAAGAAAACTGGATGAACACTTTCTGCCTAGAGCAGTACAAAGAAAGCTGGCCCGAAATGAGAGTGGATGCAGTATCTGCACACCAGCAATGGGCAGACTTTTATTTAAAAGGCCAGTGGTTCAAATACTATTGCTCAAATAGCTCTTAGATATAAAATGTAGTAACATCCAAGGCTTATACACACAAGCAAAGGAACTGAAGGCCAGCTCACAAAGGGGTATCCCATACCCAGTGAAGAGGGAGGCTAAGAGCACGTGCTGCCGGGTTAACTAGGGCTTGGTGTGGGCCATACTCCCACCCTCTGACAAGCAGGAAAAGACCCCGCTAAGCAACTGTCTTTTCACACACAAAATTCTGGTTTAATTATTTTTCGTCCCTAGAACTACACCTCAGCTAAAAAAAAATCTGTCTTGACAAACTCAAGAACCTGGGCTACTAAAAACAAAAAGCAAATTTTAATATAGTAAACAAGTTTAGTAAACACCATGTATATTTTCAGATGTTGTTAATAAAGACATGATACATTCAGAAAAGTATGTATTTTTTTTAAAAAAGACAAAACCAAAAAAAGTCCTAGAAAGAGGCTTCACAAGGGAAAAAAACAAACTCAGCCCAAGTTCTAGCCCTTTCAACCAGAAGTGGCTCTTAGCACGAGCCCCTCCTACACACAAAAGCACTGCCATTCGCCTTGCAAGCAGGACATGGAACATATGCCTTAGTCACTGGGCTTGCTGGCTAAGCAGAGTCACTGCAGAGCACATTTTGATAGGTCACTTCAATACCCACCTGGTCCAGTTTAAAATTTGTTGATCCAGTCTGTATGTATTCCATAGGGACACTGAACAATAAACCACCTACTGTCCTCTTATTTTTTAAATGGCAGTTCTTATACAGAGCTTTTTTGAAAGGAAAGTCTCAGATGAAGATACATCAAGGAGAAATCCTGAACGTTGAGCAAACCTAGTACTTTTCTACTAAAATGGTGGGGTCAACATAGAATGTCTATTCTGAGGAACAGCTTCACTTGTTTCCCAAGAGGCCAAATTTTTCTGGACTGATATAATTTAGAAACGAAGCCAATAAAAAAATAAAATATATACCTTAAGATACTATAAAACTTGAAATAATGTCAGGCTATGGAATGGGAATAGTTCTGATTCCCCCTCCCCCCCAAAAAGAGGACCTGCAACAGGTTTTTAGGGAAAAACAAGCAAAACCAACCAGAACTCTGAATATGGCGAGCACCACACAGACTCTATAGCACAGAACGCCACACGAGCATGAGTTACACACCAGCAGTAACAGGAGAGTGACAGGCTGGGGACTTACACTTCCCGCAACAGAGCTCCTAGGTCAAAAACATGTTAAAAGATCGCAATGTCAGCAAGGACTTAAAAAAAAAAAAACGGTGGGGGTAGTGGTGGTAATGGGGGTAATAGGAAGGAAAGGCTGCATGCATGGGTCTATTACAGACATGACATTCAGCAACATAAAAATAATACTCTCCACAGAGTTCCCCCAATGGAGCAAAACCCATTTTTTACTGCTTAGCATGGGAAAGATTAAGAGAGTGGATCAAATTCACTTGTAATGACAGCCACTCCGGTATCTGAATGACACGCACATTCCATCTGAACAAAACACTGAGAATACATATGAAAAAAGCAAAACAAAACCCAAAGGCTGTTATGAATCTTAACTAGAAAAAACATCTGCATTAAATCCAAATTTGGTGTGACTCTGATCATTCTAATATATGACATAATCCATGGAAAGAAAGGTCAGAAAAAGAATCTTCACTTTGTCCAGTATGTAGGCTTGATGCTGTCCTAGGAAAAACAGTGGTAATTCAATGAATGTGTCACACACAAAACTAAAAAGTCCCCTTCTTGTTCAAATGAATTAAACAACATCTTCCTTGGCTAATTTTTCTCCCGTGTCAAACCAACCTTCTATGTACAGGACCAATTTAAATCCCTCCTCCCCTTCAAACACTAGATATGCACATCCAGGAACATTCTACCACGCAAAGTGCCTTAAGAAAGAGAAGGATTCTGTAGTGCCAGTGATGTAACTGATCTGAGGAAGCTGGGATGCTATTAACACTGATGGGAGCCCGTCAGGCAATGGTGGTTTGTTTCTCCTCGGGTGTTTCCTCCAACAACTGCATGATCAGTTCATGGAGGGGTTTGCAGATCTTTGCGTAGCCCCCTCCTGTGAGATGCAGAAAATCAAACATGTCGTGGCAGGAGATGGCACCATCTGAGTGCACGAAGCCCCCGTCTGTGTCCAGAAGTTGGACGTTGGCGAGCTTCGGCAGGGAGGCCTTGAGGAGTTGGTTCACCTTGGCATTCTTTTGCCTCAAAGGGTTGGGCTTCTCACCTCGAGGCAACAAACCCTGGGACAGAGCAGAGAAACAGAGGAGTCACTTGTTGCCCTCTACTTACTCAGGGGTGACTTCAGATGTTCGAGGAACACCTGCTGCGTTTGGTACTTTCTACACCTTTGTTTCTGAAACACTGGCTTAGACTGGTTTTAATGCAACTTCTCTGACCACTCCTCCTCAGTTTCTTCCTGAGTTCCTCTTCCTCCTCCTGTCCCTTAATTGTTGGTATTCTTCAGGGTCTTGTCCTTCGCCCACTAACCCAGCTTTCCTCCTAGAGCTTCAGAACTGTACACTGAACATCCAGCTAGACAACCAAACCTGGATGTTGGAGAGGCACTCCCAACTTAACACATCGAAACGCAATTCATTACCTAGCCCCCAAACTATGCTCCTTCTGCATTCTCTACATCAACTGGTCATTCCAACATCCCTGCATCTCTCACACCACATACTTACCTATTTATCATTACTAAGCTTCTGCAACCTAAATCATTTTCTAATCCATTCTTTCTTCTAGGGAACTTCTCACCATTCACCTCAACTAATATAAAATCTTCTGACTGATCTTCCTGCCTCCCAACTGTCTTCCCTTCAATTCATTCTCCATATACTCATCAGAATATTCTAGCTTACATACACATAGATTTATTGATGCCATATGGAAACTACACTACTAATATGAGAAAACAAGAGTTGGAACAAATGATGTCCTGGTGAGTCAGAGCCACATAATATCTAGTAGGATAAAATAAGAATGTGTCTTAAATTTGTTTTTAACTTGTATGTTAGTGATCTGACATACTTTCCAGATAAATCAGATGTCTGTCCTTCTACTACAGTAAATAAAAGCCTGTTCTTATATGGCAAGAGCAAGGTTTTATCCTCTCAAAGTAGAAGTGACCTTTACCCATATCGATCCTATTACAAAACTGTCAGACATCCCCAAACTTTTAGTTGGTTAATGACAGCACACAGCAGCAAGGTTTTGGTATTTAGGTAAACGATGTTCTCCTACAGGGTATGTTAAGACGTCTTATTTCACAAATATTGATATTCTGTAGGTATTCTACAGAAAAAAGAAGAATTATGCCCAAAGTTTGCGTCTGTTTCAATTTTTTTCACAAAATGCTGGGGCCTTGATTACCCATTTGTTGTGATTGCATCATTCCAGAAAATAATTATAGAGAATTATGATTCTGCTACCCTAGTCCATCTCCTATCCTTGACAAGCACCTAAAAATTTCACAGATGAGATCAATCCTAAACCCCAGTTTATGATTGTTCAAAGTATAAGGCTCTGCACCTAGCAGTTAACAAAAAAGAACAGCCCTCACTGCTGACACATCAGAGTCTGGTTGAGATTTTGGACAGTAAATATATACAAATACCACAGCCAGCAAAGCCATGAGACATGAGTAAGCCTCCAGAACAGGGCCCCATTTCTACCGGGATTTTCAAGCAGGGATGAGAAAAGCAGCTTATGTATTTGCACAGCATTTTCCAATAAACGAGTATCAAGGGTATGCATGTGACTTTTCCCCTAATAATAATTAATAATTGCTAATATCAGGTTAAATAAAAAAGGAAAAGTATTATGCTCCTAATTTCTTCACCATGTAACTATTTTGTTTTCCTTTCCCAATTGCATATATATACATTTTTAAAATAATTTATTTTAGTATCATTAACCTACAATTACATGTGTAATATTATGGTTATTAAACTACCCCCTTCATCAGGTCCCCCCCACCAACCCCATTACAGTCACTGCCCATCATCGTAGTGAGATGCTACAGAATCACTACTTGTCTTTTCTGAGTTGTACTGCCCTCCCCGTGCCCCCCCAACATTACACCTGCTTATCGTAATGCCTCCTTTTCCCCCTTATCCCTCCCTTCCCACCCATCTTCCCCAGTCCCTTTCCATTTGGTAACTATTAGTCCGTTCTTGGGTTCTGTGAGTCTGGTGCTGTTTTGTTCCTTCAATATATATACATTTTTAAGTAGTCTAAATATAATATACATACTCTAGTATTAAGAATTTTCACTTACATACATCATAAATTTTTTTCACACAGTCCTCATGACTGTCATGTGATGGGTGCTATCATACTCGATGACTAGTGTAATCATTCTCCCATAGGCTTGACTATTTAGGTTACTGCCAATGTTTTAGTATTGTAGATAACACTATGGAACATTAAATTAGAGTCTTGTTGAAACAAAGTATTTATGGAGGATTTAGTCAGCGATACTTTGACAAATGCTCTAAGCACCTACGCTCTACCAGCCACTGGACTTCGCAGGTACCTCCTAAATGCGGTGCAGCCCTTTTTGGAATAAGGCCAGATATAAACAAGCACATCAACAGGTAAATTAAACAAAACACCATGACTAGAAAAAAGGTAAGACCTGACTCCCCAGCACCTCTAAGATAAAATCCAAGCTCCTAACATGGCAAACAGATTTCTAAATGACCTGGCTTGGGCTTTTTCTCCTAACCATCACCATTCCAGAACTCTGTTTGCCAACAACCCTAACATTCCTCAACCACCCTCCTTCACTCTCCCAACACAAACATCATGTATAAGCCTTTGATGATTCTCTTTTTCTTTTTTCTCTGTAATGCCTTCTCTTCTTTCCTTTCCTAATCTGTCTGGGGGCCAATGAATTATTTAGAACTAAACTTAGGTGTCAACTTTTATGTCTAAAATACCCCTTGTTGTGCCCTTAGCATACAGTATACACTACACGTACTCCCATTAGAATAATGTATAGCAATTCCCTGTATACTGCTATGTCCATCTCTGGGCTCTTTGAGCAGGACTATGTCCTAGTCATTTCTGTATCCTCACAACCTAGGATAGTGCTTCTCATAAAATAAATTTTACGAAAACATACACTTTTAGTTGGGCTAAGAATATCTACAGGTAAACTTTTACACTGAAATAGACAGCTGTTTATTTCTGAGACCAAGAAGACTGCTTTAGCTCTACAAAGGGTTAGCACTTTCTGTCAGGGGTAAGACTACAAAGTGCCCATTTTCTTGCTGATGGACCTCTGATGTTTTAGAGATTTCAAAGATTTTAATAAACATACCACCTTTAACATACTAACAGCGGAACAGACTAACATACCTAAGCTAATGCAAACCCAGGTCCAGTAAAGAGAGACTCAGGACAAGTTTCATATGCAATTTTAAATTATCAAAAGACAGTTAAAAAAAAAAAAAAGGGCTACCTGAGGCAATAAAGAGGATTTCCACTTCTAAACAAGGATGAGCAGATAAAAGATGACCCCACAGCTGGTCTGGGAAATGAGATTGGTAAGACAATGGGACACATCAGAGAAGAGATTCTTGGGAGTACCCTAAACTGCTTCCGCCTTAAGATTCTCTATATTCATGAATGATTACATTTCTAAAAAGACTCCTTACCTGACCTAATGTGTCACAGTCTCCACCCACCCCGAGACCACATACCAACACGATGACCTTGGCCTGTGGCTGCCTTGTGTTGATGAGCTGCACGATGGCCTCGATCCCACCTGCTACTTCTTCTGCTGTATTTTCATGGTTGTTTGTTCCTACCCAGACAACAATGACCTAAAATTGAGGGAAGAATGTAAAAGGGAAAAAAGATAAATACCAGAAATAAAGGAATGCCCAGTATCTAGATGAAAATCTTATTTCAAAAATCAAACAAGGACAGAAGACTGTCTCAGATGGTGTTGGAAAACTTCAACTGGGCAACCACTTTACAACAGTGATTTATTCCTCATACTTAGAATAAATTCCAAGTAGATAAATGCTTAAGTGGAAAACTGTACTGGGAGGAAATGAGTGTCAAAATGTATGGGAGGAAATGTATGTCAAAAAAGTATTAAAGTGAAATCTAAGAAACCTGGGTAAAAAACCTGCAACTCACATCATAAAGACTCCTTGACTAAAACAATAACAAAAACTAGAAAAGAATAACAAAGTACTCAAGGGACTTTCATTGATACAGACAGACAGTGCATGCAAGGAAGTGTCACTGGGGTGGAGGCTGGATGCAGTTTTAACAAGTTTTTCTCTTCTGGAAAAAAAATATACAAGGTTGCTGTCACCTAGGGACATATACCTTACTATGTGACCCCACAAAGTAGCTTTCCACTCTGTCATGGAAAAGAGGGACACAGATGAATCTATTAGGAATGCAAAAACGAAAATACTTTCAACTAAAGCAACTGTTAACAGGGGCTCAGCTTTGATTTTTTTCTTTGGGGTTGAAAAAATTATATGCTATGTGCCAACTCAGGACATTACAATGTGATAAGATCCTAGGTATACGCTTATGGAACATTTGTTCACATCTGCTTCAAATTTTCTACAGAAGAACTTGGGGACCTTGGTTATCGATTTGTATAATGCTTTATTTATATAGAAGCGTATGTTTTTTACTTGCAGTTTCAGATAATTTAATTATCTGAAAAAAAAAAAGACTCAAGATTAATGATATCCTTTGAAAGTAAGTTTCATTTCACCTTAGGTTTAATATTTTCCAGTTCTCCATTCTTTAGTCTCCATAAAACATGTCTTGTTGTATCTCCTCCAATTCCAAAATTCAGTGCATGAAGTGGGGAAAAAAGCTCTCGCCATATCTAAAAGGAGAAAATGATTTATTTAAGCTAAAATTAGCAGGAGATAAAAGCCCTCGACTGCAGGGTGTGGTGGGGCGTCTGAAGTAGCAATCCCCATCTTTAGTGTCTGAGCCTAACACCAACTGCCACTCACAGGGCTTTGGATGTGCCAATGTCTAACTTGGTCCTTAATGCCATGTTAGGTCTCAGCTCAAGAACTGAGCTACAACTCAACCCAGTGCCCCTCAAGAGGTCCCAATTATAATTAACTTGCCAACTCAATAAACTCTCCTTTCCCTTATTCAACCATTTAAAGGAATAGGGTAAAGCAGAAACATGAGATGAAGAAATTTAGAGTGTGGGAGCAAAAAAAAATAAAGCTATCTTCTCTCTTCTATTTCCCTTGGAAGAATGCCAAACCTTGAAAAAAAAAATTGGAACAGCTCACTACAAAAATACACAAAATAAGAAATGGCAAAACACAGTAAGAATTGAGACTCACAACAAGGAGAAATATAAATGAGCAAATACAGTAAGATAGGAAAATACAAGCAGAAATGCAAATCACGACTAGGACAAATATAAACAAAATATACTGTGATTCTGCCTTACCATGCTTGGCACAAATAATCCCACTAGGTAGGTCTGATTTCCCTTATACTCTGACCTGACGCTTCTCTAAAGTGTCATGAGTAAGTCTACAGGCCCAGCTCAGAATCAAAGTCTGTGTACAATGAGCAGACCTGCATTAGTGGCAAGAACCACCTGCACCCCTCCCACCTTTACCTCATACTGCTGCATCAACTGCACCATGGAGTCCCCCACAAACAGTACATCAGGCTCTTTGTCTTTACAGTCCAGGACAAATCTGTTGTGCTGGTTTGAAAAAGAGAAAAATTAGAAACTGGCACGTCTTCCCTTGTGAGATATCTTAGCCTAAACAAAACAGTTGTCCAACAAGTACTGTTATTAAGCATTCTAAACAGCTTTCTTTCCACCCTCCCTTACCACACTGAGCATTATAGAATTTCAAATATACAGAAAAGCTGACATATACATCCTCCACCTAGAGTCAGCCATACCATTTTCCCATGTCTGCTTTATCTGTGTGTGTGTTTGCTGAACCATATGAAGGTAAGCTGAAAACACTGTGATTCTTCACCTTTAAATATTTCAGCATGCACCTCTACAGTTTAAGAACAGTTGCCTTTAAAACCACAAAATTATCACACCTAATGAACAATAATTTGTAACATCTAAATTCAGTCCTATTCAACCTTTCCAATTGTTCCAAGAGTTGGATTAAGTGTTCTGCTTTTCAACTAGGATCCAATCCAGAGGCATGTATTTTATTTGGATTTTTAATGGCCTCTGAAAATGTCTACTATGGGTATTTAGTAATGTATGTAATTATTGAGTCACTATGTTGTACATCTGAAACCAATACTGTGTATCAACTATATTCCAACTTCTATATATGTATATAACACGTCCATTAACCTTGAAATGTGAGACCCTGGCACACTAGGACTCCAGCCTTTTTCAGTCTAGTGTCCAACTTTATAAGCAGTGGTGACCCAGTCCTAGAACACTTCTCTCTGCTCTCAAGGCACAAGACACTTTTTAAAATAGATTTACCCATCAATGCTACAGGACACAGTTCAAGTTTTTATATTCACCCCTGAAATAAATTAACATAATGCTCTAGGAAACAGATCTCTAACCCCATTCTAAGGAAAATTCCGAATGAATGCTGTTTCTTTCTCTCGAACTCTACAGTATTCAATTATGCTTTCCCAAGAAATTAAGGTAGAGATACTATTTAAGTATTTGTCTTGATAATACCAGTACAAATGATACTGCAGTGAAACTGAGATATTCATCTGCTACAGATGAAAATATAAAGATACCTATGGAAATAATTTGAAGATTTATTAAAACAGCTCCTCTTTTATGGTGACAGGACTTGGGATCGCTTTTTTCCTTGTGCAAATAAACTGTTTTACCCTGAAGGGGAAAGCTGAGCCAGAAGAAGCCCTCAGCTGTGAGCGGGTGCACTTCCATAGTCCACTGCCCTACTGTAGGTCCTACAGTGCCAGCGACCTCAATACTCACAGAATAGCTCACACTTAGAAAAGTCATGGAATTTAAACTCTGCTGTTTTAAAGGTTCTAGTATTCTACATTTTCTTTTTAAGTATAAAAGCAGTTGCACATAGGCAAAAATCTCCTGAATATAAACATGAGCAACTTCTTCCTGAACGCATCTCCTCAAGCAAGGGAAACAAAAGCAAAAATGAACATATGGGACTACATCAAACTAAAAAGATTCTGTATGGTAAAGGGCACCATCAACAGAACAAAAAGGCATCCTACAGTATGGGAGAATATATTTGTAAACAACATATCCGACAAGGGGGAACATCCAAAATATATAAAGAACTCACACGCCTCAACACCAAAAAAGCAAATAACCGGATTAAAAAATGGGCAGAGGATATGAACAGACAATTCTCCAAAGAAGAAATTCAGATGGCCGACACGTGAAAAGATGCTCCACATCACTAATCATCAGGGAAATGCAAATTAAAACCACAATGAGATATCCCCTCACACCAGTAAGGATGGCCACCATCCAAAAGACTAACAACAACAAATGCTGGGGAGGATGCGGAGAAAAGGGAACCCTCCTACACTGCTGGTGGGAATGTAAGCTAGTTCAACCATTGTGGAAAGCAATATGGAGGTTCCTCAAAAAACGAAAAATAGAAATACCATTTGACCCGGGAATCCCACTCCTAGGAATTTACCCTAAGAATACAACTTCTCAGATTCAAAGACATATGCACTCCTGTTTATCACAGCACTATTTACAATAGCCAAGATATGGAAGTAACTTAAGTGTCTATCAGTAGATGAGTGGATAAAGAAGATGTGGTACATATACACAATGAAAAACTATTCAGCTATAAGAAAGAAACAAATCCTACCATTTGCAACAACATGGATGGAGCCGGAGGATATCATGCTCAGTGAAATAAGCTACGAGGAGAAAGACAAGTGCCAAATGATTTCCCTCATTTGTGGAGTATAACAACGAAGCAAAACTGAAGGAACAAAACAGCAGCAGACTCACAGACTCCAAGAAGGGAGTAGCAGTTACCAAAGGGGAGGGGTGTGGGAGGGTGGGTGGGAAGGGAGGGAAAAGGGGATTGAGGGGTATTATGTTTATTTAGTACACGTGGTGTGAGGGGTCACGAGGAAAACAGTGTAGTACAGAGAAGGCAAATAGTGAATCTGTGGCATCTTACTACACTGACGGACAGTGACTGCAGTGGGGTATGGGTGGGGACTTGATAATATGGGTACATGTAGTAACCACATTGTTTTTTCAGGTGAAACCTTCCTAAGAGTGTGTGTCAATAATACCTTAATAAAAAATTTTCAAAAAGCAGTTGCAGTAGGTTTGGAAAAATGGAAAAGATCAAAACCAAATACTTGGATCCTACCACCACCTTAAACCCAGTACTTATTATCATCTTAGGGTATTTTCTTCCTGCCATTTTTCACATGCTTCTCCCTACCCTTGTCTCACATAGAGAATCATTATGTATACCTCCTTTTGGCAGAGTGGCTTTGGAGACAGAAAAACTTAAGTTCAAATTCTAGCTTGTCTACTTTCCAGTTCAGTGACTTTAATCAAGTCCCTAATCTGAGTCTTGTTTTTCACATCAGTGGGCAACAGAGCCGTGAAGATGAGAGTTCTCTGAAAGGGACCCACCTTCTGGCGGGCACCCAGCAGGTCTTCAATAAATAGCAGCCATTGTAACTGCAATTAACGTTATACCAGAAGAATTTTTCTGTGTAGCTACAGAATTTTCTTAACCACAATTTTTAACAGCCACATAATATCCTACGGAATGCATCCACTGACACCCATCTTTAAAAAACTTTCTCCTATTAATAGATTTGCCAGTAGCCTCCTATTTATTGTGATGAAGAAATTTACACGTATATCTTTACATTTTGGGAATTCTTAGGTCAAAGGGGATTAACACTTTCATGACTCTTGGACAGATTTCCAAAGTCTTAACAAAGGGTTATATCTATACTGAGCCCAGGAATTTCTCAAGATCTGGATTTACCATATTCACACTGGATATTCACATTATTCTCTCCCTCACCCTCCTTTCTCTTCCCATTGTTTTCATTTGTACTTTTTGGAAACAAAAAGTTAAACACTTGTCGTATTTACAGAGATACTTATCGAGCGGTACCTGGAGGATGTTTTCACTGATAGTGTTAACAACGACAATCAATGCTTCATCTGTACCATTGGCTGCAAATATTTTCCTTAGTTGGCTGCTGAACCTTCTTTTACTGGTTAATATGTTTTTATATGACTTGTACTAAATGTCTACAGTCAAGTCTTTCAGTATCATCCTTAAAAAAACTTTTTTTAAAAATGGAAAATAGTAAATGTACACAAAACCAGAGAGAACACCGCAGTGAATGTCCACTACATTGCCAGCTATCGCCATCATCTAACTATGGCCACACTTCTTTCAACCATGCCCCCAACTACTGCCCCACCCCATCCTTGGATTATTCTGAAGCAAACTGAGGATATGGCATTTCATGTATAAGTATTTCAGTAACCCTTAAAAGATTAAAAGAAATATATAACCCCAGTACCAATTTTACTCACTCCAAATTAACAGTAATTCCTTAATCTCAACAAATAACCAATGTTCAAATTCAGTGTAAAAAAATTTATTTTGTTTCAGGTTTTTTTTAAATCAGAGTCTGGTTTATCTCTTAAAACCCTTTTAATCTACAGGTTCCCTGTCCCTCTGCCACCACTTACCAAATTAATTTTTTTATCTTTATTTTTTTAATAAAACTATTTATTTTATATAACAGGACCTATTATATAAAGTGGCACACCATCAAGTTATACAAAAATACATAATTTCTTTCTGATTACAGTTCTAGTTGCAAATGATAATGAGAAAGCATTCCTGGCAGCTTCCAAATAGCTGAGATTATAAGCATATGCACAGAGAGCATCCGTGATGTTAGGATGTCCAGTGAGTAGAACCTAATTTCAATCCCACCTGTACTTTTTAAGGAATATGATTGGTTGACTTATAGAATTCCCACTGTCTGGATTTTGTTGATCACATTCCTGTGATGTTTATGGTGAAATGTTCATCCGTTCTGGGTATTTCCTGATAGGTGGTAGGTAAGTCTAGGTTAGCATTTGATATTTTGGCAGTACTTCACACACAGGTAGCATTTTTAATGTTCTGATCTACAGAGGAGTTGCAAAGATAGTAGAGTATTCCCATATACTCCTCTCGGCTTCCTCCGATGTTACATCTTACAAAAACAGTGCATTTGTCAAAACCAAGAAATTATCACTGGTAAATACAATCAACTGAAATTGTTTATTCACATCACCAATTTTTCAGCTTATGTCTTTTCTCTGTTTCCAGAATCAATCCAGAATACCATTTTGCATTTAGTCTAACCACGTCTCCTTAGTCTCTTCAAGTATAGGACAGTTTCTTAGTCTTTCCTCATCTTTCATAACCTTGAGACAGTAAGTCAAGTGTTCTGTAGACTGTCCCTCAATTTAGGTTTGTCTGATGTTTCTCATGAATGTATTGAGGTTAAGATTTTTTCAGAAGACTAGCATGGAGTGATGGGCCCTTATTGTATCTTATCAGTGGGTACAGGATAGCAATAACAACTTCTGACTGGTGATATTAACCCTGGTCAATTGGTTAAGATGTCTGTCAGGTTTCTCCACTACAGGTCATCTGTGAACAAACGGGGTTTAGGGGTACTAACCCACTGCACAGTTGAAAATTTGCAAAGAACTTTGACTCAAAAACTTAACTACTAATAGCCTACTGCTGACCCAATGCCTTACTGATAACATAATCAACGCACATTTTGTATGTTGTATGTAGTATATACTGTAGTCTTACAATGAAGCTACAGAAAAGAACAAATCGTCACAAGTGTCCAAAATTTTTCCAATATATTAATTGAAAAATATCCACATGCAAGTGGACCCACACAGTTAAACCCACATTGTTCAAGAGTCAACTGTATGAAGTTATTTTTCCTTTCCATACTCTCTTTGAAGTGAGACACGAAATCCAGCCCACACTAAAGGAGAGGGGTGTCAGAAAATATGTGGTTGTATATTAACACCATCAAAGTAATTTACAGGGGGCTACTTTAAGGCTACACAAATCCAGTTTCTCCAAACTTAGTGAACTGATTTAAGTATTCATCAATGGATCTTGCCTACAGTATTTATTACTGTTGCATTCTAATGACGATTTTCTTTTCCCTCCTTCCTTTCACATATATTAAAATTATTCTGTAAGGAAAGATTTGTCCCTTCTCCCCTACTTATTTATTCATTCCATCATTTATTTATAGCAGAATAGATTCATGAATATTTATTTTATCCTTTGAGTTATAAGCCAATTAATATCATATTTATTATGTTGCTCAAATTTTCCAACTTAGCGCTCTGGGTGCTCTTTCAGGTCAGCTCCAAGTGGTCAAAATTAATGTCACCAAGAAGACAGTAATGTCACGTCTTCTCTTTGCTGCACCGAGGACCTATAGCTTCAGTGATGTTCTTGCAAACTATCCTTTTTTACCTTTCTTGAGTACTTCCTTGCTTTCTTGTACTATAAGAGGCTCCAGCCTCATCTTTTATCTCTTTTCCAGCTATAGAATCAATCATTTCTCCAAGGAGCCAAGGTTCCTTTCACTGGAGAACTGTATTTAAAAACCAAGACCTGGGCATATAGTTTAATATTTAGTAAAATTAGTCATTCCATATTATACATGGTTTTAAATTAAAAAAAAAATATTCATAGTATGTTTTTCTTCCATTTGACTAATTTTTTTCTAGTCAGTGCTAATTATTTAAAGCCTGCTAATTTATGCCAGGAACAACAAAGCCATCTAGTTGTGGTGCTACTTTTAATAGTTACAGATTACCTAAATGTCCATCAATGAGAAAATGGACAAATCCTTGTGGTATTTTCATACATAGCAATAGAATACTTTGTAAAGAGAAAATGAATAAACTATAGCTACACTTTTAACATGTATGATATACTGCAGAAAAATACATTCAGAAAAGATACTTACAAAGTTTAAAAACATGCCAAAACATTACATATACATTGTTTATAGAGATTTTATATCTATATATAAAATATATAGATATGCATATAAATAAATGGAAAAAAATACTGAGTTTAGGATACTGGAGTGAGCATAAGGAGGTAGGAAAGAGAAAGAAATGTCATCAATTCTGTTGGCAATATTTTTTTGGGGGGGTGGGGTAGTGGATGGTAATTACACAGATGCCTAAAATATTTCCTAATACTTTTTTAAAGATATAAATGAACTAGGAAGATTAAGTAAGAATAACCAAGTAGTTGATCCACAAGAACAGTCAGAAAAAATACTACTACTTAAAATAAGCTAGTTGATAGACTGCTTTTTAAGTCTGGAAAGAGCATTCTATACAATTAGGAAGAATATAATCAGAATCACTGAACACTGAAACATGAAACTGGGTACTTAAAATCTCTTAGGATTTGTTACTGCAAAGAGTGCAATACAGCTGGAAACAAAGGTTAAATATAGTTACAGTTAAGTGGTAAGTTTACTGAAAAGAAGCTAAGAATATTGAATAAGAAAATAGAGTGCTAAAAAAAAAAAACAAACCTCAAAAACCAGCAACCATCAAGAAGACCATGGACCACCATGAAGGGATTCCTTCCCACTTGCTAATCCTGGGACAATCTGAGCTTCAAAAATCAGTGGATTATATCCCACTGAATAAAATTAGGACTCATGACTCTATACTAAAGTAAATATGAATTGGTTTAGGCCAACACCATCTTAACCAAGTGATCAAAGTTAGTATCACCAATGAGACAAACCAGGATCATGTGACTTCTATGTGGTGCATCGAGGACATCATTACACTGATATTCCTGACAAATATGCATAATCTGAATCTTGATTATGAGGAAAAAATGGCAAGCCCAATTTGAGGAACATTCTACAAAATAAATGGCCTTTATTATTCCAAACTGTCAAAGACCATGAAATACAAGGCCAAGGAATGTTTCAGGTTAAAGGAGAACAGAGATGATGACTGAATGCACCTGTGATCTGGGACGAAAACTGATATAAAGACATTACTGGGACAACTGGAGAAATAGGAATATGGTTTTTGGAATAAAACATCAATGTTAAATGTCTTGATTTTAACAACCATACATAGTTATGTTAAAAAATGCCCTGAATTTAGGAGTAATGGGGTATGGCAACTACAAGTTACTCTCAAATGGTTCAGAAGAAACAGCATGTTGGCATAACCATTTACAATAGACACAGAATAATTAGGCAGATGAGGCAAAATGTTAACAATTAGCAAGTCTGGGTGATGGATAGAGGGAGTTCTTTCTAAAATCCTTCTAATATTTGCGTAATTTTGAGATTACTTCAAAATAAAAAACGCCTAATACCGTAGAGACATTGCTGTCTTTTAAGATGAACAGAGGGCAACTGCCATGCTTTCAAAACATTCCTCAGTTCAATATTCCTAGTGATTACGCTTGAAATTTCCAACCTTAGATTTTTACAGTAATAAACTTGTTGACCATTACAAATGCCTCCTGGCAATATGGTCAAAAAACTCTCAAAAACTGAAGAGACTCCTTCCATGCAAATAGTGCATATACACTGCTTCTTACCTGAGACATCCATCTGTCATCTCCTTGAATATCTTCCGCGGCGTGTGGAATAGCTGCTGGGTTTGAGTCTCCTTGGCTCATTCTACACCTGAGGGGAAAAATGCCTAAGTCAGGTTTCATTCATTAACGGGAAATGTTTGTTTGTTACAACTGAGTTAAATTTTACACGTCAGGTTTTAAATAAAAATTTAAGTTTAATTGTGGTTTTGCCTAGAGACACAAAACAACTGGAGTTTATTTTCAGCAGAGATGAGTTCCAGGACATGACTGCTTAAGTCCCAAAAATATCCAGATCACTAAATTTCCAGACAGACTTGAATATCATCTGGGAACAGTGCATTACAGTAAAAAAAAAAAAAGTCTGCTCCAAGTATATACCTTCCATCTTTATTAATATCTCATGATCACATGTTTTTAATGTAAGTGCCAAATGACACAAGGAATTAAGACACAGGGCAATGAAATCTACATTTCAGCCTTTTAAGCTGCTAGAGCTAAACACTGAAGAATTACTACAGCAATTATTAGAATTCACTGGTTACTAACCATCACAGATTACTGTATTAACAACTGTGATAAAACTAGAGATAGGCTTTGGCACTGGTTTTTTTTTTTTGTATTCGTTCAACTTATTCAACAAATATTTATTGGGCAGCTACTATGTGACAGGCATATATGTCTTTTTTAAAAATATAATTTATTTTATTATCATTAATCTACAATTACATGTGCAGTATTATGGTTATTAAACTACCCCCTCATCAGGTCCCCCCCACCAACCCCATTACAGTCACTGTCCATCAGCGTAGTGAGATGCTATAGAATCACTACTTGTCTTCTCTGAGTTGTACTGCCCTCCCCGTGCCCCCCCAACATTACATCTGCTAATCGTAATGCCCCTTTTTCCCTCTTATCCCTCCCTTCCTGCCCATTTTCCCCAGTCCCTTTCCCTTTGGTAACTATTAGTCCGTTCTTGGGTTCTGTGAGTCTGCTGCTGTTTTGTTCCTTCAGTTTTTTTCTTTGTTCTTATACTCCACATATGAGTGAAATCATTTGATACTTGTCTTTTTCGGCTTGGCTTATTTCACTGAGCATAATACCCTCTAGCTCCATCCATGTTGTTGCAAATGGTAGGATTTGTTTTCTTCTTATGGCTGAATAATATTCCATTGTGTATATGTACCACATCTTCTTTATCCATTCATCTACTGATGGACACTTAGGTTGCTTCTATTTCTTGGCTATTGTAAATAGTGCTGCAATAAACATAGGGGTGCATCTGTCTTTTTCAAACTGGGCTGCTGCATTCTTAGGGTAAATTCCTAGGAGTGGAATTCCTGGGTCAAATGGTATTTCTATTTTGAGTTTTTTGAGGAACCTCCATACTGCTTTCCACAATGGTTGAACTAATTTGCAGTCCCACCAGCAGTGTAGGAGGGTTCCCTTTTCTCCACATCCTCGCCAACATTTGTTGTTGTTTGTGTTTTGGATGTTGGCCATCCTCACTGGTGTGAGGTGATATCTCATTGTGGTTTTAATCTGCATTTCTCTGATGATTAGCGATGTGGAGCATCTTTTCATGTGCCTGTTGGCCATCTGAATTTCTTCTTTGGAGAAGTGTCTATTCATGTCCTCTGCCCATTTCTTAATTGGATTATTTGCTTTCTGTTTGTTAAGGTGCATGAGTTCTTTATATATTTTGGATGTCAACCCTTTATCAGATACGTTTTTTATGAATATATTCTCCCATACTGTAGGATGTCTTTTTGTTCTACTGATGGTGTCCTTTGCTGTACAGAAGCTTTTCAGCTTGATATAGTCCCACTTGTTCATTTTTGCTTTTGTTTCCCTTGCCCGGGGAGATATGTTCATGAAGAAGTTGCTCATGTTTATGTCCAAGAGATTTTTGCCTATGTTTTTTTCTAAGAGTTTTATGGTTTCATGACTTACATTCAGGTCTTTGATCCACCTTGAGTTTACCTTTGTGTATGGGGCTAGACAGTAGTCCAGTTTCATTCTCTTACATGTAGCTGTCCAGTTTTTCCAACACCAGCTGCTGAAGAGGCTGTCATCTCCCCATTGTATATCCAAGGCTCCTTTATCAAATATTAATTGACTGTATATGTTTGGGTTAATGTTTGGATTTTCTATTCTGTTCCACTGGTCTGTGGGTCTGTTTTTGTGCCAATACCAAATTGTCTTGATTACTGTGGCTTTGTAGTAGAGCTTGAAGTCAGGGAGTGTAATTCCCCCTGTTTTATTCCTCCTTCTCAGGATTGCTTTGGCTATTCGGGGTCTTTTGTGGTTCCATATGAATTTTAGAATTATTTGTTCCAGTTCATTGAAGAAAGCTGTTGGTAGTTTGATAGGGATTGCATTGAATCTGTAGATTGCTTTAGGTAGTATAGCCATTTTGACAATATTTATTCTTCCTAGCCAAGAGCATGGGATGCATTTCCATTTGTTAGTGTCCTCTTTAATTTCTCTTAGGAGTGTCTTGTAGTTTTCAGAGTACAGGTCTTTCACTTCCTTCGTTAGGTTTATTCCTAGGTATTTTATTCTTTTTGATGCAATTGTGAATGGAATTGTTTTTCTGATTTCTCTTTCTGTTAGTTCATCATTAGTGTATAGGAAAGCAACAGATTTCTGTGTGTTAATTTTGTATCCTGCAACTTTGCTGAATTCAGATATTAGTTCTAGTAGTTTTGGAATGGAGTCTTTAGGGTTTTTTATGTACAGTATCATGTCATCTGCAAATAGTGACAATTTGACTTCTTCTTTACCAATCTGGATGCCTTGTATGTCTTTGTTTTGTCTGATTGCTGTGGCTAGGACCTCCAGTACTATGTTGAATAACAGTGGAGAGAGTGGGCATCCCTGTCTTGTTCCCGATCTTAGATGAAAAGCTTTCAGCTCTCGCCGTTAAGTATGATGTTAGCTGTGGATTTGTCACATATGGCCTTTATGATGTTGAGGTACTTGCCGTCTATACCCATTTTGTTGAGAGTTTTAATCAGGAATGGATGCTGAATTTTGTCAAATGCTTTTTCAGCATCTATGGAGATGATCATGTGGTTTTTGTTCTTCTTTTTGTTGATGTGGTGGATGATGTTGATGGATTTTCGAATGTTGTACCATCCTTGCATCCCTGGGATGAATCCCACTTGATCATGGTGTATGATCCTCTTGATGTATTTTTGAATTCGGTTTGCTAATATTTTGTTGAGTATTTTTGCATCTACGTTCATCAGGGATATTGGTCTGTAATTTTCTTTTTGGTGAGGTCTTTGCCCGGTTTTGGTATTAGAGTGATGCTGGCTTCATAGAATGAGTTTGGAAGTATTCCCTCCTCTTCTATTTTTTGGAAAACTTTAAGGAGAATCGGTGTTATTTCTTCTCTATATGTCTGGTAGAATTCAGAGGTGAATCCATCAGGCCCAGGGGTTTTGTTCTTGGGTAGTTTTTTGATTACCAATTCGATTTCGTCACTGGTGATTGGTCTGTTTAGTTTTTCTGTTTCTTGCTTGGTCAGTCTTGGAAGGTTGTATTTTTCTAAGAAGTTGTCCATTTCTTCTATGTTTTCCAGCTTGTTAGCATATAGATTCTCATAATATTCTCTTATGATTCTTTGTATTTCTGTGGGGTCCGTCGTGATTTTTCCTTTCTCATTTCTGATTGTGTTTATGTGTGTAGATTCTCTTTTTCTCTTAATGAGTCTGGCTAGGGGTTTATCTATTTTGTTTATTTTTTCAAAGAACCAGCTCTTGGTTTCATTGATTTTTTCTATTGTTTTATTCTTCTCAATTTTATTTATTTCTTCTCTAATCTTTATTATGTCCCTCCTTCTGGTGACTTTGGGCCTCATTTGTTCTTCTTTTTCCAATTTCAGTAATTGTGTCTTTAGACTATTCATTTGGGAATGTTCTTCCTTCTTTAAATAGGCCTGGATTGCAATATACTTTCCTCTTAGAACTGCCTTTGCTGCGTCCCACAGAAGTTGTGGCTTTGTGTTGTTGTTGTCATTAGTCTCCATATATTCTTTGATTTCTGTTTTGATTTGGTCGTTAACCCATTGATTAATTAGGAGAGTGTTGTTAAGTCTCCATGTATTTGTGAGCCTTTTTGATTTCTTTCTAAAATTTATTTCTAGTTTTATACCTTGGTGATCTGAGAAGTTGGTTGGTAGGATTTCAATATTTTGAAATTACTGAGGTTCTTTTTGTGGCCTAGTATGTGGTCTATTCTGGAAAATGTTCCATGTGCACTTGAGAAGAATGTGTATCCTGTTGCTTTTGGGTGTAGAGTTCTGTAGATGTCTGTTAGGTCCATCTGTTCTAGTGTGTTGTTCAGTGCCTCTGTGTCTTTACTTATTTTCTGTCTGGTTGATCTGTCCTCTGGAGTGAGTGGTGTGTTGAAGTCTCCTAAGATGAATGCATTGCTGTCTATTTCCTCCTTTAATTCTGTTAGTATTTGTCTCACATATGCTGGCGCTCCTGTGTTGGGTGCATATATATTTATAATGGTTATATCTTCTTGTTGGATGACCCCTTTATCATTATGTAATGTCCTTCTTTATCTTTTGCTACTTTCTTCGTTTTGAAGTCTATTTTGTCTAATACAAGTACTGCAACACCTGCTTTTTTCTCCTTGTTGTTTGCATGAAATATCTTTTTCCATCCCTTCACTTTTAGTCTATGTATATCTTTGGATTTGAGGTGAGTTTCTTGTAGGCAGCATATATATTGGTCTTGCTTTTTTATCCATTCTGTTACTCTGTGTCTTTTGATTGGTGCATTCAGTCCATTTACATTTAGGGTGATTATCGATAGATATGTACGTATTGCCATTGCTGGCTTTAGATTCGTGGTTACCAAGGGTTCAAGGGTTGCTTCTTTACTATCTTAACAATCTAACTTAACTTTCTTGTTAAGTTATTGTAAACACTGTCTGATGTTTCTTTCTTTCTCTCCCTTCTTATTCCTCTTCCTCCATTCTTTCTATAATAGGTGTTTTATTCTTTGCCTTTAGTTAGTATTTGGATGGTCTGCTTTCTTTGCTATGATTTTTTTTTCTCTGGTGACATCTTTTTAGCCTTAGGTGTGCTTCCATCTAGAGCAGTCCATTAAAGATATCCTGTAGTGGTGGTTTATGAGAGGCAAACTCTCTCAACTTTCGTTTGTCTGGAAACTGTTTAATCCCTCCATCATATTTAAATGATAGTCGTGCTGGATACAATATTCTTGGTTCGAGGCCCTTCTGTTTCATAACGTTAAATATATCATGCCATTCTCTTCTGGCCTGTAAGGTTTCTGTTGAGAAGTCTGATGGGTTTTCCTTTGTAGGTGATCTTTTTTCTCTCTCTAGCTGCCTTTAATACCCTGTCTTTATCTTTGATCTTTGCCATCTTAATTATTATGTGTCTTGGTGTTGTCTTCCTTGGGTCCCTTGTGTTGGGAGATCTATGAGCTTCGGTGGACTGCGAGACTATTTCCTTCCCCAGCGAGGGAAAGTTTTCAGCAATTATTTCTTCAAAGACACTTTCTATCCCTTTTTCTCTCTCTTCTTCCTCTGGTACTCCTATAATGCGAATATTGTTCCGTTTGGATTGGTCACACAGTTCTCTTAATATTCTTTCATTCCTAGAAATCCTTTTATCTCTCTCTGCCTCAGCTGCTCTGTATTCCTGTTCTCTGATTTCTATTCCATTAACAGTCTCTTGCATCTCATCCATTCTGCTGTTAAGCCCGTCGATCGCTTGTCTGATTTCTGCATTGTCTTTCCTCAGTTCCCTCACTTCCTCCCTCAGCTCTTGCACATTTCTCTGTAGGTCCATCAGCATGGTTATGACTTTTATTCTGAATTCTTTTTCAGGAAGACTGTGCATTTCCATCCCTTCAGACTCCCTCTCTGGGGTTGTCTGGTTGATTTTGGTCTGAACCATATTCCTCTGTCTTTTCATGGCTATAGAATTGGTCACTGGTAGTTGCCATGTATGTCAGCTGGGCTCTTTTGGACTTTAAAAAGAGAAAAAAAAGAAAAAATAAAGAAAGAAAAAAAAGGAAAGAAAAGAAAAAACAAAAAACAAAACAAAATAAACGCCCACCGGGAGTAGATTCTGTGGGAATGCTGTAGGTGGCGCTATTGCCCCACTATTCTGCAGCCATGGCTGCGCCGCTCCGCAGGGCCCTTTATCGCTCTGGCAGGGGTGGGAACGAATAGGAGGCTGTTGATTTCAGTGAGAAGTGTAAGTATGGCTACGCTTCCCCAGTCGCCAGCTAAGGCGTCTGAAACTCCCCAGGACTCCCAGCCTGCTGGGCTGAGTGTGCTGGGGCGATCTGGCTCCTCCGCTGGGCTCCTGTCTCATTAAGACTGCTGAAGAAGGCGCGCGCTTTTTTTTTTCCTTCCCGGGAGCCAGCTGCAAGCACCCTGGCACGTTCCCCGCTCAGATTCTGCCCCTCTGTCTCTCCAATCTCCGCTGCACTGTGCAATGTGGGTCAGCGCTCCCCGCACATATCACCGGGGCTGGCTACTTCGCGGGGTGTGCTTCCACTCCCTCCCGGCTCTGAATCCTGTCCTCCCGCCGGTGCGCTGGGGTGGGGGAGTGCTCAGGTCCGCCAGGTCGCGGCTCCGTATCTTAGCCGCCTCTTGGGGTGCCGAGTCCTCTCAGGTGTAGCTGCATGCTGTGTGCTTTCCTGTGTATTCTGGTCTCTCTTTTAGGAATAGATGTATTTGCTGTGTTGTCATAGATAAATATAGTGTTGGGAGGAGATTTCTGCCACCCTGCTCATGCCACCATCTTCCCGGAAGTGCCACCCATTGTTTTAACAAGTTTTTTTTCTTCATGAAATCTTCCTAAATGTAACATGGATTCTATCCTTTCCAACCCTCTTAAAAAGAGCAAACAACTTGTGCCCTTTAATGGTGATTCAAGATCACCACCACATCATTTTTTGTACTGTGTAAATGTAGTAATGACTGGTTTCCAACAGCGATGAACATTGGGCAAAACAGATACAGATCCCAGGAGATACTTTAGTACTTCTCTTGAGAGAGGCCCTGGTATGTGTTTACTTTCTGATTTTATCTTTCTATAAAAAGGAATTAAAGTATGTATAACATGTTTTGTATATCAGCATAACTTTGATTGCCTCCTGCAAAATGATTTACTGAATTAAAAACAAAGAGCTATCTCTCAAATTGTCTTATCCTCCTCCCCAACAGCAATTCCTTCAAATTGTCAGGTTATAGTATTGGATTGAAGTTAAGATTATTAGACTCTGTAGTCAGATAAACTTGAGTTCTAATTTCAACTCTTGTCATTTCTTAGTTGTCTGACTTAGGTCAGATTAACTTAACTCTCCATGAACTTTGTAAAATAAGATCCTCTACCTTGTAAGGATTGCCTAGATTAAATGAAAATATAGATTTTAAGTGTTTATTATTGTAATGGTTATATACTATGTGCTCAATAAATGTTAGCCATTATCAGCACAATCCTGGTATATATCATATTTCATCCAAATTTTTTACTTAAATTAGAACATCTCTTTCATTTTTTTATAAGCAATAGCATTTTATAATTATAATTGGAATTGGTAGCATTTTTTCCTAAATTGTACATGAAATAGTGGTACATCTTAAATAGTGGTTCATTTTATAGTCAGTGGCATCTTAGATTCAGAGAAAGATGATGGTACATGCTGAGTTAATGTTCATAAATTAGTTACTAAGGACATTTAACTTCTCAGCAATTATTCAAAACTTATATTGGTAATGTCAGAAACCATAGAAATACTTTTTTGACAGCTTTACCATATATCTCTGTCTCCTTAGCAATAATCTTATTAATGGACATATAAAAGAAGTGTGTTTTTTTAACATGAAAGATTGAACTGCTGCATATAAAACCCCAAGCAATGATTTTTCTAAGTTTCCTCTATGTTTGAAGTTTAATGAAATTCCAGGTAAAAACAGTATACTTTAACTTCTACTTTTAATGTTGAAACTACATTGAAAGTTATGGATAGTACCTGAATAATGTGTGGTTACATTTCTTTTATGATATCTCTTTTATAGTAGTGTATATTTTTAAAGAGCTCCCTAATCTGTAATTTGAATTGCTGAGGTAAAGTCACTTAGGAAGAAGATGATACTGTTACTGGCACCCCCGACTTCTCTGGATCAAGCTCTATGGTTCCTAAGTGGTTAAGCCTTTTTAACAAATTATCTTTTGTTAAATTGACCTTTCACTGAAAAACCTAATTATATGCATCCTGTGAAAACTCTTGGACATTGAAACTATCCACTCACCAGATATTTTATTTTTCAAGATTATATCAAAAGAAGTTAATCTGGTGCTCATTTGTTTAAACTGCAGACACTTAGTTCAACAGCAAAGATCATGGTAGAAGCTGGCAAATGGTCCGTTAACATTGTCATAGAGTTGACAGTGTTCAGAAATAAATTCTCCAGAGAAAAAAGCCACAAAAACATAAATATTAAGCAATTTTTCTACCTCAAATTTTCTTCTTGCGTATTAGTCACTCATTGTTTATCTGTTAATAAGTGGATGTTGTAATGGCTGCTGGGGACAGGGAGGTATGTTTACTCCTCTAAAGCTGCTTCTTTTTTTTTGAAATACAAGTACTACCTAGCATAAAATGCAGAGTTATTGAAGAGACACTGAGGCCTAGTGAAAATTTAGTCACTTACTATGTGACTGTTTTATTATTTAAGCCAAATCAACTTCAGTTTCTTCTTTGGGAAACTGGAATAAATACCCTTTTCTTGCTGAGCTATTGCGAGAAGTGTAAACAACATATGTAAACACACCTAAGTAGTGCGTGCCTGACATGTAGTTAGGAACTCAATAAATGGTAGCAGTTATTATTGTCTTTATTATGATTGCAGCCACATTTCTTCATGAGAAATCTATTGCCTTTTCATTAAATATTTATCTTAAGACAGGAATACTCTCTGATCTTCCTTATTAAAATAAAGCCCAGTCTAGGTGCTCTAATTTAGCATGATCCTTGCCAAGCAGAGTAGTTAGTGTCTAGAAGCTTCATTGAACTGACCTTCCTGAACCTTGAGGTCATGTAACACACATGGAGCCATCCACAAAACTTGATCATTGTCCTTATGTAGAAATCGCTATTTTTTTCTTCTAGCTTAGTTAATTCAGCTTTTTAATGTTTCCATCCTTTTCCTTTCTTTTGAGAAAACATGGATTATATGTCACAAGGTGGTTTCAAAAACACACCCAGTTCCTATTCAGCTGCTTACATGGAGGATTGTATGCAAACTATTATATTCCACAGTGAGGGCCGACAAACTTTCTGTAAAAGACCAGGTAGTAAGTGTTTTAGGCTTTGCAGTCCAGACAATCCCTGTCATAATACTCAACTCTGCCCTTACAGCATAAAAGTAGCCAGAGACAATATGTTAATGAACAGCTGAGGCTGTAATCCACATCTAATCTAATCTACTGAGAGACCTCACTGAATTTGGCCCACAGGCGATAGTTTCCCAACCCTTGCTCTATATTATGCTGACTTAGCAGTGAGTTCTGTCACCATAGCTGAGAGAATTTATGTAGTACATCTAGCTAAGAGCTTGAACATAGGTGAGGCCTCCTGAAACTAATATGCAGGGAATGCTTCTCAGATCCCAGAACTGTGTGCTGTGTTTGGGATACCTTTAGTCATGTGCTTCTCTACTAGAGCTGTTCTACCATTGTGTGGCCACCGGTCATCATGTCTTGCTCACAATATACTGTCTGCTACTTATAGGCCTTACCATTCCGGCTTCACATCTAAGCTACTGCCTTTCTTATAATTACTGAATTGGGTTTTGTTGTTGATTTTGTTCCTCCATCTATTGTTTCTAAATTCCTGTTTTCTTCTTTCTTTAGTCCCTCTTCCCTGCTGTTTCTCCTCTGCAGTTCAGTGTTCTTCTGAGCTGCTTGAATTTTATACCTTTTGCTAGTGAGAGAACAGTGTAGCCTTGTGACAGTGAATGAAGCCATCACATAGTATCTGATGTAAGCCCCAAGATTTTGTCACCGCTCAGGCATTTTTGTGACTTCTTGCTCACAAGGATTCTTTGTTGACAGTTTCTTCTTTGCCTTACCTTCATTTATTTATTTTGTAGGTATTTGGGGGCCACTAAAGATATATACCAGATGCTGTGCTTAACAGTGGAAATGCAAGGATGTACATAATAGACATTGTCCCTGCCCTCATGAAGTTTAGCAAAGAAGACACAGCATTAAGTAAAGAATTAACACAAATGAGTAATTATGGTCATGAAAGGTGGTAGAAAGGAAAAATGTAATTTGCAATGCCAGAATCTAATGGGGGACAACGTAGTCTGAAAAGTCAGGCAGGCTTCCCTGAGGAAGTGGTTGTAAGCATGTAATATGCCTTGAGTAAATATGTATTGAATTAATGCAGAAATACAATTATATTTAAGGTGAAACCTAAAGGACTGGCAAGATTTAACCAGATAAAGTTTAGGGAACAAAAATGAGAGAAGAGTCCAGACAGAGACAGCAGCCTTTGTGAAAGGCTTTGAGCTTGGTCCTTTTCAGTGAAGTAAGAGAGGGCAGGAGGAGAGAGAAGGAAAACATTGCTTCTCACAATGAAATGGTAGAAGCAGCCAGAGTCATGTTAATAAAGGCCAATAGGCTATGTTTAAGGATCTGGACTTTGTCCTAATAATAATGGGAAGCCATTGATGGCTACATGATGAGTTCCTAGGTCCACATGGCTTCAAAAACTTCAAGTTGTCAGATCTCTAGAAATTTTCTAGAATCTACCTCCTGATAAATAAAATAACCTGAACCAGTTTTTTCTCTTCTACATTTGAAACAGATATAAATCCATTTGTCCACACTGAGGCTTTCAAATTTCTACTTGTTAATAGTTCATGTCCCTACAATACTAGTACATACTTGTACTAGTATTATAATACTAGTGAGTATTATATCCTGATGAGTGTAAAATATCCTGTTGAGAACTTAGTAAAAAATATCTGTGGAATCATAAACTGTTACATTTCAAAGGCATCATAGATAATTTAGTTACAACTATGAGAAGCCCTTCCAAAGTATCACAGATGAGTAACTACAGTTGCCTTCTGCTGGAACACTGCCAATGACTAAATTCTCTATATTCTCAGCATTGTTCAGTCTGGGTTTTAGGGGGGTTTTGCTTCACTTTGTTTTGTTACCACTCTGGCTTTTTGCAGGTTCTTCCTTCTATGAGTGACAATGCCTTCCCTGTTACTTCTGCCCTTAGTTCTTGTTCTGATTCTTAGAATTTACCATTTTAAAAGTGGTTAATAGATGAATCTTTACTTAAAAACCAAGGTGCTCTGATGGAACCTGAGATCAGATTATGAATTATAAAGTGGGACTATCTAAAGAATGTATTAGGATAAGCATGGCAGAATGAGATAGTGATTTATCTTCTATGACATAATAACTAACAAATAGCATAAAATTAAGTGTACTCAAAGCTAGAACCTTATTTCTTTGCTCTGGTCAATGAACAGAGCACCTAATATCTGAATAGCATCTTATTATATATGCTTGAGGAATAAATAAAAGAATAAGTATTAGGGTTATAAGATCCTGCTCTTAGAGCTTATGATTTCTTTTGAGAGAAAAGATTTGTATGCTTATGTAAATACAATAGAAGAGCACATGCCAAATGAGCAGTATACTAAAAGAGAACTATAAGAATTCCAAAAAAGAGATCATGGTGGACTGAGATGGAATAAATCTTCTGTTAAGAAATACCTGGTTCACTGAGTTTCTCTTTAGAAAGAGATGAACCAAGCCTTGCTTATTATTTATCTTCTTCCTTTTCCACTCCACCCCTACCTGTGCCATTATTTGGCCTGGATGATCCTTCAATCAGTGTTTACTAAATTAAATTACATTACCTCCCATATGATGTTAGGTTTAATATGTTCCATTCCATAATAATCTTTTGTTTTTTTCATTCTTTTGTGTGCTTTCTGAATTTATTTCAATGAATACATATTTTTTATTTAAAACACAAAACACAAAGATGTTCCTACCTATAATGGGAAGACAGACAAAGACCAGCCTTTTAAAGATAGGTGAAAAAATAAGAAATTTTTCTCTCACTCTCTTGAAATGGGTCTGTTAGGAGCTTTGCCAATGTACATTAAGATGACTGGCAGCATCTTCTGAATAACTGTTCCGAGCTGACCTTAGAGATTAAAATAAGTGGATTATGTGACATGATGACAATAATGAACTACTGATTTAACAGCAAAGCTTTCCTCATAGATCCTCATTTCTCTGACTGATTTCTTTTAAGACTGCTTTATCATATTTCCTTTCTTTCAGCGGAACGGAAGCCCCCCCTTTTCAACATGAATGCAATGAGTGCCTTATATCACATTGCTCAGAATGACTCCCCAACATTACAGTCTAATGAATGGTAAGACTCTCCTATCATTTTAAATCTCTAAGAAAATCGCCATATGTTTTTGGCACTTTCATAAAATTACATTTTAAATATCTGACCTAGAAATCATTTAATTCCTTCATTGTATGTTACAATAAGTGACATTGATGCTTTATAGCCGTGAACTGGCTATACACATATATACACATTTATATTTATTTCTGCCCTAACTGTGGCTTGTACTGTGCTCTTAATGTGTGTAGTAAGTGAAATTCTGCAGAGAGCATGCCCTGCCATCCTGACAAATTTAGTCTAAGTCATGAGGGTCTTATATTGATCATTTTAGCTCTTACCACTTCTCAGCAGAAATAAAGTACCCTCTCTGATGTCATTATTTTTCTAGTTGTCTTTTTTTGTCTTTATTACATGTGTATTTAAATGTGTTAAGGCAGAACATATCTTTCTACTCAGAATATGTATTGTTCCTTACTAAAAATTATGACATTTTGATAACTATTTGGGTCACAAGAGTTATAGGAAAAGAGCAATTTTAAAGAAGAGTAGACAAAGTGGAATTTTTCAAGAGAGGAAGTATTTTCATCCAAAAACCACGTTCCTAGGTTCCATGTCCCTTATGCTTCAAATTTTACTACCTGGTTATAGGTTGCGGATGATGGAGGAGCTAACAACTGGTTTTGAAGAATGTAGGTTTGAGACTTATGAGAGTTGTTACCTTTGGAGAGAAAAATATATATAAGA
>JAVSCE010011186.1:0-25923 GCA_032199065.1 Smutsia gigantea
TTCTTACAGTATTAAAAAAGTCTACAGAAGAGAAGGACACGATCCTGAAAAAGACCCAAGAAATAGCAGTACAAGAACACAAGCTGCAAACTTCTGTGGATTCCCTGAAGAAGGAAATGGCATTGATGCAAGAGGAAGCAGCATGAGAATGCCAGCAGCAAGGTGCCATTGAAGAGGTAAAATATTCCTTACAGAACAAGACAGCAGCGCTGTCAGGTGCTCTGAAGGAGGAAGAGGCCATCAAGGAAAAAGATGAACTCCTGAGGGAAGCACAGGCGGAGGTGGCACAAGAACGCCAGCTGCGAAGCATTGAGGTGAAGGTGACAGAGCTGCTGAAGACTGAGCTAGCATTGCTGTGAGGCACTGTAGCAGAGGAGGCACTCGGGGGATGGGAGAGAAAGGTGCCATCAGCCCTAAAAATAGAGGAGCTGAGGAAGGATGAAGGGGTGGTGTTGGAGGCACTGGCCCCTCCTGTATTGAAAGCACACCCAGTGGTTGTAAAGAAAATAAACACCCAGCAGCTGGAAGTTCCCCAAGGAGAGGAGCAGCCCCCTCCCCAGGTCATGGAGCAGTCTGTGGTCCGCCCCTGTGCTCAGGCTGAGCTGGTGGCTGTGGGACTTAGGGGAGGATGCAATTGTTCTGTGGGGATCAGAGATGGGAAAGCTGTCTTCCCTGACAGTGCAGCCTGCTTTGAGGCAGCGATTACAAAATGCAAGGTGACTCACAAGAATAATTTAAGGGGCCCCATGAAGGTCATGAGGACCCAGATGTGGGCTGATTTAACATGGGCAGGAGCAGATGGAAGGAAATTAGATGGGAAGTCAAATAGGATCTTACTAGAGCTATGGTAACAACTGAAACCAGTGCAGCAGTTCAAGCCATTAAGACCAAAGAGGCAGAGGTCAGAGACAGAGCCACAAGTCCGGCCTGTGTGCCTCCAAGACTTTTTGCTGGAGAGGCTGTAAAAAGACGGTATTGTAAGGCCCACCCACGGTTCTTTTGGTTAACTCCTTTGAGTAGAACTGATTTGAATACAGCCAGGATGACCACTTAGCGGTAATAGATCTCCTCAGGCTTGAGGGTTATTATAATTTATAATTTATGTTATTTGTATATTGTATTACGTTGTTGTGGAGTTTAATTACAATGTTCCAGGGACCATTGCAGAGGACTGAGGGCACACAGATTAAGAGGAGAGAATCCTGGAGCTGTGGAGTGTGGATAAAATGAAAGTTCCTGTGGCCAGGATTCTCATCTGGCCCTGGTCGGCTAGCTCACTACACACGTGTGGGCAATACATTGCTATTGCCTCTATATAAAGAGCTCTGCCCAGTGCTCTGGGTGACATAGTGGCATGGCTGCAAGGCCACAGGAGAGCAGAGCAGAGGCTGGAGTGGTGGCAGCACTGAGGACAGAGGCCCAGAGGACAGCAGTGTGGGATGACTGTGCAGAGGGCCAGAGGATGGCTGTGTGGGCAGAGGGGCCCAGAGGCAGACACTGGCTTGCTGCAGACAGACTCTCTCTGAGTGAACAGGATTTTAGTGATTGACCTGCCACTGTGGAAGTAAAGTTGGGTATAACCCTTTCACTCCAAGAAAATTTTGCTTTAATTTTCTTTGGTCACACTGAATCCATAGCGAACTTGCCTGGGGCTGAAACCCATTGGCAAGACATCGAGTAAACCAGAAAGTAAATTTCAGTTCACTTCCTCTGAGTGTAAATCAAAAAAACTAATGAATGATTCATATTTAGAGTTCAACAAAGCTTTTACAAATGCTTGACAAAAACAATTAACATGTATCATAGTCTTTAGTGAGGAAAATAATGAAATTTCAATTGTATTAAGTGGAAAAAGCACAGATTTGAAAGTAAAATTAAGCTTGGTTTGAATTCTTACTCTGATATTTATAGACATGTATGTAATCTTAGGCAAGATACTGAAACTCTTAGCCTCAGTTCCTCCATTTTTAAAATGGGAACAACAGCAGCCAGTGTACAAGACATTCATAAGGACAGGCAGCGCATTCACAGACACATCGCATCTGACATTTAGTAAAGCATATGAAGTTTATTATTTGAGTTTAATAAGGTAGCCATGGAGAGACTGAAAAACCAAGTTTTTGTGCCCAAATGTACCAAAGCTTAATGATTAAGCCATTGGGCTAAATGATGATGGTGTTTACCCTTTATGGGAAATTGATATATCCACTATCAATTACCCTGTGAAATAATTAATCTTAATGATACAAGAAAAGGCAGAAGACTATGGAGAGGAAGGAATATAGGGTGTCAAGGCCTGGGGCAAAAATCCAGTCATGGCAAGACAGCACCGTTCTTATGCATGCTTGGGGTAAAGCAATGTCATCGCCACAAAATTGGTGGGGGTGAGGGAGGAGTCCAGATGACACAAGGACAACACCACACACACAACACACAGAGATGGCCAGTTTCTTATGACAGCACCAATAAGGTTATGGGTCCTCTATCCAAAGAAAAAAAAAATGTAATTCTGTTTGCCCTAGTGAATGGCAAGAGGAAAGAGGAAGAATGATTTTTTTTAATAATTAGATGAAACAGGAGAATGGCAGAACATTTAACTAAACTGGCATCCAAAGTTTGAAGTAATTTTTAAGGTTTAGGAAACTGAAGGGCATATGGCTGTCTTGCCAATGGGTTTCAGCCCCGGGCAAGTTCACTATGGATTCAGTGTGACCAAAGGAATGACAGTAAAACATTCTTGGGGTGAAAGGGTTATACCCAACTTTATTTCCAGGTGGCAGGTCAGTCACTAAAATCCCATCCACTCAGAGCGAGTCTGTATGCAGCAAGCTGGTCTCTGCCTCTGGGCCCTTCTGTCTGCACAGCTGTCCTTTGGGCCTCTCTGCCTGCACAGCGTCCCACACAGCCATCCTCTGGGCCTCTGTCCTCAGTACTGCCACCAGTCCAGCCTCTGCTCTGCTCTCCTGCAGCCCTGCCACCGTGTCACCCAGAGCACTGGGCGGAGCTCTTTGTATAGAGTCAATAGCAATGTATTGCCTACACGTGTGTAGTGAGCTAGCCAACCAGGGCCAGGTGAGAATCTGGACACAGGACCTTTCATTTTACCACAATGGCTAATAAAATGTGAGGCTTGAATTTAATTCCAAATTCATGTCTAAATGCTTTACTCTTAGTCATTATTTAATCCTACAAGTTAAAGTAAAATGAGACTTTCTTCAGTACCTAATTACAATGACCCAATTAGGAGAATGTCCAGAATTTTCTTGGGTATTTTTAACAAAATAATCCATGAATCAGTCCCCCTCCTAGGTATCCTGCTGACTCTACTAGAACTTTTCACACTTAGATAGTAGAGCCTTCATCAGTCATTCTCCATTCAGGCCTAAGTAATTGCTTGTCACTGTATTACTGGGGGAATTGCTGTTTTAATTCGGATCTTACTGCAGTGGCTATTCACTGCCATTCCAGACCATTGTCAAAGGTCAGCACTGAGCAGTGCACCTGGTGGGCCTGACAGCTGCAGTGTGGCTGCCCCACCCAGGAGGATGACCTCTGATGATTTATCCAGGCCCTCCCTTCAGCACTGCCTTAGTCAAGCACGCCTGGGAGACAGTTGGTACCCCCAGGTGTTATAGCTTTTGGTCATATGACCTTTTCAGCTCACACTTGTGTGATGTTTTCTCCAAGAAGCCTGGAGCATTGGAAAACTTCATCAGCAACTACAGGCTGTATGATACTGAATCAGAACTGTGGTAGGATAACCCATGTACCTGAGTTGAGCCCTGGAGACAAAGTCAAGCTTCATTTTTTTATATGCTAAGCTCCATGATGCCATTTGGAAAACTGAGGTTAAATAAATATATTTCAGTGTATGAAATTAGATATCCTACCTGTATTACTTTAACTCATTATCTCAGTATTCTTTATTGAATAATTTCTCCTTTCTTCATTGATATGAAATTGTACATTTATAATATAAAATAACATTTATTTAATCACTAAACAAGGCTACAGACTCTGTCCCTTGGTACAAGATCTAGAAATATACAATGTTAAATATAATGAGGAAAGTAATTAGAATGCAGGCTTTAAAATATGATGCTTAAGCTTTTTTTTAATGTGTCATTAATTTATTACATAAAAATCTAATGTGTATATTTCAGCCTTCAGCACTACTAATGAAAACTCTACACTACAGTTTGAGTTTGAAATTTGACCAAATGTAATTGAGTTTCTCTGCCTTGCATAATCACCACTGGAGAAGGCACAGACAGTTTTAGCACTCTCAATTCTCTTTAAATTATGCAAATGCTATTGGTTCTTTTAAATAGTCTTCTGCATCATCCCTTATAAAGTGCTTAAAAACCCAAATCGGATTAACCATCAGAATGAGTGAATATGCTGGGCATGATGTTAGTTAACCATCATGCTCAGCTGCTCCTCAATTAGTCTAAGATAGACTCCAGCCCACTCAACTGTACAGCCTTGGATAAATTCCTTAATTTCTCTATGCTTCATTTTCCTCATCTGTAATATGGGAATGATAATAGAATCTACCTCATATGATTGTTGTGAGGATTGAAAATGTTAATAGTTGTAGAACATTTAGAAAAAAAGCCTTGCACACACCAAGCACTGTATTACTCTTATCTGATTGAATTTATCTTTAATATTGTCTTCTATTTTCTGCGCCCATATTATTTTCCACCCTCCCTCCATGCTCCTCTTTATTCTCAAAAGCCACATTTCATCTCAAAAAAAGACTTGGTGATGTCAATAGAGTATTAATGTCCAAAAAGTCTATATATATTGTTCTTTTCATGACAAATAGAAGGAATAAATAAATAACTCTCTGATTGTATACTTAAATTTTTACAGGGATTTAAATAGCAGAAGAACTAGTTACTTTCCAGAATTTCTGAAGCCATATATATCATCAAGTAGCTGTGCCTTCTCAATGGGCTTCAACCCTGGGCAAGTTCACTATGGATTCGGTGAGACTGAGGAATGCCAATGGAACGTTCTTGGGATGAAAGGGTTTATTACCTGGCTTGTTCTCCCGGTAATAGGTAGAGCACTAGAATTATGTCCGCATCCAGCAGTCTGCAGGTCTGTAATCCTCCTTCATCTCTGACTCCACCCAGAGCACTGGCAGAGCTCTTTGTATAGTGACTCAGTCAATAATAGCTTATTGCCTATGGGTGTGGGAGCAGTAGCCTAGCAGCAGGCCAGTTACATCATCAAGTAGTTTAGGTTCAGGTGAGGATCCTGGCCATAGGAACTTCCATTTTCCACACAATCTTTCAATTACAAAGGCCCCTAAAATTGTAAGCACAAAGATCAGAGGCAGGAAGGTCAATTTCTACCACTATATAATTTAATAGTATATTTATATTAGGAAGAAATTACACAGAAAAAAAGAAATTTCCTGAGAAGCATCTCTACTGTTTTAATGCACAGTGAAAATCAAAAGACCCAAAGAAAGTGTACATAACATCAAGTATAGACCTTCTCAGGACCCAGTGCCCTAACAGATAAGCCAGGCTGACTGGACAGCCAGAAAGATAGACCCATACTACCAAAGACCATGGCTATTTCTAACACACAGAGAAAGTGAAGCAAATAATCCAGTGGCCTACCTGCTCACCTGAGCTAGAATTCCTCAAACTCAATCCCATCAGCTAGCAGCTGACCTATGAGAAAACAGTCTCCTCCTTTTCCGCCAAACTCTATTCTTAGTCACTCCTGCTGTTAACTCCTTCCACATTCTTCTCTACTTTTCTCACTTAGCTCAAAATACCATTGTTTCTTCCTTTGCCAAAATTCTCCATAGTATCTCATAAATCCCTCAGTCTCTGGTGAGCTTCACCTCCCCACCTCCTCAGCTCTCTGTCCTCAGGGTCTAAGTGAAAGCTGGCATTCCCTCCCAGCCTTCTCCAGTGGAAGCTGCTCATCCTCCTAAACCCTGCTAAAGTACTACTCCCAGATGATTTTATCTCTACTCTTAGTTAAAATCTCTGTTACTCTGAGGCTTATGCTACCTTGCCAGAATGTCTTATGGGGTCATCTGTTGACCCCTTCTCTCAAAGTCATTCACTTTCACCAAGTCCTAGGTTTCCTCATTTTCTCTCTATCTGTCAGACATTCTCTTCCCTGTGAAGGCTATACTTAGATTAGCCATGTCAGTCCTATCCAGGCCAACATCGTCCACTCCTGTCTTCGTTCTGCCACACGTTCTCCTGGCACAATCCCAGTCATGGTTGCTGAACACCACTGGAGAAAAATCACAAAAGCAGGTAGTTAAGTGTCTTCAAAAGTTCATAAACTTCCCCTGAATGTGAACATTGGCCATTAAGTCTTGCATGTTTCCATAGCCACCTTTTATGATAATATTTTTCTTAATAGAGATTATTTAAGAATTTCTCCATGTTCTTACTATCTCCCTCACCTTCAACAAATAATCATGACATCTTTAGATGCAGAGTAAATAAGAGTTATTATGTAGAAAACCTCTTAACTTTCTTCCCCTAAACATATGTACCCAAGACTTAAATTTTTGTTGTGCTAATTTCAACAAGAGACATAACTGTATCCCTCCTTGGTGGCCTTTGATGCAGGTTTTAAATTATATTTCTGGCTCTCACCCTGGAGAAGATAATTTGCCTTTGTTCTTACAAGCCAAAAAATAAAAGTGCAGGAAGCCACCTTTAAGACAATTTGGGATTTCAAAAGTCTTGACAGTCAGCCTTTGGGTTCCAAGAAAGTGAGACGATGAATGCTTGAAATGTGTGATCTACCCAAGTCTTGCATGAATTCTAGGGACTTAAAGAGAATAAGCACGAATATTACACATACTTTGGAGGCAGAAATATGTGCCTTTTCAGGTACTCAGAGGAAATGGCTGTGGGCATCCTAGTTGAAGCAAATAAATTAGCAAAAGTATGAAAAGGAAGCAGACATAAACAGCCCAAAAAGCCAAGGCTTCTCCCTTCTAAGTGGTGGGAATTTGGGAAATTCCTCTTTTCAAGACCACATAGGTATCTGGGATTCTTAGAACCAAGACTGAGTCTCCGAAACAGCTGAGACGGGCTTCCCAGTAGTATTGGTGACTGCGTTTCCAGCTCATTCTAACGTGATCGAGTGCACTGTCAGGTGAGGCGACTTGCATCCTGAGTATTGGAAATGATGAGGTTTATTCCTCCACTTTTGCTCTGTATCTCAGTTATTATTGACTCTTCAAGGCTTCATTCATTGTTTTTGTTCTTAATGTTTTCAACCTCTCCCTCTCTGCCATCTCCTTGCCATCAAACATTTAAATTTGTTCATCTCTCAATCTTAAACAAATAAACTATCCCTTAAAATTACAACTCCTTTCTAATATTCACCCGATTTCTCTTCAGCCTTCATGGCTAAACTTCTTCAAAGGATTATTTGTCTCATGGTTTCTACTTCTTGAAATCTAGTTCACTGAACTGTGTTCCTTTCCCTGCCACTTCACTGACCCTGCACTCAGAAAGACCCTAGGCTTGTGCTAACTAAAAGAATCTATTCTGGGCCTTATTCCACTGACAGCTGAAATATTTTGTATACTGTTGGCTATTCAGTTTGTTTCTGAAAAATCCTTCCCCTTCTTAGTTTATGTCAGTTCAGGTTCTCTCTTCTTTTTTATACTTTTCAAACTTTTCCTAATACTGCCTGGTGTGTTTCTCTTTCTCAAACCATTCCACTCATGTTGGCATTCCTCAGGTACTCAAGTCCCTCAAGAGTACTTTGTCATGTGCTCTTTTTTCTCACTTTCCACTCTTCTGGGTAGTAAATTCCTTTCCACGGCTTCCATTCCCTCTACATGTGCGTAAATGCCAAATACCAATTTCCAGTCCAACCCTGTCTCCTGAGATGTGTGAGTGCGAGTGTGTGAGTGTGAGTGTGTGTGTGTGTGTGTGTGTGTGTGTGTGTGTGTGTGTGTGTGTGTGTGTGTGCCTGCAGAGAGACTACCTGGGTTTGGATGACGGCTCCACCACTCATTGTCCATACAGACATCAGAAAATTACTTAGTCCTTTCATACCTCAGGCTCATCTATAAAAATGGTAATAAAAAGTGTAAAAAGTAAATTTAGAAAGTAAATAAAGTAAAAATAGTTAATAGTAAAATAGTAAACAGCAAAAAAGTAAAATAAAAAAGTAATTAAAGAGTAAAAGAAATACATCAAAGGGTTATACAGAGAACTAAAGAAGCATATATAATTCCATACTTAGTGTCTCCAGTTAGTATCTCACTATAACTTTTAATTCAGTTCCCTAACTTGAGACATCACCATTCCAATTACCAGCAGTACACTCCAGCCTCTACTGAGAGATTATGATGAGTTCAGTCATTTAGGACAGGGTGTTAGATGGGTAATGCAGTCATTGTAATGGGAAAAAGGGTTAAAAGATGTTGAATCCTCAGGAAAATGTCTGCCTCATTGGCTTTAACTCTCTTGATATTAATTTCTCCTTTGGATTCAAATTTTCTTGGAATTTCTTTCTTTGTCTGTTCTCTTCAGGGGGTTGGATTCCCATTTACCTTGGAAGTTAGTCTTAATACTTTCAGTCACTTGAAAGATTTGATAGACCTTAGGAAGAAATTATTCTAGAAGATGTTATTCTAAGTAAAATGGGAAACCATCAGAGTCTGAGTATATTGTATATATCTTTTATTTCCTGTACATTATGATGTTTTGAAGTCTTAAAAGAAAATTTTCTAGCTGGGAAGAGACTGCCCTTGAGGTTAACCAATTCTAGAGAAAGCAAAGGGCCACGCAGGGAACATGTCTCTGAAGTGCAAATGACCAGTGCAGAGCCACAACTCCTCTGTGGGGCCTGCACATCCTAAGGGGCAATATTCCTCTTCCTTATTCATCCCACAGCTGGGTACCACAGGACCAGAGACCACCTCTGTAGTTCAGAGCCTGCCAGAATTACTCAAACTAGGGAGCCCTAAACTGTTTTCCCTGCCCTACCGTGCCTTTCTCACAGAAACTCCAATAAAGGTCATGGCTTCAGTTCTCCCCTAGTTCCTGCCCTTTCTGCCTCCTGACCAACACTGGTGTCTTGCTCGATGGGAGAGACTACGTGAGTATATTGAATTTCTTCCTTCCAAGGTTCCTTCTTGCATCCTCCTGCGGCCACATCTGACTCTACCACACCATATCCGACATTCACAGTCTTAGTCAGGGAAAACTTACCTGACATGTCTTAAACCTAACACTCTGGCTGCTTTGCGGAGTCGAGAGCACAGAAGGGCACAGAAGGAAGCAGGAAGAGAACAGTCAGAAGGCTCTCTCACTGGTCTAGAAGTGGGGAATGACCAGTTGCTCAAAGGCCAGTGGTGAAAGACTGAGTTGGAAGAGGGCTGAGAATTGACCACCAAATTTGGCAACATGAAGGTCCTTGGTGAACTTGTAAAGAGTAATTTCAAGGAGAAATGAGGGCAAACCTCTGACTGAAGATGATTCAATAAAAATTGAAAGTAGAAAAGCTAGAGATAGAGGGTAAACTAACTCTTTTCAGTTTTGCTCTGTTGAGAGAGGGGAAAAAAATGGTAAGCCAGCTGTCAGCAGCTGCTGAGTAAGGGGTATTATTGGGATCTTACAGCATGTGTGTATACTGATGAGAATAATCTAGAAGAAGGCATAGGTGAGCACTGGGGGAGGAAACATTGCAGGAGCAAAGTCACTGAGCAGGAGAGAATGGATGGAAGCCAGAGCACAGATGGAGGATTTGGTTTTGGCTATCAAGCAGTTCCACCATGGCTGTGGGAGGGAGGCTGAGTACACGGCACAGGTGCAGGAGGAGGTAAACTGGTAGACTTGGTAGTGTAAGAATACGGAAATTTTCTTCAACTTGCTTCTGTTCTGTCAGTGAAGGAAGAAGGGAGGTCACTATCTGAAATTGAAGGAAGTGGGGAATTGTTCCAGGATTGAGGAGAATGAAAAAATGTGCATTTTACTTAGTATATGCTGGAGCTGGCAGGTCCTTTGAGTTCAGGAGTCTGCGCATCTCTTTCCAACTCCACCTCCACTGATGTCATATTGGTAACTTGAAATTAGCCGATTTAAATCAAAGAAATTGGTGAATATTACAAACGAAGACTTTTTCTTTTTTCTGGACAGCTAATATTTAAACATTTACCAGCACACCACTGGAATTAGTACCCTAAGTCAGTATCAAAATGAAGTCATTTGGGAAATACACTATAATAGGATTGCCAGGTAGCAATGGAGGCTCACTTGAGGTTCATAGTCATAGATTCAAGATGACAGAAGTCAGCATAGGGGTGCATGCATGTGTGTGTGTCCTACTCCAGTCATGTCTAACTACTCAGGTGAGGCTCTGGAAGGATTAATTTAGAGGAGCTGAAGAATTGAGGTAGTGATTATAATAATGGACTATAGCATATATGCTGGGTAAGGAATGAAAGAGGACATGAAAGATAGCATCAAGAGAACATGATAGCCTCAATCAGCTGGAAGTTCTAGTGGGGCAGGAGAACTATTGGAATAGGAGGACTGGTGACGATTAACTGGACTACAAGAATCATAAATTCAGAGATTCTATCTACTTGCTCTGTGTCTCAAAATATTAGCATAGTGCCTGGCACATACAGAGTTCTCAATGTATATTCACTACTTGTAACTTTATAGAGAAAAGTATTTTTCTGAGAGGAGAGTATGCATACACTATGGCATTTTTAAGCTCCAAATTAGAATATGTTTAATCCATATGATTACAGTTTACATGTGCTGACATCCTCAATAATCAATAGATGCTTGAGGGATCACTATTCATTTTTTTACTAAAAAGTCAAAGAATAGGAAATAAGTAAAGAACTGGGGTTAGAAGTGAACTTAATGGAAACATTTTTCTTCCAAATACTTTAGTTCAACTAATTGTTTCAATTTATCTTCTTGACTTTTTTCCTTCGAATAATGACATTGAATAAGGAATGGAATTCACATTATGCAAGCATGAGCTTAGTCCATGCAGTATTCTTATTATTATCCACTTGAGAAATCTATTAACTGTCTCAGAATTCCATAGGCAGACAGTAATATAATCTGTTGCTGTTTTTCCCCCCAGTGCACAAAGATTACTACACATTCAGTGACTGTCTTAATCAGGTCTTTATTAATTAAAATCTATCAGGAATTAAAGAAGACTTCTGGTTCATGATACAATTACACCACAGGCTTATTTTTACTATGGCCTTTAAGAAAACTAATCTTTCTTATTAATGGCTCAATTATCAAATATAAAAGACAGGTTTAATAAAATAGTTTTTGGTTAATATTTTACTAGCATTGTAAGTGTCACCTGACATTAATCCTGTTGTATAAATAATAAGATCAAGAAATTTTTTGTTTGTCATGGTACAGTTCCAAAGTAAAGAAACAATATTAATACCTTTTCATTAATCTACACAAGTGGCTTTGCACCACAGATAAATATTCTGTTAAAATACATGAGTCTGGAAAAAATATGTGAAAAAATGTTCTCCATATAGGCAAAGTATACCAGGATAAGAAAACGGAGTAAAACATGGGCTAACTAAGGACTATATTTCTGAGTTGTGAGGACATGAAGCTAGACTTACAAATGAATCATGGAACATTCGGGAAGTTAAAAGGGCCTTAGAACTCTACTACACCTGCACATTTAGAATGCTGAGGCCAGGACAAAGAATTCATTAGTGACAAATGCAATTACTAGACTCTGGTCTAGCACTGTCCAATAGAAGCATAATGTAAGTCCAGATGTTATTTAAATTTTCTAGTATCCACAATAAAAAAAGTAAAAAGGCACAGGTGACACTAATTGTAGTAATATATCTAACTCAGTATGTTTTAAATATTATTTCATCATTCATTCAGTATAAAGCATTAAATTAGATAATTTATATTATTGTTATTTTACTGTTTTCAAAATCCATTGGTGTTTTTACATATCTAGCACATCACAGTTTGCATTAGCACATTCCATGGGCTTGATAGGCACCTGGGGCAAGTGTAGATCTGTTAGTGGCCATCTAATTTAGAGGCCATCTAAATGGCCTAATACAAACAGCACAGCTCCAGATCTCTCTATTGGCCTTTCAGTACTTCTTATCCATAATCTATTGTGAAGGCATACTTTGTTTGCAAATAATTTTGTCCCATCTGTTAACAGCCAAATATATTCTGTTCTAGACTCAAGAAAAATTAATCATTTTGGAAATACTATTTTAAATGTGTTTTTTAAAATGTTTTATGGATTCAGATTAAGTGATATTGCTTTAATATACAATGTTCTTAAATACAAACATTTATCTTTCTTTTGTAAGTGTTGTGAATCTTACACATTTGCCATTTCTTTGGAATTCAATTGAAGATATGCCACAGAGGCAAGAGGTACTTGCTTCATTTTAAAAGCTACTCTCATGGTTATTCATTTCATTTTCAAAGACCACTGTCAGAAAAAGCATTTGAACCAGAATTGCTTGTACTTATTTTTTATGGCTTTTTCTCTAGGAAATGCGATTGGAATAGTTTTCCAAAAATGTGGTCTAGGAGTAAATGATATGGTACAGGTTAGCATGTTAAAGTACATGGGTAACTAAGTGAAAAGGGTGTTCATTATCATTGTTATCCCTCACCCTTACAAAGCACGCTGCACTTTGCTGTGGAAACAGAGAAGAATAGCAAATCCAAAAGCCCTATCAAGTGGTGTCCTGAAAGACTGAATAAGTGGTAAGAGTTCATGACGCTATCACATCATGTTCCTTTGAATACTATAAATGTCGGCATCAGAAAACGGAAACTACAAACTATTGTGTTAGACATTGTAATAGTTTTTGCATACATTATTTCATTTATTCCATAGATTGGCATTGTAATAGTTGTTTTATACATATTCTCTTACATATTCATAAGCTACAGTATAGAAAATTTACTTGAGAGGTTACAACATGTGTCCAAATCACCTCAAGGAGGAAGAATTATAAGCATGTCTTCAGAAATAATATAAGAAATCAAGAGAATTCAAAGAGCACAGTTTGTCTTTTACATCCTTTTATGCTAAAAAAAATGAGGAAAAATACAGGTTTGGGGAAATTAGCAGGATCTAGTGGTTTACCAAATTAGTGTGAAATATGGTTGTGTATTTTACACATTTTTTCTGGGGATTAAATGATATGACAGATTATATTTTAACTTGAAACCCTGTACAAAGGTACCTTGAACATAGCAGGCATTCATTATACATATGCTAAATAAAAGTAACTAAAAACTATGTGTTCAAAATCCTTTAGATACTCTATTTCCCTATTAATAGCCAACATTTTTAAATAGACCTCAGTGGAGACATCAGTGCAATGAACATCAATCTCATATAAGGTGATATAATCAGTTATACCTGCCTAATGGTATTTTAAGGCTTTATTCCACCATCTTGCGCAGAACTGTATCATGATATTCTTCAATATGAAATACTGGGCAGACATTTTCTTAACAACTCCATCACAGTATCATAATTTTTTCTCCATTTTAAAAAATAACTCTATTGTGACATAGAGACTGAATCACAGTAGAAACTAGAAATCATGATGTACAATGCTAGCCCAATGCTATATCAGAAGTGTACAATATGGGGGAAAAGCATAATTAAGAGAAAACCCATTTCCATTGAGTATTCTTTTCTAAATTCAACTTCAACCTTCTTTATATTGTCATTACATTTAAATAAAGCGTCTTTCCGATGTGTTTTTTAAAAGGTTTGCTTTTTTCCAGTTGAGAATGTGCTTCTTCACACAGTCATGCTGTAACACGTTGAAACTCAAAGTACATTTTAGAATGGCTTAGTGAGATTATAGGCAATTGAAATTTACAAGCTTCATTTTATTTTAATGCAAATTACTCTTCATCTTAAAATGCATATTTTTTCACCTTATTAAGCATATGATTCATTTGAAAAAAAATCATGTTCATACCAAGTAAAGCTAGGTATATAATGAAATGTGATTTCTACTTTATAATAAAAACATAAATACATGTTTGCATGGACATTTCTAGATGTAATAAACTATAACATGTGGAACAGAGAGAGCCACTCCAGTACAGTGTTGTGCTAACCTGATTCTTGGCTGTCTATTTTCCAACCTTCAGTATTGGTTTAGGGCTAAAAGACCATCCTATCAGATTAGGTCTCCCCATTACATTTAACTGCATGATCATATTTATTTTGTTGAGACACTTTACATAATCTGTGATTATACCACTCCCTGCCTCTAGGATGCAGGCTCTCAGGGGGTAGGGAACTTACAGAGGCTTCACCATTCAGTTCTTAGAGACCAGGACCTTGCCTGGCCCTGAGCAGACATTTGTGAAGGAACAAATTATGAGACAGAAATTGCCTTTTATTATTTTCAAGGAAATACTACCAAAAGTACTAAAAACTCTTCAAACTGTTTCATTTTTCATAATAACACAAGTCTCAAAAGAATGTTTTTAATGCAGTCTCATGTTCTTATTTGTTAATGATTAGATATTAATATCCAGATATGTCATTAGTTATTCATATCCAAGTATTTCACAAAAAAACAGAGTCTATTTTTAAATTTCATACATTCATTTCCTGGGATGAATTTTAGATTTTTAAATAGTTTAAAATTTATCTTAAAGGATTAGATTAAATTGACCTAAAATAAAAATGATTATTTTTCTGAGGCTTTTTTTAATTCTCTGCAAGTTTTGTCTAATTGAACATTTTCCCTTTTTTAGTGAATTCCAAATGAAGAATATATATTTTCCTACTTTCAAGCAAATGTAAATGTCTTTATCAATACAATTATTTTTCCAGAAAACTAAAATAATCTGGCATTATAGAGTAACAACAAATGATGATTAGGTCACTACAAATAGAAACCATACCATGTCTTTTAAAAATAATACCATGTAGGGCACATCTTAAATTAAGATGACTGAAATCTTTTATAAATATTATATTCATCATGAAAGAATCTCCTTACATCATTTAGCACAGACATAAACTCCTTAGTATCATTCTTTGTCATCCTGTATATTTAGACCATCTTGTGTATTAACTCCCTTATACTTGTCCCTTAAAGAGGACAAGCTCCATGCCTTACACTCACTTCTATATTCCCCTCCATACATAGCACAGTAGATAGTACAAAGTGGACATTGAGTAAATGATTTCAAGTGTATAGATACAGACTTAGGTTTAAAAATGTAATTTTTGATTAAGATAGTGTTTAAAAAATATATAATAAACAATATTGATAATGATAAACAATGAGAATAGTTGGAGTATATTGCTAGCAACAAGTTAAATCTCTCAGCAAGATATAACAATTATATGCCACAAGGTAAATTCTTAACATAAGCCAGTTTGTTTCACTCTGTTTCAAGACTCTTAGTTTGCATTATTAAACCTGGCTAGCCATATGATCAAAGACTTCTTGGCAAGAGAGAAATTGTTATTAATCTAGCTCCTTTATTAGAAAAACAAACAACAATTTTGTGTCAGTAGGTTTATCTTCTTATATGAACTGTAAAACATAAAGGGCAAGGTGACACCAACTCAATTCTAAAAACATTTAGAAGGTTTGTATTCTTGCAATGCAATACGCTAGATTCAAGAAAGATCCAAAATTCAAAATGACCAATTCCTTCACTTGCTTGATCTTACAGTCTAGCTGGTGTGACAGACATGTAAACTACTAACCTAACAGATGTAAGAATTAAATAAACCAAGCAAAAAAGGGCCATGTTCTGAAAACACAGAAAATGGAGCAACTGATTTTAAAACAGTCTATCTCAGATAACTATACACAAGGGATCTTTGTAGACTATCAATAAAAAAAGAAGGTAGGGAATGAATTCCAAACTGAAAACGAAAAATGACCAAGAGCAAAATAGTATCAATTTTGACATGAAATTTTATAGAACAGCAATACCTTTATGTGGCTGTATTATGGGCTCAAGGCCAAACAGAGAAAGTGAAGATATAACTTGTGTTAGGATCATAGAGAGCGCTGAAGGTTGTACCATGGAATCTGAAGTTCAAGATATTAAGTAGCAGATGTACATGTGCAATCACAATCGCCAATTCAAATATATTTGGTCAGTCTACTCTCTCCCATTCTCCATACCAACTAATTCAAGCCTTACGTTAACTTTCTACATGCTTTTCAGACATAGTTGATGAACCTACTGCACAAAAAATATAGAGAGATCATTTGAATGGAACTTTCCAGCAACACACCTCCTCTCATCAGCACTCATCTTTTACTCCCACCCACACAGTGGAAGCAGTAGTGGGATGGCTAGCGTCCCCCCAACATTCTTGTACAGATCTTCCTTGACTTTCAACAGGGTTACGTCCCTATTTACCTATTGTAAGTTGAAAATACTATAAACCAAAAATGCATTTAATACAACGAACATACTAAATATCATATCTTAGCCTAGTCTATCTTAAACATGTTCAGAATATTTACATTAGCCTACCGTTGGGAAAAATCAGCCAACACAAAGCCTATTTTATAACAAAGTGTTAAATTTCTCATGCATTGTATTGAATACTGTACTGAAAGTGAAAAACAGAATGTTTCCATGGGTACAGAATGGTTGTAAGTGTATCAGTTGTTTACCCTTGTGCTCAAATAGCTGACTGGGAGTTAGCCTCTGCCCTGCATCATGAAAGAGGATCTGTCACTTATCACTAGCCTGGGGAAAGATCAAAGTTAAGAATTCAAAGAATGTTTTTTCTTGAATGCATATCACTTTTGCACCATCATAAAGTCAAAAAATTTTAAGTCAAACCATTGTAAGTCAGGAACCATCTATATATCTGTAACTACCTGGAACTTAATGAAATGTGATTCTACTTTCCAACAAAAATATAAACACATTTCCTTATATGGAAATAGGGTCTTTGCATATATAATTAGCTAAGGATCTTGACATGAGTCCATCCTGGATGCGAGGTGGGTCCTAAATGCAATCCAAGGACCGATGTCTTTATAAAAAGAGGAAAGGGTATAGAGAGACACATAGAAGAAGGCGAAGCAAAGACAAGGCAGAGATTGGAATGATTCATCTACAAATCAGAAAACACCAAGGACTGCCAGCAACCACCCATCACAAACTGAGACACATGGGTCAGTTTTGCCCTTCGGAAGGATCCAAACCTACCAACACCTGATTTTAGACTACTGGCCTCCTGAACTGATCTGTTGTTTTAAGCCACTCAGATTGTAATAATTTGTAATGACAGCCCTGGAAAACTAGTAGATTTTGGTAGTAGGAAGTGGAATGCTGCTGAGCAAATTCTAAACCATTATATATCTATGTGGAAATGGCCGTAGAATTGGGTAATAGGCAGAGACTAGGTAAATGTTTGAGAATCATGACAGATGCAGCTACAGGCCAAGGAACACCAAAGATTGCCAGAACTCACCAGAAGCCAGGAGGGAGGTATGGGATGGTTTTTCCCTGAGAGCCTCCAGAAGGAACGACTTTCACGGAGACCTTGATTTCAGACTTCTGGACCCCTAAACTGTGAAAGGATTAATTTCTTTTGTTTTAAGCAACCCAGCTTATGTCAATTTATGATATATACTATATACATGATTCAGTAGATAAGTAATAATAGCACCTACCTTAGATGGAAGCATCACTTAGGATTTAACAGGCAAACAAGTAAGGTTAGTACTTCACCTATTACAAACAGCATTAAATAATCTATTGACAGAAACTCTTCATTTGATTTTTGTTTAGTTTGGTATTTATTTTGTTACTAAATTGAGCCAAATGAGAAATGAATACCAAAGAACCTCACTTTCCAAGTAAAATATTTCTAGATAAAAAAAATTAATGTCATAAAAATGATATTTTATATGTTTAAGTTGCCTTTAAAATAATTTTGATGCACTTTCTGTAACTGGTATTGTCCAATTCTTTCAGAAATTTCACACTCATTTAATCTTGAAATTTGCCTTGACTAATCATAGCCTACAGTAACACTTCCTCTTTCTCTGACTACCTGCATGCTTAATGTTGGCGTATGTATAGGTGGGCAGGAAATAGTGAGGGGCCCTTGAGGAATCCTGAAATAAAGCCCATAACTTTATCTTATGAAATTAAAACAAAAAAGCTAACCAAAATATTTTTTTTGTAAAATTAACTTACATAAAATCAATGTCCTTCGGTAGAAAATCACATAAGGTAATTGGCTGAAATTTTAGTTATATTAATAATGTCAAAAATAATAACTAATATTTGAGTGCTGAATGTGTGCCAGGCATTATTCAAAGCCCTTTTAGACATATTCACTCACTAAATCATTACTTCAATACTGAGAGATGGACACTACTGTTACGCTTTTATAGAGGCCACAGCAGCAAGAGAAAGGTTAAGCACCTTGTCCAAGAAATCTCAGTAGTAGGGATGAGAACCTGAATTAGAATGCACACTGCCTGTACTCCTAAGCACCTCAGAAATTTAAAGGCAATCATGCATTCCAGGAAGCCAGGAAAAAGACTACTCAGAATGAGAAGCACAGGCAATTCCAGTAAATGCAAACCAAGGGAAAGGGTAATAATACAAGAAGACCTGCTATATTCAGGTGGCAATTTTTTATACCCCTAATGCAAAGAAGAATACATCAAACTCTGATGCCTTAGTATCATCAGATATTAAATTTCTGGAGTTATCTCAGGTTGCATTGATCCCATGACCATCAAACAATAGTCTGGTTTTAATTTGGCTTCCAATATAATGCACACACAGGAGATGTGTTGATCTGAAGAACTGAATATATGTTCCATAGCAGGTTCATTTCTCATTATAAATGAGTAAACTGGCAGTCTGGTCCCCACATCAGTCTCTTATAAACTTCATTAGTGTGTGAAAGTTTTCCTGAGTCTGATAAACACTCATAGAATGATAAAATCATGTTTCTGCTCAGCAGATCTCAGGCTTAGACTGGGATAAATGCCAAATGTACTGTCCAACAGAGGCCTCAGTTTTGGATAGCTCAGGGAACCTCCATTAGCAATGCCCACTATCTTGATTTAGGCTGTGCCCACCTTTCCACAGACCTCTAGACTGTATCACATAATCTAAATCACAGAATTAAAAGGTTAAAAAGTTCAGAGTTACAAAAGATTTTAGAGATTTCCTACTTGCCAGCTGGTGCTTGAAAGTCCTCTACCATGTCACTCATAAACAGTCCTTGAATCAATGCTTAAAGAATCTCTGGAGCTTTTTCATCACCTCTCAGGTATGTCTTTCTCATTTCATGGGAAAGGATAGACTCGAGCTAATCTGCTTCCTTGAAACTTGCACACATAGTCAGGAACTGCTTAAATCAGGCCTATTCTCCTTCCATGACAAAGCCTTTAGTATCAGGAAAAAAAAAACCCTCTCAAATCCATACAAGTCTGCCCTTCGCAAAGCTAGGCATCTCTAATTTCTTAAAATATTCTTCAGTAGCCAAAATTTTTATGTTGTCATTATCCAAGTCACTTTCTTTTAAACCTATTTCTGTTTAACCAGTCTCCTGCGGGTTCAGCAAAAATAGTTCTACTGTGAACTGACTGGTACAGAGACCATTTTCTAGATAGTTTACTTCTACGAATGGACTAAAATTGTATAATCGTTATTGAAGACACATCAGTGAAAGGAACTGAAACATCTACATCTTTTCCTGTGTGTGGTGGTATTTAAACCCCATCTTTCTCACCCAGTGCTTTTATTTATTTATACTTTAACAGTTAGGCAGGTGAACACCTAGGTATTTAGATTTGAAGGAACCAATAAATAACACCCTTTTTCTCCTCAAGACTTTAGACCTAATTGAGAGAAACAAAGAGAAAAAACAGTAAGAAATCAAAATATTGATTTTATTACCAATAAAAGCTGAATAGTAGGATGTGGCTCCATTGCCAATGAGTTTCAGCCCTGGGCAACTTCACCATGGATTCAATGAGACTGAAAAATGACAATGAAATGTTCTTTGGGTGAAAGGGTTTATACCCAACTTTTTTCCCATGGTGGCAGGTCAGTCACTAGAATCCCATCCACTCAGTGAGTCTGCATGCAGCAAGCCAGTCTCTGCCTCTGGACCCCTCTGCCCCCACAGCTGCCTCAGTCTCTGTCCTCAGCACTGCCACCATTCCAGCCTCTGCTCTCCTGCAGCCATGCAGCAGCCGTGCCACCGTGTCACCCAGAGCACTAGGTGGAGCTCTTTATAGAGTCAATAACAACGTATTGCCCACACGTGTGTAGTGAGCTAGTCCACCAGGGGAGGTGAGAATCCTGGCCACAGGAACCTTCAGTTTATCCACAGTGGCTCACTGATAATACCAGCAACGGACTTCAACATCAGCCCAGGATTAGAATTCTCAAGCAGAGGAACAAACTCAGGCCACCCCACATAGGACATAGAGAAGCAAACCAAATCATGTGCTTCCTACAGGTGGCCGGTATACAGAGTGGAGATAGGTAGAAGGGGCTAACCTATGCAAAACTAGTTCTCCATCCCTGCAATATTTCCAATTAGAATGCAAGTTTAGGAAAATCCCAGGGATTTCGAGGCAAAAGCTTGCTACAGAAAAATCAGAATAAAAACATCACCAGCATTCCTCTGGCTTATTTTCTGAACACATAAGGTTTAACCATTATGATTTTGGTCAAAGAGGGAAATGGATTAGGTGGAGTTAGGAGGAAAGTGAGAAATCCTGGAGCACCTTTAGTCCCAGTCAGCTGAGGCTGTTGTAACAAATCACCACAGACTGGAAAACAATTATTTCTCACTGCTAATAGGCTAGGAGGCCCAAGATCAAATTACCAACAGGTTCAGTGTCTGACGAGAGCCCTGCTCCTAATCTGCAGACTGCCACCTTCCTGCTATAACCTCCCACGGAGGACACAGATACCATCTCTCCTGTGTCTTCTTTAGAAGGACATTAATTCTGTTCATGAGGGCTCTACTCTTCATGATCAAATTACCTCCCAAAGGCCCCACCTCCAAATATCATCATATTGGAGGTCAGGACCTCAATATACAAATTTGGGGAGCACACAGACATCTGGTCCATAGCAGCCATCAATCTACTCCTTTCTTCATATGGATCCTCCCAGACCAGCAGTATAGATAAGGCAAAGACACCTGGAAGGTGGGGCTCAGCGAGGTTCTTTTCCCTCTCCATGCAGTCTCAGGGACCCTCCCCTGGTCTCTCCAGCAGAATAGTTGGGCTTTTTATATGGTCACTCAGGGTTCCAAGAGGAAGAACGTAGCCCTTCCAAAGGCTGATCCTGGAGCTGATATAGTATTGCTTCCCCCATACATTACTGGTAACACAGTCCCAACCCAGTCTCGATCAAGGGTGTGGATAAAATGAAGGTTCCTGTGGCCAGGATTCTCACCTGGCCCTGGTTGGCTAGTTCATTACACACATGTGGGCAATACCTCATTATTGACTTTATATAAAGAGCTCCGCCCAGTGTTCTGCATGACATGGTGGCACAGTCCCTTGGCTGTAAGGGTGCAGGAGAGCAGAGATTAGACTGGAGTGGTGGCAGCACTGAGGACAGAGACTGAGATGGCTGCAGGGGTAGAGAGGCCCAGAGGCAGAGACAGGCTTGCTGCATGCAGACTCGCTCTGAGTGTATGGGATTCTAGTGATTGACCTGCCACTGTGGTAATAAACTTGGGGATAAACCTTTCACCCCAAGAACGGTCTACTGTCATTTTTTGGTCTCACTGAATCCATAGTGAACTTCCCCAGGGCTGAAACTCATTGGAAAGACAAAGGGGAAGGGACTTAGACCCCATATTTTAATGAGAGGAATACAATAGAATGTCCAGTTATTTTTTTTTAATATAATTTATTTTATTATCATTAATTTACAATTACATGTGCAATATTACGATTATTAAACTAGCCCTTCATCAGGTCCCCCCCACCAACCCCATTACAGTCACTGTCCATCAGCGTAGTGAGATGCTATAGAATCACTACTTGTCTTCTCTGAGTTGTACTGCCCTCCCCGTGGCCCCCCAACATTACATCTGCTAATCGTAATGCCCCTTTTTCCCTCTTATCCCTCCCTTCCCGCCCATTTTCCCCAGTCCCTTTCCCTTTGGTAACTATTAGTCCGTTCTTGGGTTCTGTGAGTCTGCTGCTGTTTTGTTCCTTCAGTATTTTTTCTTTGTTCTTATACTCCACATATGAGTGAAATCATTTGATACTTGTCTTTTTCGGCTTGGCTTATTTCACTGAGCATAGTACCCTCTAGCTCCATCCATGTTGTTGCAAATGGTAGGATTTGTTTTCTTCTCATGGCTGAATAATATTCCATTGTGTATATGTACCACCTCTTCTTTATCCATTCATCTACTGATGGACACTTAGGTTGCTTCCATTTCTTGGCTATTGTAAATAGTGCTGCAATAAACATAGGGGTGCATCTGTCCTTTTCAAATTGGGCTGCTGCATTCTTAGGGTAAATTCCTAGGAGTGGAATTCCTGGGTCAAATGGTATTTCTATTTTGAGTTTTTTGAGGAACCTCCATACTGCTTTCCACAATGGTTGAACTAATTTGCAGTCCCACCAGCAGTGTAGGAGGGTTCCCTTTTCTCCACATCCTCGCCAACATTTGTTGTTGTTTGTGTTTTGGATGTTGGCCATCCTCACTGGTGTGAGGTGATATCTCATTGTGGTTTTAATCTGCATTTCTCTGATGATTAGCGATGTGGAGCATCTTTTCATGTGCCTGTTGGCCGTCTGAATTTCTTCTTTGGAGAAGTGTCTATTCATGTCCTCTGCACATTTCTTAATTGGATTATTTCCTTTCTGTTTGTTAAGGTGCATAAGTTCTTTATATATTTTGGATGTCAACCCTTTATCAGATACGTTTTTTATGAATATATTCTCCCATACTGTAGGATGTCTTTTTCTTCTACTGATGGTGTCCTTTGCTGTACAGAAGCTTTTCAGCTTGATATAGTGCCACTTGTTCATTTTTGCTTTTGTTTCCCTTGCCCGGGGAGATATGTTCATGAAGAAGTTGCTCATGTTTATGTCCAAGAGATTTTTGTCTATGTTTTTTTCTAAGAGTTTTATGGTTTCATGACTTACATTCAGGTCTTTGATCCACCTTGAGTTTACTTTTGTGTATGGGGCTAGACAGTAGTCCAGTTTCATTCTCTTACATGTAGCTGTCCAGTTTTTCCAACACCAGCTGCTGAAGAGGCTGTCATCTCCCCATTGTATATCCAAGGCACTTTTATCAAATATTAATTGACTGTATATGTTTGGGTTAATGGTTGGATTTTCTATTCTGTTCCACTGGTCTGTGGGTCTGTTTTTGTGCCAATACCAAATTGTCTTGATTACTGTGGCTTTGTAGTAGAGCTTGAAGTCAGGGAGTGTAATTCCCCTGTTTTATTCCTCCTTCTCAGGATTGATTTAGCAATTCGGGTCTTTTGTGATTCCATATGAATTTTAGAATTATTTGTTCCAGTTCATTGAAGAAAGCTGTTGGTAGTTTGACAGGGATTGCATTGAATCTGTAGATTGCTTTCGGTAGTATAGCAATTTTGACAATATTTATTCTTCCTAGCCAAGAGCATGGGATGCATTTCCATTTGTTAGTGTCCTCTTTAATTTCTCTTAGGAGTGTCTTGTAGTTTTCAGAGTACAGGTTTTTCACTTCCTTCTTTAGGTTTATTCCTAGGTATTTTATTCTTTTTGATGGAATTGTGAATGGAATTGTTTTTCTGATTTCTCTTTCTGTTAGTTCATCATTAGTGTATAGGAAAGCAACAGATTTCTGTGTGTTAATTTTGAATCCTGCAACTTTGCTGAATTCAGATATTAGTTCTAGTAGTTTTGGAATGGAATCTTTAGGGTTTTTTATGTACAGTATCATGTCATCTGCAAATAGTGACAATTTGACTTCTTCTTTACAAATCTGGATGCCTTGTATGTCCTTGTTTTGTCTGATTGCTGTGGCTAGGACCTCCAGTACTATGTTGAATAACAGTGGAGAGAGTGGGCATCCTTGTCTTGTTCCCGATCTTAAATGAAAAGCTTTCAGCGTCTCGCCGTTAAGTATGATGTTAGCTGTGGGTTTGTCATATATAGCCTTTATGATGTTGAGGTACTTGCCCTCTATACCCATTTTGTTGAGAGTTTTAATCAGGAATGGATGCTGAATTTTGTCAAATGCTTTTTCAGCATCTATGGAGATGATCATGTGGTTTTTCTTCTTCTTTTTATTGATGTGGTGGATGATGTTGATGGATTTTCGAATGTTGTACCATCCTTGCATCCCTGGGATGAATCCCACTTGATCATCATGTATGATCCTCTTGATGTATTTTTGAATTCGATTTGCTAATATTTTGTTGAGTATTTTTGCATCTACGTGCATCAGGGATATTGGTCTGTAATTTTCTTTTTTGGTGAGGTCTTTTCCAGGTTTTGGTATTAGAGTGATGCTGGCTTCATAGAATGAGTTAGGAAGTATTCGCTCCTCTTCTATTTTTTGGAAAACTTTAAGGAGAATGCGTGTTATTTCTTCTCTATATGTCTGGTAGAATTCAGAGGTGAATCCATCAGGCCCAGGGGTTTTGTTCTTGGATAGTTTTTTGATTACCAATTCGATTTCGTCACTGGTGATTGGTCTGTTTAGTTTTTCTGTTTCTTGCTTGGTCAGTCTTAGAAGGTTGTATTTTTCTAAGAAGTTGTCCATTTCTTCTTTGTTTTCCAGCTTTTTAGCATATAGATTTTCATAATATTCTCTTATGATTCTTTGTATTTCTGTGGTGTCCGTCGTGATTTTTCCTTTCTCATTTCTGATTGTGTTTATGTGTGTAGATTCTCTTTTTCTCTTAATGAGTCTGGCTAGGGTTTATCTATTTTGTTTATTTTTTCAAAGAACCAGCTCTTGGTTTCATTGATTTTTTCTATTGTTTTATTCTTCTCAATTTTATTTATTTCTTCTCTGATCTTTATTATGTCCCTCCTGGTGACTTTGGGCCTCATTTGTTCTTCTTTTTCCAATTTCAGTAATTGTGTCTTTAGACTATTCATTTGGGAATGTTCTTCCTTCTTTAAATAGGCCTGGATTGCAATATACTTTCCTCTTAGAACGGCCTTTGCTGCATCCCACAGAAGTTGTGGCTTTGTGTTGTTGTTGTCATTAGTCTCCATATATTCTTTGATTTCTGCTTTGATTTGGTCGTTAACCCATTGATTAATTAGGAGAATGTTGTTAAGTCTCCATGTATTTGTGAGCCTTTGATTTCTTTCTAAAATTTATTTCTAGTTTTATACCTTGGTGATCTGAGAAGTTGGTTGGTAGGATTTCAATATTTTTGAAATTACTGAGGTTCTTTTTGTGGCCTACTATGTGGTCTATTCTGGAAAATGTTCCATGTGCACTTGAGAAGAATGTGTATCCTGTTGCTTTTGGGTGTAGAGTTCTGTAGATGTCTGTTAGGTCCATCTGTTCTAGTGTGTTGTTCAGTGCCTCTGTGTCTTTACTTATTTTCTGTCTGCTTGATCTGTCCTCTGGAGTGAGTGGTGTGTTGAAGTCTCCTAAGATGAATGCATTGCTGTCTATTTCCTCCTTTAATTCTGTTAGTATTTGTTCCACATATGCTGGCGCTCCTGTGTTGGGTGCATATATATTTATAATGGTTATATCTTCTTGTTGGACTGACCCCTTTATCATTATGTAATGTCCTTCTTTATCTTTTGCTACTTTCTTCGTTTTGAAGTCTATTTTGTCTGATACAAGTACTGCAACACCTGCTTTTTTCTTTGTTGTTTGCATGAAATATCTTTTTCCATCCCTTCACTTTTAGTC
>JAVSCE010011187.1:0-95458 GCA_032199065.1 Smutsia gigantea
TTTCCTCTTAGAACTGCCTTGCTGCGTCCCACAGAAGTTGTGGCTTTGTGTTGTTGTTGTCATTAGTCTCCATATATTCTTTGATTTCTGTTTTGATTTGGTCGTTAACCCACTGATTAATTAGGAGAGTGCTGTTAAGTCTCCATGTATTTGTGAGCCTTTTTGATTTCTTTCTAAAATTTATTTCTACTTTTATACCTTGGTGATCTGAGAAGTTGGTTGGTAGGATTTCAATATTTTTGAAATTACTGAGGTTCTTTTTGTGGCCTAGTATGTGGTCTATTCTGGAAAATGTTCTATGTGCACTTGAGAAGAATATGTATCCTGTTGCTTTTGGGTGTAGAGTTCTGTAGATGTCTGTTAGGTCCATCTGTTCTAGTGTGTTGTTCAGTGCCTCTGTGTCTTTACTTATTTTCTGTCTGGTTGATCTGTCCTCTTGAGTGAGTGGTGTGTTGAAGTCTCCTAAGATGAATGCATTGCTGTCTATTTCCTCCTTTAATTCTGTTAGTATTTGTCTCACATATGCTGGCGCTCCTGTGTTGGGTGCATATTTATAATGGTTATATCTTCTTGTTGGACTGATCCCTTTATCATTATGTAATGTCCTCCTTTATCTTTTGCTACTTTCTTCGTTTTGAAGTCTATTTTGTCTGATACAAGTACTGCAACACCTGCTTTTTTCTCTTTGTTGTTTGCATGAAATATCTTTTCCATCCCTTCACTTTTAGTCTGTGTATATCTTTGGATTTGAGGTGAGTTTCTTGTAGGCAGCATATAGATGGGTCTTGCTTTTTTATCCATTCTGTTACTCTGTGTCTTTTGATTGGTGCATTCAGTCCATTTACATTTAGGGTGATTATTGATAAGTATGTACTTATTGCCATTGCTGGCTTTAGATTCGTGGTTATCAAGGGTTCAAGGGTTGCTTCTTTACTATCTAACAATCTAACTTAACTTTCTTGTTAAGTTATTGTAAACACAGTCTGATGTTTCTTTATTTCTCTCCCTTCTTATTCCTCCTCCTCCATTCTTTCTATAATAGGTGTTTTATTCTTTGCCTTTAGTTAGTATTTGGATGGTCTGCTTTCTTTGCTATGATTTTATTTTCTCTGGTGACATCTTTTTAGCCTTAGGTGTGCTTCCATCTAGAGCAGTCCATTTAAGATATCCTGTAGTGGTGGTTTATGAGAGGCAAACTCTCTCAACTTTCGTTTATCTGGAAATTGTTTAATCCCTCCATCATATTTAAAGGATAATCGTGCTGGATACAATATTCTTGGTTCGAGGCCCTTCTGTTTCATAACGTTAAATATATCATGCCATTCTCTTCTGGCCTGTAAGGTTTCTGTTGAGAAGTCTGATGATAGTCTGATGGGTTTTCCTTTGTAGGTGATCTTTTTTCTCTCTCTAGCTGCCTTTAATACCCTGTCTTTATCTTTGATCTTTGCCATCTTAATTATTATGTGTCTTGGTGTTGTCTTCCTTGGGTCCCTTGTGTTGGGAGATCTATGAGCTTCGGTGGACTGCGAGACTACTTCCTTCCCCAGCGAGGGAAAGTTTTCAGCAATTATTTCTTCAAAGACACTTTCTATCCCTTTTTCTCTCTCTTCTTCCTCTGGTACTCCTATAATGCGAATATTGTTCCGTTTGGATTGGTCACACAGTTCTCTTAATATTCTTTCATTCCTAGAAATCCTTTTATCTCTCTCTGCCTCAGCTGCTCTGTACTCCTGTTCTCTGTTTTCTATTCCATTAACAGTCTCTTGCATCTCATCCATTCTGCTGTTAAGCCCGTCGATCGCTTGTCTAATTTCTGTATTGTCTTTCCTCAGTTCCCTCACTTCCTCCCTCAGCTCTTGCACATTTCTCTGTAGGTCCATCAGCATGGTTATGACTTTTATTCTGAATTCTTTTTCAGGGAGGCTGTGCATTTCCATCCCTTCAAAATCCCTCTCTGGGGTTGTCTGGTTGATTTTGGTCTGAACCATATTCCTCTGTCTTTACATGGCTAATAATTTGGTCACTGATAGTTGCCACGTATGTCAGCTGGGCTCTTTAAGACTTTAAAAAGAGAAGAAAAAAAAAGAGAAAAAAAGAAAAAAAGGAAAAAAAGAAAGAAGGAAAAAAGAAAAAAAAGAAAGAAAAGAAAAAACAAAAACAAAACAAAAAACAAAACAAAACAAAAAAACAAAAAGAAATGCCCACCGGACGTAGATTCTGTGGGACTGCTCTAGGTGGCGCTATTGCCCCACTATTCCACAGCTGTGACTGTGCCGCTCCACAGGGCCCTTTATCGCTCTGGCAGGGGTGGGAACGAATAGGAGGCTGTTGATCTCAATGAGAAGTGTTAAGTATGGCTACGCTTCCTCAGTCGCCAGCTAAGGCGTCTGAAACTCCCCAGGACTCCCAGCCTGCTGGGCTGAGTGTGCTGGGGCGATCCGGCTCCTCCGCTGGGCTCCTGTCTCTTTAAGACCGCTGAAGAAAGCGCGCACTTTTTTTTTTCCTTCCCGGAGCCGGCTGCAAGCCCCCTGGCGCGTTCCCCGCTCAGATCCTGCCCCTCTGTCTCTCCAATCTCCGCTGCACTGCGCAATGTGGGTCAGCGCTCCCCGCGCAGATCACCAGGGCTGGCTACTTCGCGGGGTGCACTTCCACTCCCTCCCGGCTCTGGATCCTCTCCTCCCGCCGGTGCGCTGGGGTGGGGGACGGCTCGGGTCCCGCCGGGTCGCGGTTCCGTATCTTACCCGCCTCTTGGGGTGCCGAGTCCTCTCGGGTGTAGCTGCATGCTGTCCGCTTTCCTGTGTATTCTCGTCTCTCTTTTAGGAATAGATGTATTTTCTGTGTTTTCGTAGATAAATATAGTGTTGGGAGGATATTTCTGCCGCCCTGCTCACACCGCCATCTTCCCGGAAGTCCTGAAGTGACTTTTTTAGAGATGTCCCTTGATTTTTATGGTAGAGACCCAATTAAAGTAAACTTCTAATTTAGTAAGTAAAGGAATGGGTGATTTTCAGGAGATTTGAAAGTAAAAATTATTAAAAATTTTTTTTTATTAAGGTATTATTGATATACACTCTTATGAAGGTTTCACATGAAAAAACAATGTGGTCACTACATTTACCCATATTATCAAGTCCGCACCCATACCCCAATGCAGTCACTGTCCTTCAGTATAGTAAGATGACACAGATTCACTATTCACCTTCTCTTTGCTACACTGTTTTCCCTGTGACCCCCCCACACACCATGTATACTAAACATAATACCCCTCAGTCCCCTTCTCCCTCCCTCCCCACCTGCCCTCCCACACCCATCACCTTTGGTAACCACCAGTTCCTTCTTGGAGTATCCGAGTCTGCTGCTTTTTTGTTCCTTCAGTTTTGCTTTGTTGTTATGCTCCACAAATGAGGAAAATCATTTGGCATTTGTCTTTCTCGCCTGGCTTATTTCACTGAGGATAATATCCTCCAGCTCCATCCATGTTGTTGCAAATGGTAGGATTTGTTTCTTTCTTATGGCTTAATAGTATTCCTTTGTGTATATGTAAGACATCTTCTTTATCCATTTATCTACTGGTGGACACTTAGGTTGCTTCCTTATCTTGGCTATTGTAAATGCTATGATAAACATAGGAGTGCATATGTCTTTTTGAATCTGAGAAGTCGTATTCTTTGGGTAAGTTCCAAGGAGTGGGATTCCAGGGTCAAAGGGTATTTCCATTTTTAGTTTTTTGAGGAACCTCCATATTGCTTTCCACAATGGTTGAACTAGCTTACATTCCCACCAGCAGTGTAGGAGGGTTCCCCTTTGTCCGCATACTTGCCAGCATTTGTTGCTCTTAGTCTTTTGGATAGTGGCAATCCTTACTGGTGTGAGGTGATATCTCATTGTGGTTTTAATTTGCATTTCCCTGATGATTAGTGATGTAGAGCATCTTTTCATGTGTCTGTTGGCCATCTGAATTTCTTCTTTGTAGAACTGTCTCTTCATATCCTCTGCCCATTTTTTAATTGAGTTATTTGCTTTTTGGGTGTTGAGGGATATAAATTCTTTATATATTTTGGATGTTAACACCTTGTTGGATATGTCATTTACAAATATATTCTCCCATACTGTAGAATGCCTTTTTATTCTGTTGATGGTGTCCTTTGCCATACAGAAACTTTTTAGTTGGATGTAGTCCCATGAGTTCATTTTTGCTCTTGTTTCCCATTTCGAGGAGATGCGTTCTGGAAGAAGTTGCTCATGCTTATATTCAGGAGATTTTGCCTATGTTGTCTTCTAACAGTTTTATGGTTTCATGACTTACATTCAGGTCTTTGATCCATTTCGAGTTTACTTTTGTGTATGGGGTTAAACAATAATCCGGTTTCATTCTCTTGCATGTAGCTGTCGAATTTTCCCCACACCAACTGTTGAAGAGGCTGTCATTTCCCCATTGTATGTCCATGGTTCCTTTATCATGTATTAATTGACCATATATGGTTGGGTTTATATCAGGGCTCTCTGGTCTGTTCCATTGGTCTATGGGTCTGTTCTTGTGCCAGTACCAAATTGTCTTGAGTACTTTGGCTTTGTAGTAGAGCTTGATGTTGGGGAGAGTAATGCCCCCAGCTTTATTCTTCCTTCTCAGGATTGCTTTGGCTGTTCAGGGTCTTTTGTGTTTCCATATGAATTTTAGAATGATTTTCTCTAGTTTGTTGAAGAATGCTGTTGGTATTTTGATAGGAATTGCATTGAATCTGTAGATTACTTTAGGGAGGATGGCCATTTTGACAATATTAATTCTACCTATCCATGAGCATGGGATGTTTTCCCATTTATTGGTATCTTTAATTTCTTTCATGAGTGTCTTGTAGTTTTCAGAGTATAGGTCTTACACTTCCTTGGTTAGGTTTATTCCTAGGTATTTTATTCTTTTTGATGCAGTTGTGAATGGAATTGTTTTCCTGATTTTTCTCTCTGCTAGTTCATTGTTGGTGTATAGGAATGCCACAGATTTCTGCATATTAATTTTGTATTCTGCAACTTTGCTGAATTCAGATATTAGATCTAGTAGTTTTGGAGTGGATGCTTTAGGGTTTATTATGTACAGTATCATGTCATCTGCAAACAGGGAAAGTTTAACTTCTTCCTTGCCAATCTGGATGCCTTTTATTTCTTTGTGTTATCTTAATGCCGTGGCTGGGACCTCCCGTACTATGTTGAATAGAAGTGGGGAGAGTGGGCATCCTTATCTTGTTCCTGATCTTAAAGGAAAATCTTTCAGCTTCTTGCTGTTAAGTATAATGTTGGCTGTGGGTTTGTCATATATTGCCTTTATTGTGTTGAGGTACCTTATACCCATTTTGTTGAGAGTTTTTATCATGAATGGATGTTGAATTTTGTCAAATGCTTTTTCAGCATCTATGGAGATGATCAATTTGCTATTTTTTCTTTTTTGTTGATGTGGTGGGTGATGTTGATGGATTTTCAAATGCTGTACTATCCTTGCATCCCTGGAATAAATCCAACTTGATCATGGTGGATGATCTTTTTGATGTAATTTTGAACTCCATTTGCTAATATTTTGTTGAGTATTTTTGCATCTATGTTCATCAGGGATATTGGTCTGTAATTTTCTTTTTTTGTGGTGTCTTTGCTTGGTTTTGGTATTAGAGTGATGCTGGCCTCATAGAATGAATTTGGAAGTGTTCCCTCTTCTACATTTTGGAAAACTTTAAGGAGGATGGGTATTCGATCTTCACTAAATGTTAAATAAAATTCAGCAGTGAAGCCATCTGGTCCAGGCATTTTGTTCTTAGGTAGGTTTTTGTTTACCAGTTCACTTTCGTTGCTGGTAATTGGTGTGTTGAGATTTTCTGTTTCTTTCTGGGTCAGCCTTGGAAGGTTGTATTGGTCCAGAAATTTGTCCATTTCTTCTAGGTTATCCAGTTTGTTACCATATGATTTTTCATAGTATTCTCTAATAATTCTTTGTATTTCTGTCGTATCCGTAGTGATTTTTCTTTTCTCATTTTTGATTCTGTTTATGTGTGTAAACTCTCTTTTTTTCTTGATAAATCTGGCTAGGGGTTTATCTATTTTGTTTATTTTCTCAAAGAACCAGCTCTTGCTTTCATTGATTCTTTCTATTGTTTTATTCTTCTCGATTTTATTTATTTCTGCTCTAATCTTTATTATGTCCCTCCTTCTACTTACTTTGGATCTCATTTGTTCTTCCTTTTCTAGTTTCATTAATTGTGAGTTTACACTGCTCATATGGGATTGTTCTTTCCTGAGGTAGGTGGTATTGCAATATACTTTCCTCTTAGCATGGCCTTTGCTGCATCCCACCGATTTTGTGGTGTTGAAGTATTGTTGTTATTTGTCTCCATATATTGCTTGATCTCTACTTTTATTTGGTCATTGATCCATTGGTTATTTAGGAGCATGTTGTGAAGCTTCCATGTGTTTGTGGGATTTTTCATTTTCTTTGCACAATTTATTTCCATTTTCATACCTTTGTGGTCTGAGAAACTGGTTCGTATAATTTCAATCATTTTGAATTTACCAAGGCTCTTTTTATGGCCTAGTATATAATCCATTCTTTAAAATGTTCCATGTGCACTTGAGCAGAACGTGTATTCTGCTGCTTTTGGGTGTAGAGATCTGTAGATGTCTGTTACGTCCATCTGTTCTAATGTGTTGTTCAGTGCCTCTGTCTCCTTACTTATTTTCTGTCTGGTTGATCTGTCCTTCAGGGTGAGTGGTGTGTTGAAGTCTAGTAGAATGAATGCATTGCATTCTATTTCCCTCTTTTAATTCTGTTAGTATTTGTTTCACATATGTAGGTGCTCCTGTGTTGGATGCATAGATATTTATAATGGTTATATATTCTTTTTGGACTGACCGCTTCATCATTATATAACGTCCTTCTTTGTCTCTTGTGACGTTCTTTGTTTTGAAATCTATTTTGTCTGATACAAGTACTGCAACTCCTGCTCTTTTCTCCCTATTAGTTGCATGAAATGTCTTTTTCCATCCCTTCACTTTTAGCGTGTTTATATCTTAGGGTTTAAAGTGAGTCTCTTGTAGGCAGCATATAGATGGGTCTTGTTTTCTTATTCATTCCGTTACTCTGTGTCTTTTGTTTGGTGCAATCAGTCCATTTACATTTAGGGTGATTATCGATAGGTATGTACTTATTGCCATTGCAGGCTTTAGATTCGTGGTTACCAAAGGTTCAAGGTTAACTTTCTTACTGTGTAAGAGTCTAACTTAACTCACTTAATATGCTATTACAAACACAATCTCAAGGTTCTTTTTTTTTTCTCCTCCTCCATTCTTTATATATTAGGTATCATATTTTGTCCTCTTTGTCTATCCCTTGATGACTTTGGGGATAGTTAATTTAATTTTGCATTTGCTTTGTGATTAGCTGTCCTACTTTCTTTACTGTGGTTTTATTACCTCTTAAGCATTAGGAACACTTCCGTCTATAGCAGTCCCTCCAAAATACACCATAGAGTTGGTTTGTGGGAGGTAAATTCTCTCATCTTTTGCTTATCTGGGAATTGTTTAATCCCTCCTTCAAATTTAAATGATAATCTTGCCAGATAAAGTAATGTAGGTTCAAGGTACTTCTGCTTCATTGCATTAAATACCTCATGCCACTCCCTTCTGGCCTGTAAGGTTTCTGTTGAGAAGTCTGATGATAGCCTGATAGGCTTTCCTTTGTATGTCATCTTTTTTCTCTCTTTGGCTGCTTTTAATAGTCTGTCCTTATCCTTGATCTTTGTCAGTTTAATTACTATATGTCTTGGTGTTGTCTTCCTTGGGTGTCTTCTGGTTGGAGATATGTGCACCTCCATGGCCTGAGAGACTATCTCCTTCCCCAGATTGGGGAAGTTTTCAGCAGTTACCTCCTCAAAGACACTTTCTATACCTTTTTCTCTCTCTTCTTTTTCTGGTACCCCTATAATGCAAATATTGTTCCGTTTGGATTGGTCACACAGTTCTCTCAATATTCTTTCATTCTTAGAGATCCTTTTTTCTCTCTGTGCCTCAGCTTCTTTGTATTCCTCTTGTTTAGTTTCTATTTCATTTATCGTCTCCTCCACCATATCCAATGTGCTTTTAATACCCTCCATTGTGCTCTTCAACGATTGGATCTCCAACTGGAATTAATTCCTGAGTTCTTGAATATCTTTCCGTACCTCCATGAGCATGTTAATGATTTTTATTTTGAACTCCCTTTCAGGAAGAGCAGTGAAGTCGATATCAGTTAAATCTTTCTCAGGAGTTGTATTAATAATTTTACTCTGGACCAGGTTCCTTTGGCATTTCATATTTGTATATGGCGCACTCTAGTGCCCAAAAGCTCTACTTTCTGGAGCTGCTCAGCCCATGAAGCCATACTGGGCGTCACAGGGGAGTGGTATTGGTGCCTGGGGGGGGTGGGGGGGGGAGAGCTGTTTCTTGCTTCCTGGCTGCTATGCCTGTCTCCACTGCCTGCACCAGTGGGCCAAGCACAGAGGTATAAGCCTCTATGCTTTGCGTTTGGAGTTGCTGTAGACAGATCTTCCCTCTGGCTGGCCTAATGCCAGGGTAGCGTTTGCCCATTTGCGAGCCAGCGGGGGCTGGCTTGTATAAAGGCGCAGTAGGCTGCCTGTCATGGAGGGGGTTCTTGGAACTGTGTAGCCATCCAGGGAGATGAAGCACCTGAAGATCGTGAAAGCGCCCAACCTGTGGTACAGAGTGCACCCAGACAGTTTTATCCACCTGTCCTTTCTCCTGGGCTGTAAGCTCTGTGCAACCCTTGCCCCTTTAGCAGCCCTCTTACTAAGGGTTTCCTTGTTAGGGAGTCTCTCAGACTGCCCGCCTTTCTTTTGTCCCAGAGCAGCTGGATATGGATCCCTGCTTTCCACAATCAGCTGGAATCTCAGTCTATCCAGATATTCTGCCTGTCTTAGCTTTCCAACCCCCTAATTATGAGAGTATCATGCAATCACCATGAAATGTAGGTTTGTGCTTCCAGAGCAGATCTCCCGAGTTAGGTATTCAGCAGTCCCAGGTCTCCACTCTCTCCCCGCTCCGTTTCTCTTCCTCCCACAGGTGAGCTGGGGTGGGGAAGTGCTTGAGTCCTGCTGGGCATAAGTTTTAGTACGTTACCCTGTTCTGTGAGGTCGGCTCTTTTCTCCAGGTGTATGCAGTTTGCTGCAGTCCTCTTTCCTGTTGCTCTTTCAGGAATAGTTGTATTAATTATATTTTCATATTATATGTGATTTTAGGAGGAAGTCTCTGTCTCACCTCTCATGCTGCCCTCTTTAATCCTCTCAGTAGTAATTATTTTTAAATTAAACATAATGTGATTTACTTGAAGGTAAAGGTTCAGTCACCAAAGACATATAATTTTTCTGTTTCTTGATCTTGAGATTTTCCCTTTCTCATAAGTAAGAAGATACACAGAGGGAAGAAAGTGAACTCTTCTGTGAGGTTTATTGGGTGTTCTTATGCACTGGTAAAATGTTTTCCTCTTGTAGGTTAAGTATTAAGTTGATTGACATGTGGTTGCACCATTTTTACACCCCCTTGTTAAATGGCATACACTTCCCTATGCTCACTATTCAAAATACGTGAGAGCAATTAAAATTAAGTGTAGGTGTTAATAGCATTTGTATAATTTCCATCTTTTATTCCTGTCATTAGTCTTCTAACCATCGAGAAATTAAAGCTATAGATATTTCAAATGATAATGGAACTGTCTGGTTCTTTCATAACACCAGTACAGAGGCAACTTTTTCCCATGAAACACACACACAACTCAGGTTTGAGGAGAATTTCAGGATGGCATTACCAAATCTAGGATAATTCTTTGGAGATCATTTGCCCCTTTGCTTTCATTTTATAGTATAAGAAAAGAGACTCAGTGGTTTTCCTAGGCAAAAGCAAATAAATTGAAAATGAAAATTAGTACTTTATTAAAGAGAGGACATAGCATCCATCATTTTATTTACCTTAGCTTTACTGTACTTTGCAGATACACATTTTTTACAAACTGAAGGTATTCAACCCTGCATCAAGCAAGTCTATCAGTGCCATTTTCCAACAACATTTGCTCACTTCATGTCTCTGTCACATTTTGGTAATTTTCAGTCTTTTTCATTATTATATTTGTTGTAATCGTGGCCTGTGATAGTGACCTTTTCTGTTACTTTTGTAACTGTTTTGGGGTGCCATGAACTATGCTCATATAAGAATTTAACTGATGATTATTGTGTGTGTTCTGACTGCTCCACTGTCCAGCCACTCCCCCATATCTCTCCCTCTCCTTGGGTCTCTGTGTTCTTCAAACACAACAGTATTAAAATTAGACCAGCTAATAACCCTTCAGTGGCCTCTAAGTGTTCAATGAAAGAGTCCTACTTCTCTCACTTTAAATAAAATCTAGGAAGGGTTAAGCTAATGAAGGCATGTAGAAAGTTGAGGTAGGTCATAAACGAGGCCTCTTGTATCAGACAGTTAGCCATGTTGTGTATATAACGGAAGAGGTTTTGAAAGAAATTAGAAGTGCTACTACCAAGGAACACAAATGATAAAATGAAACAGCCTTACTGCTATTTTGGAGGACGTTTGAGTGATGTGGATAGATCAGACCAGCCATCAACATTCCTTTAAGCCAAAGCCAATCCAGAGTAAGGCCATAACTCTAGTTCTGTGAAGGCTAAGAGAGGTGAGGAAGGTTCAGAAGAAAAGTTTGAAGCTAACAGAAGTAAGTTCATGAGGTTTAAGGAAAAAAGCCATCTTCATAACATAAAGGTTCAAGGTGAAGCAGCAGTGCTGATGTAAAAGCTACAGCTAATTATCCAGTTGATATAGCTACGGTCATTAATGAAGGTGGCCACACCAAACAACAGGTTTTCAGTTTAGATGAAACAGCCTTCTAATGGAAGAAGATGTCATTCAGGACTTTCTTTGTTAGAGAGGAGAAATCAGTGCCTGGCTTCAGAGCTTCAAAGGACTGGCTCTCCTGTTAAGGGCTAATATAGCTGGTGATTTTAAGTTGAAACCATTCTGAAAATCCTAGGGCCCTAAGAATTATGCTAAATCTATTCTGCCCATGCTCTATTTACTGAGTATTTTAATCCCACTGTTGAGACCTACTGCTCAGAAAAAAGATTTCTTTGATAATGTTACTGTTCATTGACAATGTACCTGGTCACACAAGAACTCTGATGGAGATGGACGAGAGCCACATTGTTTCCATACCTGCTAACACATTCTGCAGCTCATGGATTAAGGAGTAATTCTGAGTTTCAAGTCTTATTATTTAAGAAATACATTTTATAAAGCCATAGGTGCCATTGATAGTGATTCCTCTGATGGATCTGGGCAAAGTAAATTGAAAACCTTTTGGAAAGAATTCACTGTTCTAGATGCCATTTAGAATATTTGTTATTTATGGGAAAAGGTTGAAATATCAACATTAATGGAAGTTTGGAAGACGTTTACTCCATCTCATGGATGACTTTGAGAGATTCAACACTTCATTGGAGGCAGTAATTCCAGGGGTGGTGGAAATAGCAAGAAAAGTAGAATAAGAAGTGAAGCCTGCTGATGTGACTGAATTGATGAAATCTTATGATAAAACTTCTCACAGATTAGGAGTTGCTTCCTGTAGAGCAAAGAAAGTGGCTTCTTGAGATGGAATGTACTTCTGGTGAAGGTGGTTGAAATGACAATAAAAGATTTAGAACATTCCATAAACTTAGCTGATAAAGCAGCAGGAGTGTTTGAGAAGTTTGAGTCCAACTTTGTAAGAAGTTCTAATGTGAGTAAAATGCTATTAGTAGCATCATGTGCAATAGAGAAATTGTTCATGAAAAGAAGAGTCAATAGATTTGGCAAACTTCCTTTTGTCTTATTTTAAGAAATTGCCACAGCCACATCAGCCTTCAACAACAGCTACTCTGATTGAAGCAAGACCCTCTACCAGCAAAAAGATTTCAACTTGCTAAAAGCTCAGATGATGGTTAGCAATAAGGTATTTTAAATTAAGGTATGTACATTGTTTTTTAGATGTAATGCTATCGCGCACTTAATAGACTACAGCAGAGCGTAAACATAACTTTTATATGCACTGGGAAACCAAAAAATTCCCTTGACTTGCTTTGGCAATATTTGCTTTATGGTAGTGGTCTGGAACCAAACCCATAATATCTCTGAGGTATGCTTGCCTATATATGCAGAAATTTTAATTAGAAAGTATTCATTCTTTTTCTCTTCCATATATATAAGAAAGATTACTTTCGTATTTTATTTGTTTGTCTATTATGAGCAAATACATTTAGAAATTTAATTTACACTTAAATTTTGAAGGGCGTGCAGTACATGTTACAACTCTTAGCAGCTCAGCTTCAGTTTTTCCGTGGCTCTAGGGGTAATAAAAGTTTTATTACAGAGTGTTCATGTTTTACACTTGAAGCATTCCTACTGTGGAATGGCATCACTGTTGGTAAATCTGGCCAACATTCTGCCCATCATCACAAAAAAAATCCATCAGTTTAATTGACTGAGAAACAAAGGAAGTGCAAAACCTCTTAGCTCACATTTTGTGGGTATGTCATGTCGTTGTGCTCATGTTGACATGTTCCTTTGTGCCACTGTGGGATTCTCCCAGCACCTTAAGCTCCTAGAGGTCAGGAACTACATTTTATATTTCCCAACACTCCTCCTTGGTGCCTGATGCAATTCTGTGGACATAGTTGTTTTAATAAATGATTGTTTGCTAAGAAATTATGGGATTATGCTTGAGAGAGCTCATGTCTGAGGTGGATTATTAAGTAAATAGTAATCAAGCAGGTGAAGTCATATATACCTTTAGTTGAGTTTTAACTCTTTTTCTTTCCCTTGTTTTGTTTGCTGATAATGTTACCAAGAATAGTTAGAATAAATCCTCAGATACCTCTTCCTTGTGCAGTATAAGATAACTATTACACACTTGTCCTCTGTGAGTAAATTGTCTGAACTTTAATTGTGACCTGACCCCAGAATTTAGAGATGAAAGAATTGTAAGGTTGAAACTGTCACGGCTACTAATATTCTGAGCCTCAGTAATTCTTAGAGGTATTTATCAGAATTGAGGGCATTTATGAATTTTTACATCTTGCTATTTTAAATGGTTCTTAATGAGATGCTAATCAGAAATTTTTTATGTGATAAAGTGGGAGTTTTCTGAAAGGAAAGGGTGAGGCTGTAGAGAACTTTAGATGAGCTAATTCTATTACTAGTTGTGAAAGAAAATCTTGGGCACATGATCAGAATGGGTAGACATCCATAAATTGTACCGTTTATGGTAAAGATGTCTTAGGCAGTTTATCACAAACAGACACCTTGTAGGCTTGTCATATTTTATAAACATTTGAATATTTTGTGAACACTTATAAATTGGGATATTTTACTTAAAAATTTGGATTTGTGCTTCTTTTGTAAAATTCGTCCTGGCAGTTATGGTTTTGGATCTTATTACTGCTATAATTGGTTTAATCAGCTGGCCCTTTTTAATGGATAAGTGTAAGTCCAGGGAGAGGAAATCCCGGGGCAAAGTACCTCTAAAAACCGAAAGCAGTCAAAGGGAGAAATAAAGTTTAAAACTTGTTTATTGCTTACAAAACTGCAATCCGGTCCATCTCTCTCTCTCTCATGCTCCAGCAGCAGCAAAACCGGCCCTCCCCCTCACCTCTCAGGTACAGATAAGCCCTCCTTGCCCAGGTAATTACCCATTGATATGGAGATGAACTTCTCTCCACCCCTGAGGAATGATGCAAATGCACTAAAGCCATACTTCTTTCCATCTCTGAACTCCTATTGATATGCAGATGTACTAAAGCCAGGTGAGATATTCTGGAAATGTTACAGTTTTACCCACAATAAAGTACTTTTATGTTATAGAATAAATTTATACATTTTAAAAATCTTCCAGGTGCCACTGGGCTCCTTCACTCATATGTGATCTGTTCAACAACTTTGGCTTTTGGATTTGTTGGTCTTATCTTAAGCCCACAAAGATGTGAACTAATATAAGGGCCTTAGTGGACTTTGTTCAAAGCTGCAACAAGAGAGAGTGGATCTGCACTGTTTAATATGGTAGCCTCTGTATACATACAACTATTTAAATGTAAATTCATTAAAATTAAATAAAAATAGGGCAAATAGGGGAAAGGGATTAAAAGGTAGTAACTTCCAGTTATAAAATAATAAGACAGAGAGATACAAGTAACAGCATAGGGAATATAGTTAATGATATATAACAAGTTTGTATGGTGACAGATGGTAGCTAGATTTATTGTGGTAGTGAACACTTTGTAATGTATATAAATTTTGAACTGCTGTATTGTACACCTGGAACTAATATTGTATGTCAACTACAATTAAAAAAAGAAAAAATTAAATGAAATTTAAAATTCAGTTCCTTAGTTGCTTAGCTGCATTTCTAGCTGTATTTAAAACTGTCATTCCAGATAGATTGAGAACATTTTTATCACTGCAGAAAGTTGTATTGGACAACAGTAATACAGATAGTAAAATCTTTACAAATAATAATAACAAAAACAAAATCCAAGGAGAATAGACTTCAAATTGAAAATGTTAAAGAATGAACAACCAGCACCCACTGAATTGAAGCACAGGTAGTGGGAAGTGTTTAAAAAGATAATCTAAATCTCCTTTAATCACTTTAGCACACTGGCCCAAATGGACTGCATTCCAGGGAAATGGAAGTATTTATACAGGGAATGGAAAGAACTACCACTGAAAACAACTGAGGTTATGAACACAGGAATTTTCATATAAAAATAAAAGAAAAATCCTGGATTTTTCTTACTAACATTTGGATGGGTATAATTCTATAATGGATCCCCAAATTAATGACTTACGAGTGTGTAGTAAAACAGTCACATAATGAGCCAGCTTATGAGGAGAACAAATAGTGAGAAAATACCTATTAATTAGGTCTCTATGTCAAAATAATTTAATGAGGAACTTCAAGGAATTTTCTTGTCTTTCCTGATGGTGATTTGCCTGGTTCATCTTCAAGATCTCTCCAAGTTGAAAAGTGTTACGTTTTTACTAGTAAAAGAAGAATTCCCTTGAATGCAAGATTTAAAACAATTAGGCAGATTTATAGCTGAGTCAATAACTTAAAATATAGTCACTAAGTAGATGCTAAGTCAGGAGATATCTCTTGTACCATTTCATAAAATCAGAAGATTATATGTTAAGATGTGTCGTGTTTTATATTTTTATCAATGACTTGAATGAATGGATTCATAGAAGGCAAGCTTATTAAATTATCAGGTCACAGAAAGCTGACAGGATAAGTTAATATATACAATGTCAGAATTAAAATTTGAACAGATCTTGATGACTCTAAATTAACAAGATAAGAGTTTGAAGGTTTTTTTTCAAAGGTGATATTTAATGGAGAATTTTCTTTTTAGGGCATGGACTTGTTTTCCTTGAGAAATTGTGAATTGCAGGCTCAAGACTGAAAGTAACTTGACAGCCTAGGACTCCAGGTTTATAGAACAAAGTGATTAGCAGTGATGTCCTTGTGTTCAGCCTAGCATGAAACCAGCTTCTCCTTAAAATGGTGTCATCACTTAGCTTCAGGAAATAGCACTCTCCTTGTTTTCCTCCTATCCAACAAACCCCTCCTTAATCTTTATTGATTCATCCTTGTCTCCCCTATCTTTTAACTTTAGAGAGCTTCAAGTGTCTGTAACTCCTGTTCCATCTTCACACATTCCTTTAGTGAGTGATCATTAACTGATAGCATTTTCCCTTACTGTGTGGGGACTGCTCCAATTTTAAATCTCAAGTCTGTCTCTGAACTCCACATTTCATATCTCCAGCAGCCTACTGAGATTGGCATTCTCCTCTTGAATTTCTAGTAGATGTACTTAAGCAGACTGAATTCCTAATTTTCTCTTCCATACTTGCATCACATTCGGTTTTCTCCATCTCAGTTAATGGCACTGATATTTTTCTTGTGGTTTAAGAGAAAAACTTGGAATTATCCTTGACTCCTTACTTTTTCTCACACTCCAAATATAATCAGAAAAATTTGTCTGAATTTTTCCAAATTTCCTAAGTTTTCAACATCTCCACTTCTGCCCCTCTGACCCAATCTACCATCATCTGTCACCTGGATATTTCATTAGTCTCCTAACTCTCTATTTTCACCCTTGCTACATTCTGTATACTTTGAACTGTGTAGTCAGGTTAATCCATTTAAATATAACCTTGTTACTTCATAGCTCAGAATCCTTCAATCGGGCCCATTCTCTCTCAGAATATACTCCTAAAGTCTCTACAGTGATTGACAGGTCATTCCTACCCAAGACATTTCTGACCTAATATAATTCTCTGTCACCACATTGGCCCCTCCTTGTTCCTTTAACATTCCAGATTTGGTCTTGTCTCAGGGCATTGCGCTCTGTCTACAATGCCTTTTTCCAAGATATCTTTGTTGCTCACATCCTTCAAACTTTTATTCAGACATACTTTTTCATTTTGACTGTCCTAATTCCTTTATTTAAAATTTTTTCAATTTCCTCTAATCCCAAACTTGCTTCCATACTTAATTTTTCTCTGTGGCATACGATATCTTCTAAACTGCAATGTAATCAACACATTTTCTTATTATCTATCTTAACCCCCTAAAATATAAGCTCTACAATGTCAAGGACTTCTGCCTGTTTTATTCACCATTTTATCTCTTATTCTTAGAATAGTGTTGGCACATAGTAGGTACACTGAAATTATTTCTGAATGAATACATGCGTACTGGAACACATTTAAGAGTGACTGAATAAAGCTAATGTGAAAGATTTATAGGATTTATGTATCTTTATATGTTCATCGTTTCTGAGGAATCTAAGAAAGAAAAACGTCTCAGTTTATAGGAATGAAGTCCAAAGTGGGTGGCATAAAAACTCTTTCTGCATCATCACAAACTTTTTACTTTGCATTTATGCCTTTGGGGAAGGAAATTGAAAAACATCAGTTTTAATAGAAAACGTTAGAATAGGGAAAGTTAGACTGAATGAACATACTTTATATTTTTGAGATGCTAAATGAAAAAATTAAGTTATTATGAGGTGATTCAGAAAGAACTAGTAGAAATGGGTGAAAATTACTGATACAGTTTCAGTGTTTAAAACACTATAATCATCATCCGACTTCCGGGAAGATGGCGGCATGAGCAGGGCTGCGGAAATCTCCTCCCAAAACCATATATATTTATGAAAATACAGCAAATACAACTATTCCTAACAGAGAGACCAGAAGATACAGGACAGCACCCAGCCTGCAGCTACACCTGAGAGGACGTGACACCTAGCGAAACTGGCAGGACCTGAGGACTCCCCTACCGCAGCGCATGGAGGGAGGAGAGGATTAAGAGCGGGGAGAGAGTGGAAGTACAGGCCTGTGAAATAACCAGCCCTGGTGATCTGTGCTGGGAGCGCTGACACACATTGTGCAGTGTATCAGAGATTGGAGAGACAGAGGGTGCAGGATCTAAGCCGGGGAATGCACCCGGGTCCTCCCAGCCAGCTCCCTGGGACAAAAGAAAAGCATGCACTTTTTTAGCATACTTAAAGAGACAGGGCCCAACGGAGGAGCAGGATCGTCCCAGCACAGTCCAGCAAGCTGGGAGTCCTGGGGAATTTCGGACCCCTTGGATGGAGACTGGGAAAAAGTAACTTCATTAAGACTTCCCACAGAGATCAGCAGCCTCCCATTCTTTCCGGCCCTGGCCAGAGCTACAAAGGGCCCTGCAGAGCGGCACAGCCGCGGCTGCGGAACATTGGAGCAACAGCGCCACCTACAGCATCCTCACAGAATCTACTCCCCGCGGGCATTTTTTTTTTCTTTCATTCTCTTTCTTTTTTTTTTCTTTTCTTTCTTTTTCTTCTTCTTTTTTTTTAAAAGTCTTAAAGAGCCCAGCTGACAAACGTGGCACCTACCAGCGACCACTTCTATTGCCATTAAAAGACAGAGGAATATAGTACAAACAAAGTTTATGCAGACCCACACAACACCACAGAGGGAGCGTGATGGGTTAGAAATGCACAATCTTCCTGAAAAAGAATTCAGAATTAAAGTCATAACCATACTGATGGATCTACAGAGAAATATGCAAGAGCTGAGGGAGGAAGTGAGGGAAGTGAGGAAAGACAATGCAGAGATGAGACAAGCGATCAATGGGCTTAGCAGCAGACTGGACGAGATGCAAGAGACTGTTAATGAAATAGAAATCAAAGAACAGGAATACAGAGAAGCTGAGGCAGAGAGAGATAAAAGGATCTCTAGGAATGGAAGAATATTAAGAGAACTGTGTGACCAATCCAAACAGAACAATATTTGCATTATAGGAGTACCAGAGGAAGAAGAGAGAGAAAAAGGGATAGAAAGTGTCTTTGAAGAAATAATTGCTGAAAACATCGCCATGCTGGGCAAGGAAGTAGTCTCCCAGTCCATGGAAGCCCACAGATTTCCCAACACAAGGGACCCAAGAAGACAACACCAAGACACATAATAATTAAAATGGCAAAGACCAAAGATAAGGACAGAGTATTAAAGGCAGCTAGAGAGAGAAAAAAGATCACCTACAAAGGAAAAGCCCATCAGACTATCATCAGACTTCTCAACAGACACCTTACAGGCCAGAAGAGAATGGCATGATATATTTAAAGTAATGAAACAGAAGGGCCTCGAACCAAGAATATTGTATCCAGCATGATTATCATTTAAATATGACGGAGGATTAAACAATTTCCAGACAAATGAAAGTTGAGAGAGTTTCTCTCATAAACCACCACTACAGGATATCTTAAATGGACTGCTCTAGAGGGAAGCACCCCTAAGGCTAAAAAGATGTCACCAGAGAAAATAAAATCATAGCAAAGAAAGCAGACCATCCAAATACTAACTAAAGGCAAAGAATAAAACACCTAGTATATAAAGAATGGAGGAGGAAGAATAAGAAGGGAGAGTAATAAAGAAACATCAGACTGTGTTTACAATAACTTAACAAGAAAGTTAAGTTAGAGTGTTGGATAGTTAACCCTGAACCTTTGGTAACCACAAATCCAAAGCCAGCAATGGCAACAAGTACATATGTATCAATAATCACCCTAATGTAAATGGACTGAATGCACCAATCAAAAGACACAGAGTAACAGAATGGATAAAAAAGCAAGACCCATCTATATGCTGCCTACAAGAAACTCACCCGAAACCCAAAAATATACACAGACTAAAAATGAAGGGATGGAAAAAGATATTTCATGCAAACAACAAGGAGAAAAAAGCAGGTGTTGCAGTACTTGTATCAGGCAAAATAGACTTCAAAATGAAGAAAATAGCAAGAGATACAGAAGGACATTACATAATGATAAAGGAGTCAGTCCAACAAGAGGATATAACCATTATAAATATATACGCACCCAACACAGGAGTGCCGGCATATGTGAAACAAATAGTAACAGAATTAAAGGAGGAAATACAAAAGCAATGCAGTCATTTTAGGTGACTTCATCACACCACTCACTCCAAAGGAAAGATCAACCAGGCGGAAAATAAGTAAAGACACAGAGGCACTGAACAACACACTAGAACAGATGGACCTAACACATATCTACAGAACTCTACACCCAAAAGCAACAGGATACACATTCTTCTCAAGTGCACATGGAACATTTTCTAGAAGAGACCACATACTAGGCCTCAAAAAAGAACCTCAATAAATTAAAAAATATTGAAATCCTACCAACCAACTTCTCAGATCACAAAGGTATAAAACTAGAAATAAATTTTAGAAAGAAAACAAAAAGGCTCATAAATACATGGAAACTTAACAATATTCTCCTAGATAATCAATGAGTCAGTGACCAAATTAAAACAGAAATCAAAGAATATATGGAGACCAATGACAACAACAACACAAAGCCACAACTTCTGTGGGATGCAGCAAAGGCAGTTCTAAGAGGAAAGTATATTGCAATCCAGGCCTATTTAAAGAAGGAAGAACAATCCCAAATGAATAGTCTAAAGACAAAATTACTGAAATTGGAAAAAGAAGAACAAATGAGGCCCAAAGTCACCAGAAGGAGGGACATAATAAAAATCAGAGAAGAAATAAATAAAATTGAGAAGAAAAAAACAATAGAAAAAAATCAATGAAACCAAGAGCTGGTTCTTTGAAAAAATAAACAAAATAGATAAACCCCTAGCCAGACTCATTAAGAGAAAAAGAGAATCTACACACATAAGCAGAATCAGAAATGAGAAAGGAAAAATCACGATGGACTCCACAGTAATAAAAAGAATCATAAGAGAATACTATGAGAATCTATATGCTAACAAGCTGGAAAACCTAGAAAAAATGGACAACTTCTTAGAAAAATACAACCTTCTAAGACTGGCCAAGCAAGAAACAGAAAAACTAAACCGATCAATCACCAGCAATGAAATTGAATCGATAATCAAAAAAATTACCCAGGAACAAAACCCTCGGGCCAGATGGATTCACCTCTGAATTCTACCAGACGTATAGAGAAGAAATAACACCCATTCTCCTTAAAGTTATCCAAAAAGTAGAAGAGGAGGGAATACTTCCAAACTCATTCTGTGAAGCCAGCATCACTCTATTTCGAAAACCTGGCAAAGACCTCACCAAAAAAGAAAATTCAGACCCATGTCCCTGATGAACAGAGACGCAAAAATACTCAACAAAATATTTGCAAACCGAATTCAAAAATACATCAAGAGGATCTTACATCATGATCAAGTGGGATTGATCACAGGGATGCAAGGATGGTAGAACATTCGAAAATCCATCAGCATCATCTACCACATCAACAAAAAGAAGAACAAAAACCACATGATCATCTCCATAGATGCTGAAAAAGCATTTGACAAAATTCAACATCCATTCATGATAAAAACTCTCAACAAAAGGGGTATAGAGGGCAAGTACCTCAACATCATAAAGGCCTTATATGACAAACACACAGCTAACATCATACTTAACAGCAAGAAGCTGAAAGCTTTTCATCTAATATCGGGAATAAGACAGGGATGCCCACTCTCTCCACTGTTATTCGACATAGTGCTGGAGGTCCTAGCCATGGCAATCAGACAAAACAAAGAAATATAAGGTATCCAGATTGGTAAAGAAGAAGTCAAACTGTCAATATTTGCAGATGACATGATATTGTACATAAAACCCCAAAAGACTCCACTCCAAAACTACTAGAATTAATATCTGAATTCAGCAATGTTGCAGATTACAAAAGCAACACACAGAAATCTGTTGCTTTCCTATACTCTAACGATGAGCTAACAGAAAGAGAAATCAAGAAAAGAATTCCATTCAGAATTGCATCAAAAAGAATAAAATACCTAGGAATAAACCTAACCAAGGAAGTAAAAGACCTGTATTCTGAAAACTACAAGACACTCTTACGGGAAATTAAAGAGGACACTAACAAATGGAAACTCATCCCATGCTCTTGGCTAGGAAGAATAAATATTGTCAAAATGGCTATACTACCTAAAGCAATCTACAGATTCAACGCAATCCCTATCAAAATACCAACAGCTTTCTTCAATGAACTTGAACAAATAATTCTAAAAATCATATGGAACTACAAAAGACCCCGAAAAGCCAAAGCAATCCTGAGAAGGAGGAATAAAACAGGGAATTACACTCCCTGACTTCAAGCTCTACTACAAAGCCACAGTAATCAAAACAATTTGGTACTGGCACAAAAACAGACCCACAGACCAGTGGAACAGAACAGAAAATCCAAACATTAACAGAAACATATATAGTCAATTAATATTTGATAAAGGGGCCTTGGATATACAATGGGGAGATGACAGCCTCTTCAGCAGCTTGTGTTGGCAAAACTGGACAGCTACATGGAAGAGAATGAAACTGGACTACTGTCTAACTCCATACACAAAGGTAAACTCAAGGTGGATCAAAGACCTGAACGTAAGTCATGAAACCATAAAACTCTTAGAGAAAAACATGGGCAAAAATCTCTTGGACATAAACGAGTGACTTCTTCATGAACATTACTTCCCAGGCAAGGGAAACAAAAGCAAAAATGAACAAGTGGGACTGTATCAAGTTGAAAAGCTTCTGTACAGCAAAGGACACCATCAGTAGAACAAAAAGACATCCTGCAGTATGGGAGAATATATTCATAAAGGTGAATCTGATAAGGGGTTGACATCCAAAATATATAAAGAACTCATCACCTCAACAAGCAAAAAGCAAATAATCCAATTAAGAAATGGGCAGAGGACATGAATAGACACTTCTCCAAAGAAGAAATTCAGATGGCCAACAGGCACATGAAAAGATGCTCCACATCGTTAATCATCAGAGAAATGCAAATTAAAACTACAGTGAGATATCACCTCACAGCAGTGAGGATGGCCAACACCTGAAACACAAACAACAACAAATGTTGGTGAGGATGTGGAGAAAAGGGAACCCTCCTACACTGCTGGCGGGAATGCATATTAGTTCAACCATTGTGGAAAGCAGTATGGAGGTTCCTCAAAAAACTCAAAATAGAAATACCATTTGACCCAGGAATTCCACTCCTAGGAATTTACCCTAAGAATGCAGCAGTGCAGTTTGAAAATGCAGATGCACCTCTATGTTTATCGCAGCACTATTTGCAATAGCCAAGAAATGGAAGTAACCTAAGTGTCCATCAGTAGATGTATGGATAAAGAAGAAGTGGTACATATACACAATGGAATATTATTCATCCATAAGAGGAAAACAAATCCTACCATTTGCAACAACATGGATGGAGCTAGAGGGTATTATGCTCAGTGAAATAAGCCAAGCCGAAAAAGACAAGTATCAAATGATTTCACTCATATGTGGAGTATAAGAAGAGAGAAAAAGAAAAGTGAAGGAACAGAACAGCAGGTGACTCACAGAACCCAAGAAGGGACTAATAGTTACCAAAGGGAAAGGAACTGAGGAGGATGGGTGGGAAGGGAGTGACAAGGAGGAAAGAGGGGCATTACTACCAGCAGACATAATGTTGGGGCACATGGGGAGGGCTGTACAACTCAGAGAAGACAAGTAGTGGTTCTATAGCATCTCACTATGCTGATGGACAGTGACTGTAATGGGGTTGGTTGGGTGGACCTGATGAAGGGAGTACTTTAATAATCATAATATTGCACATGTAATTTTAGATTAAGGATACCAAAAAAAACCAGTGTCATCAATTTTCCATGTACAGTACTATTTAAAATGGTTTATCTGTAATCGTCAGTAGGAATCTTCCCTTTCCAGGCAGCACTCAAGCTAGGAAATTATGGAATTTGCTGTGCAGTGGTTGGAAGGTGAGGCTTGTAGTTCCCACATGAATTCTAATGTTCCATAATTTTTACTCCTAAGCATAGATCTATGTACAAGTACGGCTATGCGGCTGTATGTATAGATATCGGATTAAGTTTATATAAAATTTATGTACATGTTTGATATATAGTTATACATGTACACATATATATCGCATAAATATATTAGTTTTATTTTTATGGACAGTAATTTGACCCTAAGGGCTAACTCATTGAATGTCAAACGCATCAGTCTTTGCCTGAGCTCAGAGTTCACACTAAAAGCTGCTCACTTCCAGTGTTTCCTCCTCTCTGGGACATAAAATTGCATGCACAAAGTCAAGGCCTTTGTATGATAAGCATAAATTTGGACCTTTAAAACATCAAGAGCTGACCATGCTAATAAACATCTTTATCACCCATTACTTACTCCTTAACCTAAGTTTCAAATTTTCTCCAACATAATAAATTCATATTCCACAGAAAATGCAATTAAAATTAACCGTTCTATTATATAGGACACATTTCTACCGTATAAGTTAGCTCCTAAATTTTTCCATGGGCAGTTTTCTGAAAATGACAAGCATCAATTAATCTTATGGGTGTGAAGTTTACCTGTTGAAACATGGCATTATCTCTTATTTACTGAACTAGATCTTAAAGAAAGAGAAACATCAATGAGCTGGCAAGATGAATAAAGTTCATATTTTCTGTTAGCTCAAAGAGCAGGTGTTAAATTTATTATATTTATGAAGATTATGAGAATGTTGGTTGAGAATTTTCAGTTGCATTCCAGATAAAACTCCCTTGTGAATGAACTACTTCCAAAAGTTGATGACATGGTTATCAAAGAACCATCTAGTTTATTAGATTTAAATGTTCATATATATGTCAGTGTTTACAAGTAATCATTTTTAAATAAATCCGTACAAGTGCTTCTTAAACTTAAAGATACATATGACTTACCAGAGGAGCAACATAAATACAGATTCCTGGGCATGGCCTTTAGACATTCTGATTCTGAGGTCGGGTAATGCTGTCATGCTTTTTTAATGAGCACATACCTGTGGCCTCTCTCTGCTATAAGGTGTAAGTATGGACTACACTTTGCTTAACACTGTGAACTTTTATGTAGATCTTTATTTATTAAATCGAAGATTTTTTGTAAGCTTGATTCATATAGATATGTATAGAGTGTAAGTCCATTTGTATTTAGGTCTAGATTTTTAATATTTTTTCTTCTCACACGTTTATTCTAACAACTTCTGTTTTACATCTTCCAAAACATACATGGAAGGAAGAAACAAAACAACTTTTCTTTCCTAGCTGAGGCCTGCTTACTTTGCAGAGACATATTTGGGGAGAGAGCACCCTCATGTGGTAGTGGGGTGCTAAAATATTCTGAGATTTTCTTCAAGTCTTTGGCAACCGCAAGAAAACAATTGCTAGTAACTCTACCACCAACCCATTACATCATTTTGTTTCCAAATAGTTTTGAGAGGAAATTTTTTTTTGAGGCCTAAAGCGGAAGGTGTTAGCTTGCAAGGATTGTTATGTTCCCACTGTGGATATTCAACTTCCTACAACTGTGACTTCCTTTATTGGTTCAAGAAACCTATCTCAAATACTTCTCTTAACTAATGAAGGACTGCACTAAATTAAGCTGCTCGGATCATAGGCCTCATCATACAAACACACCATACTGTTATTAGGTTAGTGGTTTTTCTGGACTATGGGAATAATTTAACTCTGCTCTAAACTTATAAATGAAATATGAAAAATATTCTAAGGTTTACAGAAATTTTTGAATGAACACTGTTTCAAAAACAACATCAAAAATAACTTTTACACAGTGAAACTGCCCCTGTACTTGAGCATAAAATCTTCTGGATGAGAAACATTTCTGTAGAAGACAGCTATTCAGCTCGCTTTCCTGTTGTGTTTGGGGAATGCCTGACTGCCTAATAAACAAAAACAATAGCTCCAAGCCAAAAGAATAACATTAACCCCAATAAACAAAGAAGATATGGGAGTCAAGTATGATGCCTTGAATAAAATGTATTGTAATGTAAGAGAGTAATTTTGAATGCTTACCACGAAATTAGTAATCATTTAAAATAAAAAGCTTGCCATTACAGTGCCATAACTGGACATGATTGTTCTGTAAGGAGGATAATCCACTCAACGTATACCTCTTTTCTCTGCATATACCCTTCAGTTAGTAATACTGAAGAACAACATGGAACCTACGAAAACAGGTTACAGGGAAAATATGAAAGGAGTATAGAAATAGTGTGTTAAATGTAGGAAAAGAATAGTATACATAAATTACTATAGGAAACTGAAATCAATTTGAAATTACAAAGTCTAGAATCATAGAATCATTTCAAGAATATAAACAATTTAGAAAACAGAAAAGGAGTTATAGGAGGCATGGGAATAAAATTAAGAGAAAAATAAAAATTGGTAGACTCTTAAGGTTTATTAGAAGAGTAAAGAGCAAAAACACTTCAGTAATGATAGTGCTATAAATAACAGATGAAGAAAATCATAAGAAAGTCTAAGAAGACTATATGAATGATGGTCATTATAGAGAAGATGCACTAAGGACTTGGATTAGAGAAAGGATTTATCAAGGAATGGAACCCACAAGACAAATGATTGATATCACCAAGTAGAAGAATGAAAAATTGATAACGATCAAGAACAAGAACAAGAAAATCTACACACAGCATGTAAATGATGTAGCAAAGCAAGAGAAGGGCATTTCAAATACCCAAAGCTCAGGAATTGTATCATCCAGATGTTTGTCAAGTTTTCTTGAAAGCAATTCAGATAAACAAGAGGAGAATGGATATAAGAAGTTATGAATGAAGACATTGCTGGTGGGCCTAGAGTATGTCATTACTGTTAAAATTATGTAAAAAAAACACATGAAGAACAGACAATACTATATATAATTTTAAAAAGCCATATGGGAGCAAAAGAAAACATGAATTAAAAACAAAGTCAAGTATATGTCTATTACAACAAAAATGTAAAATTATGAGCTTGTAAATTAATATGAAAAAGTTTCAATATGAGTTAAAATGTAGTAACTTTATGTAATCTATGGAATATATACTCAAATTTACACTCAGTTATAATTAGGCAAATTGAACCTTAATCAAGTATTTTAACTACAATACAAATTTGGCCATCAAAAACTCTGTAAAGAAGGCACTATTGTCCTTAATTTTATGTGAGGAGAGTTGGCCTTTATAAATTTTTATAAATTTGCATAAATTCTGTAGTTTGATGTCGGGGTTGTTAGCCTTCCCCGAGCCCCCTCCGAACCTGCGGAGAGAACGGGAAGGGGGAGACACGCCCCGGCAAGGTAGGACCGGGAAGGGTGAGTGCCGACTGTCCACCCAATCACCAGCCTCCGGCCCCTAGGCCTAAACCGGAGACAAACAGACGTGACAGGGAGCTCAGTCAAAGCAGGAACTCGTTTATTGCGGAAACAGCATGATATATACATAACATTCATGGGCCAATCAGCATAAAGGTCAAGCAATCACAAGTTCTTCACGCAGGAAGGCACATAATGCAAGCAAACGGTGTCCACGAGCTGATCACGTTCATGGAAGACTCACGCCACCAATAGGGAGATACGCAGAACACAGGTAAGACTAACGTTATAGCCCGCCAAAATGCCTGGGCACCACCCCATGCTTATCCGGCGAGAGCCATCTTGGCAATGCATTTAAAGGCTACTTCTTAGATTAGAAGGCCCTACAGTTTGATGCTGTAATCCTGGCCTTCTGACTGCTCAAATCTGGTGTTTATCCTGGTCTGCTATGTCACAAAATTTTCACTTTCTAAGTTTCTAATATATGTTATTATATTTAGAAAATTCAAATTTTCATTTTATAATTATCTGAATGTTGATTGTGGTTCTTCATGAAAATAAAGACTAAATGGAAATAAAATGAATGAAACAAACCCACATGCTAAACTGATAAATTGAATGGAATATGAACTGGGTTTTAAGATTATCTCTGTTCTGGTGACATTGCCAAGGCCTTGGTATTTTTTAAAAGTTACTCGATTTCTTATCCACAAAATGAGTTAGTATTAATCATGCATATCACCACAGGATAAAGAAAGATGAAGTAATACTTTTTCATCTAGACATTAGCATCTACCTAGTTTAAAACCTTTCTAATGATGAGAACCAGTACATTACAAAAATAATGTGATCAGTGTATCCAAGACTGGTTGTATGGGAAGCAGGGATGTGTGTCTCTTCTGTATACCTTTGCATTGCCAATCCCGTCTGATATTTTCTCCATACTTGCTGTTTAATGAACTGTTGTTGAATTAATTGATTAGCTACTTAATTGACGCAAAGGAGACTTAAGAAAACTTTTTAAGTGAATTATCTTAGAATTTTCTAAAGCAAAGAGGGTTTGTTGAGAAAAACTAAACCTACAATTTAAAATTACATTTATATTATAAAAAATGTAACTTACACATAAACATTAAAAAATTTAAAAACGATAACCAGATACAGCTACAATGTGGGTCTGTAGTTAGCGATCCATCCTTTCTCACAACAAGTGACAGAGTCTGGCTAGGTGTTCACCAATTTCCCTCGCTTCCCACACATAAAAGTTAATATTCTGTACCACTAAGCAACATGGTTCATATTAGACTGGCTATATCTACTTCTGAATTTATAAATAAATTTCAGAGTTCTGAGTCATTGTGCACACAGCTACCCAAAGAACAGCATTTGAACTACCACTTTAATCAATTGTTATTTCTATGGCCCCTGGGTTTTGCTTTCATACAGGACTTATATAAACTATAAGGACATGGAAGATAGTCACACTCACAGCATTTGCAAAATCTGTTCTCCAGAAGCCTATGGATGCTGAGAGTAATCATAGGAGTTGACTACTGGACTTTGCTGGAATTATTTGATGCAAACAAAACAAAACAAACAAAAAACACAATTTAACACCACCTGAATGTGCTTCTCCTAATCCTTAAAATTTTGTTATGCAATAGTTGCTTAATATGTATTACCCAGTATTTTTCTATATGGCAAGATCATGTGTTCCCCTCTCTCTACTTGCGGCCTACTCCTCCCCTGCTGCAGTTTCTGTGGTTAGATACTATCCACCTCCAACATCCTGATAAAGCTTACACACAAGTGTCCCTTCCTCCCAAACCCCTATATACATATATATGCATGCACATGCACACACACACACACACACACACACACACATTGTATGTTTGGTTGTTACCCAGTTTCTTTCTTCCCAATTCTAAGCATTAGATCTAATGGTCTGTTTATTCTGTATGCATGGAAAGTTTAGGAGTGTGATGGCTTTTATAAGTTAATGACAATTCTATTATATAGAATTTTTTGTCTGGATCTAGTTCTTCCTTTAGACTATCAGACACTGAAGAAAGGGGGCCCTAAAGTTAGTATATGCAAAATAATCTGTTTTCTAACTCCTGATTCACTTGCTTTGTTACTCTAAGTCATCATTTTTTTTTTGGTCTACAGTTTCATCATCCATGCAAGAAGAGAATTAAGTGACCTCAAAAGTCAGTTTCATCTCTAAATACAAATCTGAGAAAATTTTTAGTTTGAAACATGAAAATAACTTTCTAGGTCAAATTGTTGAATGTTGCGATTTCATTTGATTTGTCTTGGTAATTGGGTACCTTGTAGGACTAAAGATGTCATACTAAACTTTGCTTTAAGAGGTGGCATTGCTGTTAGATGTCTTTGAGATTATGTCATTCCTTTGTTTCTTCAGTAGCCTGAGGTTCTGGTTTCCTATTAGAGCAGGGACTCTGGTTTTTAAAGTTTTGTTCTCCAGTGCTTAGAACAGTGTCTGGCAAATACTAGACACAGAGTAAATGTTTGCTGAATGAATAGTGTTTTGACTTAAAATGATCAAATTCTACAGAATTATAATTATTAATAATGATGATAATCAGACATGTTGAAATACTAGAGTAGATAATACCAAAGGTGAAATTTCTGACAGTTCTGTTAATGGGAAGGTGACAAGTTAATCTTAGCTAAAATAATCAAAAGTGTGGCATAGCAGACAAAGATGTAAAAACTGTGTCAGGTTAGTACAGAGCTTTACATCGTTTTATGAATATTGATTTTAAATTATATGCATTTTTATGATTATAAATATTTGGTCATACTAAAATATATGAAAAGAAGGACATATTTTTAAAAATCACTTATAATGTTACTAACCCAGAGAAAAATAATAAAATTGGGGCCATATGTAATAGCTTCTTAAGCCATGATCACTTTACCAAGTGATTAAATATCCTTTGAAAGCATTCTTTCATATTTATTATTTTTTTATTATAAAACATGATTTTATTTAAGGTATATAACTTGATAAATTAATACATCTTTACATTGTAAAATCAATACTACAGTCAAGTTAATGAACACATCCATCTCCTCACAGTTCCTTTGTATGTGTTTGTGTGAGTGTGTGTGTGAGAGGAACACGTAAGATCTACTCTTGTAACAAATTCAAGCATGCAATAGATTATTTTTAAGTATAATTACCATGTTATATATTAGTTTCTTAAAATTTATACATCTTAATGGGAAGTTTATAACCTTTCACCAACATTCCCCATTTCCCTTACACCAGAACTCCTGGCAACACCATCTACTCTCTGGTTCTGAGTTCAAATTATTTTAGGAGCTACATATGAGTGAGATCTAATAGTGTTAGTTAATCTATGTTGTCACAAGTGATAGGATCCTCTTTTTAAAGGCTGAATAATATCATATTGTGTGGGTGTATTAATGTATATTTTTTTCACATTTTCTTTATCCATTTGTTGATGGACACCTAGGTTGTTTCATAACTTGGATATTGTGACTAATACTGCAGTGAATAAGGCTATGTATATCTCTTGAAGATACTGATTTCATTTCCTTTGAATACATACCCAGAATTGTGATTGCTGGATCATGCTATTTTTAGCTTATTGGGTGCCTTCATACTATTTTCTGTAATGGCTATATCAATTTACATTTGCAAAAGGAAAAGTGCACAAGGGTTCCCTTTTCTACACATCCTTTGCAACACTTGTTAATTCTTGAGGTTTTGATAATAGCCATCCTAACAGATATGGGGTGGTATCTTGTGCTTTAAATTTGCATTTCCCTGATGACTAGTGATGCTGAGCTCTTTCTATATACCTGTTGGTCATAGGCATGTGTATGTCTTCTTTGGAAAAATGTCTGCTTAGGTCCTTTGCCCATTTTTTAATTTGATTATTTGTATTATTTTGATATTGAGTCATAGGAGGTGTTTTAAAATATATTTTGGATATTAAACCTTTATCAGGCTCATGGTTTGCAAATTTTTTTTACATTTTGTAGTTAGTTTTTTTAATTTTGTTGATTGAGTCCTTTGCTGTACAGAAGCTTTTTAGATGGATGTAGTACCACTTTTTAAGCTTTTGCTTTTGTTGCCTGTGCTTTTGGTATTGTATCCAAAAAATCATTGTCAGAGCCAATGTCAAGTAGCTCTTTCCCTAAGATTTCTTCCAGGGGTTTTATGGTTTCAAGGCTTATAGTTAAGTCTTTAATCCATTTCAAGTTAATGATTATGAGTGGTGTAAGAAAAGGGTCTAATTTCATTAGTCTAATGAGGCTATCCAATTTTCCCAATACTTATTTGTTGTAGAGAGTGTTATTTCACAATTGTGTATTCTTTGTGCTCTTTTCAAAGATTAGTTGACTGTTTCTGTATGGGTTCATTTCTGGGCTTTTTATTCTGTTCCATTGTTCTGTTTCTGTTTTTAATGGCAGTTTCTTACTGTTTTGATAATTGTAGCTTTGGAATATAGCTTGAAATCAGGAAATGTGATGCTTCCAACTTTGTTGTTTCTCAAAATTATTTTTGCCACTTAGGGTAATTTGTGGATCCACATGGGTTTTAGTATTTTAAAATTTTCTGTGAAAATTGTTACTGAAATTTTGATAGTGATTGCATTGAATGTATAGATTGCTTTGTTTAGTATGGACATTTTAACAATATTAAATCTTCCAGTCCATTCACATGGGATATCTTTCCATTTATTTGTGTCTTCTTCAATTTCTTTCACCAATATCTTGTAGTTTCTATGTTATAGATCTTTTATGACCTTGGTTAAATTTATCCCTGAGTATTTTATTCTTTTTGTTGCTATTGTAAATGGGAATGGTCTCTTCTTTTTGAGATTGTTTGAAGTTAGTATATAGAAACACAACTGATTTTTGTATATTAATTTCTATCTTGCAACATTACTGAATTCATTTGCTAGTTTTAGTAGTTTGTGTGTTTATATGAGTGTTTGTGGGTAGTCTTTAGGGTTTTCTGTATGTAGCATCATGTTATCAGCAAAAAGTTTAACTTCTTTTTTCATAATTTAGATGCCTCATTTCCTTTTCTTAACAAATTTCTCTGACTAGGACTTCTAGTACAATATTGATTGGAAGTGGTGAGAGTGGACACCCTTGTCTTGTTCCTGATTTTAGAGTAAATATTTTTAGCTTTTCATTGTTGAGTATGATATTAGCTATGGGCTTGTCATATGTAGTTTTTATTATGTTGAAGTACATTCTTTCTATACCTAATTTGTGAAGAGTTTTTATCATGAAAGGATGTCGAATTTTGTCAAATGCTTTTTCTCCACTTACTGAGATGACCATATAATTCTAAATCTTTATTCTGTTAACATTTTCACACAAAAACAAAAGTAGTAAGAATAACATGGTGAACCCACATACACTCATCATCTAGATTCAGAATTTTTCAAAATTTTACCTCATTTGCTTCGTCATTTTTTTTACTTCGTTGTCATGTTTTAAAACCTAATTCCAGAATTGAGTCATTTCTCCATATGTGCACTAGTTTTTCTAAAAGTAAAAGGGTTATTTTTATAACCATAATGACAAAATTTTAAATAAGTCTTTATGATCATTTAATACTTAGTACATAATTGAATTGCTGTAGTTAACTCAAAAATGTTTTAGAGCTATTTTCTTTGAGTCATAATACAAACAAGAACTACACATAACTTTTGGTTGCTTGGTCTCTTAAGTCTCCTTCCGTGTATAAAAATCACTCTCTCCTTTTTCTACTGTTGGCTGTTAGGAGTTATTCGTTCTGTAGAATATTTTACATTTTAGATTTCTCTGTTTATTTCCTTGCTGTCATTTAACCTTTTTGTCCTATTATAAATGGAAGTTAATTCTAGAGTCTTGACCTTCAGGTAAAACAATTTAGGATTAATTTCCTTATTGAAGTTCCCTATCAGCATTTCATCTAATATTTCCTCTGTTGATAATCATTAACTGAATTATTTTATGAGGGTTTTAAATTATTGGTTACACAAATGTATAATTTCTCCCCCATTTATTAACTAGAATTCCTTGGTTAAAACTTTTGGTCTTCTGATAGGATTTATCAGTTACTTTGAAATAAAGTTTGTTAAAGGAAAGGTGTATTAAATATTTAATGATTTCATTTTACTTGCCATATTTCAGGGTTAGGAGTTAGTACCTTAGATACCTCAAGTTCTTATTTCCATTATTATTACAATATTGTAAATTAATACTCCTAATAATAATCATAATTACAGTTAGACTAGATAGTAAACTTAAAGATTTTTTCATAGCTCCATTTTTGCTTAGGAGCTGTAGTCCTCTAACATGTATAGTCAAAATACTGTTATAAAGTCACTTTAATAATTTGTTTTTCTGATATATGATTAAATTTATTCCCATTTTTAGGAATTTTAGGGTTTTTTTTAAAGTTTTTTTTCCTTTTTATGTAATTTTATTTTTGAAAAAGTAAAATGCTTAACATTTGTTATGTTAAAACTATGCTGTAAGTTGTATTCAGAGAAGTCTCATTCTATTCCTTTTTCCTAAAACTTGTTCCGTCTCTCCTTATAAAATAACCATATAACCAGTTTTGATTTATCTTTCCAACATGTTGAAATATTCATATGTTTTCAATCCTCTTCCTTTTTACAAAGAAGTGAATATTCCATTCATGTTAGTCTACAATTTGCTTTTTTTCACTTAACTATATGTCCGGATAAGTCAGTGTTTTTTCAGTGTATAGCAGTGGTTCTTTACTGGGGATAAACACCCTACTCTCTAGGGAACATTTGACAATATTAGACATTTTGGAGGATCACAATTTTGGCAGGGGGGTTGTTATTGGCATCTGTCAGATACAGGCTAGAGATGATGCTTACATCCTACAGTGTACAGAGGAACCACCAGAATGAGTTTACCTTGTCCAAAATGTTAGTAGTGCTGAGATTGAGAAATCAAGGTATATCCTAACTTGCTTTAATGTTCTTGTCTGTTAATTTACAACATCTGTGTCACCTTGGAGTCTCTTTTTAGTAATTAATGCTTCTTCTGATTATGGATCACAATTTCCTGCTTATTTACATGTCCCATATTTTTAAAAATTATATTTTAGGGTATGACCATTATGCTACATTGAATCTGAAATATGTTCTCTTCCATTAATAGATGTTGAATTTTTCTTCTAGAAGTTACATTAATTTCTTCCTGACTCTATTGATTCTGTCAAGGTTGGTTTAAAACTGTTAGAATTTATCTATAGAATTTTTGTCCTTAGGTCTATAACATGACCCTTGATCCTAGGGCATGATCCTTACTTCTAAATTATGACTTTTATGGATCTTGATTGAATTTTCCTGGTGAGAACTCTCCACTTGGTTCACTCCAGAGCTCCACTGTCTTTCAGCATTGCATATGCTATGATATTCCTCTTTAGCTTTCTTTTATCCAGGTAGGGTGATCAAATTCATCCTGATTTGCTCAGGACTGTCCCAACCCTGTATCCTGGGAACTCCCTCATTCCCAGGAAAACTGGGATGGTTTGTTGTTCTGTTCCCAGGGATGCTCTCTGCCTGAACTCAGAGAGATTGTATTGTACCTACACAGTCCAGCCCTTAGTCAGGGACATACAGAGACACTCCAGTGCAGTCTTCTGGGGACTGTTCTCTCTGCAGGTGCTTCCCATCTGGTATTCTACAATAAAAATTCTAGAAGGCACCATAATCCCAACTCTGAGTAAATTATAGCTACAAATTTTCCAAAACCTGGCAAAAGACTTCAGGTGACAAATTCAAGAATCACCACAAAACTCAAACAGGAAAAAGTTTAAAAACCTTCCCTAGACACACTAGAGTAAAACTGCTTAAAATCAAAATGGGGAAAGAAGAAAACAAAGAAGGCGGAGGAAAAAAAACCTTAGAGTGGCTTATAATATATAATATCTTGTTATTATCCTCTTAATATCTTTGGAATTTATTGTGATATGCATCTTCTCTTTCCTGTTACATTAAATTATATTTTCTCTCTTTTAATCAGTCATGCTAGGTGTTTATTAATTTCATTAATATTTTCAAATAACTAAACTTTGACATTGGTGGTTTCCTCTACTGGGATATATGTCCTTTTTTAATTCATCTAATTTGTTCCTACTTCTATTTTCTACCTCTTTTTTTCTCTGAGTTTAATTTGCTGTTCATTATCTAGCTTCTTGAATTTGTTTTAATTTTTAATTTTCTGCTTTTTTTTCTTTGTATATGTCCATTTAAAGGTATGGATTGATTTTCCACTAGCTTAGCTGCATTTTGCACATTTTGATTTGTTGTAGTTTCAGTGTAATTTAACACAATATTTAAAAATTTTCATTATGATGTTTTTCTTTGGCCTAAAGGTTATTTGGAAGTATGTTGGTACATTTTCAAATATTTGCAGTATTTCTTTTTTCACTGATTTCTAATTATTAGAACCTGCAATATAAGGATTCAGTTCTTTGAAATTTACTGGCATGTATTTTTGGCCTAGGATATGTTCTTTAACATTATGAAATAACATATTTCTTGTCAAAAGACTACTTTATCTAATATTAACATAACCACATCAGCTTTCCATTGGTTGGTGTTTGTAGAGACTATGAATCTGCATTTCTTTGCTTCAAATTTTACTCTTTCTTTTAAAATTCCTGCCCCTTAAAAAGCAAATAGTTGTGTTTCATTTAGTTAGACCACTTTTATCTTTTAGTTGAAATGTTTACAAACCATAGTTTAATATAATTCTTCATTGAATTAGATTTAACTCTCCCATCTTGTTTTCTCGCTTTTATTCCATATGCTCTTTTTTTGTTTATTCCTCCGTTAATTTTGGGTTAATTATTTAGCTTTTTATTTATGCCATTATTTCTTATTCTTTTAGTAGTTACATTGGAAATTAAGAATGGTATCTTGACCTTATTTTAGGCTCTCTTAAATTAGGAATTTACTACCTCCCAAACAGTGTGAACCTTTCAACATTTAGGTACCTTTACTCACCTCTAGTCCATTATATTATTGACATATTTAAGTTCATGTATGTTATAAATTCCACAATATTTTACTTCTACTTTTCTTTTAAAAAATTAGTATTTATTTCAATTTAACAATTTCCTATAAGGTAACATTTCTACTCTTAATTCCTTCCTATAGTTCCATGCTTCCATCTTAGATAATATTCTGCAGCCTGAACAACTCTTACCAATATTGTTTACAGTTTAAGCTTGCTGGTGACATATGTGTGCTGTGTGTGTGTGTGTGTGTGTGTGTGTGTGCACATGCACATGAATGCTAAACACACATACTACAAACATCTTTATTTGACCTTCCTTTTTGTAGCATATTTTTATTCCGTATCAAATTCTAGGTTGGCAGGATATTTCTTTCCTTAAACTTAAAAGATGTTCCATTGTTTCCTGACTTTCATAGTTACTGTGGAAAAGTTATCTAACTATTGTGTTTATTTTTAGTTAATAACTTTTTATATTCTCTGGATTCTTTAACATTTTACCTTTATCTTTAATATTTAGAAGTTTAATCTTTATGTGTTTACATGGTTTGTTTGTATTTACCTTGCTTTGGGTTTTGTGAATTTATTAAATCAAAATCATGGGACTGTTGACTTCCATCAGATTTGTTAAATCATTGACTGTTTATGTACTTTAAAAACTGCTTTTGCTTTCTTTCTCTGCTTTCCTCCTAGGACTTAAATTACATGTATGGTAGAACTCGACTGTATCAGTGACCATTTTGAGTTCATTAGTTCTATCCCCAGCTATTTTCAGTCTGCTGCTTACATTATTCAGTGAGTTCTTATATTTCAAATGTTTTTAAATTCCAGAAGATTCCTTGATTTTCTGTAGATTATACTTTCTGTTGAAATATTCTATCAGTTCTTTCATTTTTCTCTTTCTTTTATCTTCTTGAACACATAAATTACAACTATTTTGAAGTTTATTTTCCTAAAGATAATATTGACTCCTCTTTGTACCTTCTATTAATATTATATCTTTTGAAGATGAGTCACATTTTCCTGCCTAATTGTATATCTAATTGTATTTTTTTTCTTTTGGTATAATTAATATACAATTACATGAGCAACATTGTGGTTTCTAGATTCCCCCAATTATCAAGTCCCCACCACATATCCCATTACAGTCACTGTCCATCAGCGTAGTAAGATGCAATAGAGTCACTACTTGTCTTCTCTGTGCTATACTGCCTTTCCCATGCTCCCCCCACATTATGTGTGCTAATTGTAATGCCCCTTATTTCCAGTCTCCCTCCCTTCCCACAACCCCCTCCTCCCCCAGTTCCTTTCCCTTTGGTAACTGTTAGTCCATTCTTGGGTTCTGTGAGTCTGCTGCTGTTTTGTCCCTTCAGTTTTTCCTTTGTTCTTATGTTCCACAGATGAGTGAAATCATTTGGTACTTGTCTTTCTCTGCCTGGCTTATTTCAATGAGCACAATACCCTCTAGCTCCATCCATGTTGTTGCAAATGGTAGGATTTGTTTTCTTCTTATGGCTGCATAATATTCCACTGTGTATATGTACCACCTCTTCTTTATCCATTCATCTACTGATGGACACTTAGGTTGTTTCCATTTCTTGGCTATTGTAAATAGTGCTGCGATAAACATAGGGGTGCATACATCTTTTTGAATCTGGGATCCTGCATTCTTAGGGTAAATTGCTAGGAGTGGAATTCTTGGGTCAAATAGTATTTCTATTTTGAGTTTTTTGAGGAACCTCCATACTGCTTTCCACAATGGTTGAACTAGTTTACATTCCCACAGCAGTGTAGGAGAGTTCCCCTTTCTCCACATCCTCACCAGCATTTGTTGTTCCTACTCTTTTCTATGTTGGTCATCCTTACTGGTATGAGGTGATATCTCATTGTGGTTTTAATTTGCATTTCCCTGATAATTAGCGATGTGGAGCATCATGTGCCTGTTGGCCATCTGAATTTCTTCTTTGGAGAATTGTCTGTTCATATTCTCTGCCCATTTTTTTAATAGGGTTATTTGCTTTTTGGGTGTTGAGACATGTGAGTTCTTTATATATTTTGGATGTTAACCCCTTGTCGGATATGTCATTTACAAATATATTCTCCCATACTACAGGATGTCTTTTTGTTCTGCTGGTAGTGTACTTTGTTTCTAATTATATTTTATTGTAAATAGGATATGGTATTGCCAATATTTGGGTTTTGAGCCTTGAAATACTCCTCAAAAGATAATTAAGTCATTTTGTGCAATTCAATTAAATTTCTTTGAATCACCTTCATTAAAAAATTAATTATAAAAAAACCCTTATTTTGTGGAGTTTTAGATTTACAGAAAATGAGAAGATAGTACAGAAAGTCCCCATATTACCCTCCACTGCCAGTAAACAGTTTCACAATTTCTCCTATTATAAACTTCTTGAATTAATGAAGTTATCAATTTTTTATGTTATTATTTATGCTTTTGGTATTGTATCTAAAGTCATTACCAAATTCAAGATCACCTAGATTTTCTCCATGCTATTTTCTAGAAGTTTTAAATTTTACACTTTACATTACAGTCTATGATACAGTTAATTTTTGTAAAAGATGTCTGTTTATATCCCCTTTTTTTTCAGGTGAATGTTCAGTTGTTCCAGTGTCATTGTTGAAAACAACTATCCTTTATTTACTGAATTCCCTTTGGTCCTTTTTAAAAGGTTAGCTGACTGTGTTTGTGTGGGTCTAATTTGGGATCCCTGGTGTATTCCAGTAATTTGTTTATTCTCTTTCAAATGCCACATTGTCTTTACTATTATAGTTTCATAGTAAGTTTTAAAGGATGATATTTACAGTCCTCTAAATTTGTTCTGGTTCTCTAGTATGGTGCTGGCTATTCTGAGTCTTTTGCTTTTCCAAATGGGCATTTGAATGAATTTGTCAATGTCCACAAAATAGCTTGCTGAGATTTTGATTCTGATGTATATTAGATCAAATTGGAAAGAACTGATATTCTGGCAATACTTTGTCTTCCTGTCCATGTACATGGAATATGTTTCCATTTATTTAGACCTCTGTTGATTCCTTTCATAGAGTTTTAGTTTCTCTTATATATTCATTTTATGCATATTTGGGAAATTTTTCCTAAGTGTTTCATTATTTTTATGTGGTGTAAATGATACTGTTTTTACTATCAAATTCCAATTGTTCATTGCTGATATGTAGGAAAGCAATTGACTTTTGTATATTAACCTTGTTTTGTGCAATCCTTGAATAATCACGTATATATCCAGGTTTTTGTTCATTTTCTTCACAGATAATCATGTCAGTTGTGACAAAACCAGTCTTATTTCCTCCTCCATTATTTTGTTTTCTTGTGGTATTGCTTTAGCTAGGAATTCCAGTGTGATATTGAATAAGAGTGGTGAGAGGGAACATCCTACCCTTGTACAAGATCTTAGTGATGAAGTTTCTCAGTATTTAATATGATGTTAGATACAGTTTTTTTTTTGTATATTTTCTTTATCAAGTTAAGAAAGTTTTTTATTCCTGGCCTGCTGAGAGTTTTTATCATGAATGTATGACTTTGTCAAATGTGTTTTTCCTGCATCTATTGATTTAATCATAAGAATTTTCTTTTTGAGTCTGTTTATATGATAGAGTACATTAATTGATATTTAAATATTAAAGCAGCCTTGCATACCTGGATGTGTCTGTGGTTTATGATTCTTCTGTGCATTGTTGGATTCTATTTTCTAATTTTTTTGAGGATTGTTACACCTATGTTAATGACAGACTGTAGTTTCCCTTTCTTGTAATGTCTTAATCTGGTTTTGGTATTAAGGTAATGTTGGCCTCATCAAACGAGTTGGGGAGTGTTTCTGCTGCTTCTTTTTCTGGAAAAGATTATAAATAAATGATAGCATTTCTTAAATGTAGTAGAATTCACTAATGAAGTCATCTGGGTGTGGTACATTCTGTTTTGGAAGGCTATTAACTGTGCACCCTATTTTTGAAAATGGATAATAAACCTATTTAGATTATCTGTTTCTCTTTATGTGAATTTTGGTAGATTGTGTCTTTCAAGGAATTGGTCCATTTCATCTAAGTTGTCAGTTTTGTAGACAGAATTGTTGGTAATATTTCTATATTATCATTTTAATATTCATGGATCAGTGGCAGTGACTGCACTTTCAATTCTGCTGTTAGTAATTTGTGCCTTCTCTCTGCTTTCTTTTTTTCTTTGGTTAGCCTGGTTAGAGTTTTATCAATTTTATTGAATTTTATAAAGAAATAGCTTTTAAAAAAGTTAAAAAATTTGCTCTGTTGCTTTCCTCTTTTTAGTTTCATTGATTTCTGCACTGATCCTCAAAAACTTCCTTTCTAATGTCTTCAGGTTTATAGTATTCTTTTCTCTCTACTTTCCTAACATGGTAGCTTAGCTTATTAATTTTATATCTTTTTCTCTTTAAAATATGCATTCAATGCTATACATTCTCTGTAAACACTGTTTTTGCTTCATGCTACAAATCTGCAAAATTGTATTTTCATTTAGTTCAAAATATTTTTAATATTCTCTTGAGACTTCTCCTATAATGAATGTATTATTTATAAGTGTGTTGTATAATCTCCAAATATTTTAGGATTTTTCAACTATCTTCATGTTATTGATTCCTCGATTATTTCCATTTTGGTCTGAGAGCATACTTTATATAATACCTTTTTTAAAAATTCATTCAAATATTTTATGGCCTAAAGTGTGGTCTATCTTGGTGAATATTTCATGTGGCTTTGAAGAGAATTGTTTTTTTACTTTTGTTTTGATGAGATATTCTGTAAATGATAATTAAATCTGATTCATTGATGGTGTTGGCCAGTTCAGCTGTATCTTCACTGCTTTTTACTTGCCGGACCCATTAATTACTGGTGGAAAAGTGTTATGAAGTATATATTCTCCTAGCAGTTCTGTCATTTTTTTTGCCTCATCTATTTTGATGCTCTGTTGTTAAGTGCATACTCATTAGGGATATGTCTTTTTGGAGAAATGACCTCCTTTTCATTAGATAATGCCTATCTTTATTCCTGATCATTTTCCCTGTTCTTAAGTCAGCTTGTCTAAAATTAATATAGCTACTACAGCTTTCTTTTGATTAGTGTTAGTATGGTTTATCTTTATCCCTTTAGTTTCATCCTGTATGTGTCTTTATGTTTAAAGTAGGTTTCTTGTAGAAAACTTATAGTTGAGTCACACTTTTTTATTACTCCATTAGTTTCTACTTTTTAATTGGTGTATTTAGACTACACAATTAACATCATTATTGATATAGTTCGATTTTTAACTACCATATTTATAACTGTTTTCTATTCATATGCTTGTTCTTTGTTTCCTTCCTTTTCCTGTCTATGTTTTAACTGAGCAATTTTATGTGACTCCATTTTTTTCTCCTCATTTATCCTTTCCTTTAAGTCTTTTTTTTTTGGCTGTCATAGATTTTGTAGAATACTTTTAAAATGAATCTTAAGTTCACTTACAGATAACACTGTATCACTTAACAGATAGTGTATCTTGTGACAGAGCATTCCTTCTGTCATAGGAAGGAATATTGGTGTTTTTTATTTCACTAATCCATAAGTTATGACATTGCTGTTATTTAATTAATGATCCATAATCTATAATCACTCAATAAATTGTTATTTAGGTGAATAATTATTGATTTTTTGTCATTAAAATTATTTAAAATAATCATTAAATTGTTATTAATACACACCTGTTATCTAGTCAGTCAGTTAAAAAATAAGGAACATGGAAAGTTTAATTTTACTTTTATTTATTCCTTTTCTAATACCTTTTTTTTTTAAGATTTACATTTCTAACCTTTAGTTCTCTTTTCTTTGCATCATTTCCTTTAATATTTATTGCAAGACAATCTAGTGGTGACAAATACTCTATTTTCTCAGTTTTTCTTTGTGTGAGAGGTTCTTTAGGTCCATGTCTCTCTCTTGTTGCTTGCATAGTTTGTGAAGACAAATCCAATGTAATTTTTATCTTTGTTCTTTTATAGAAAAAGTGATTTTTTTCCCCTCTTCTGGCTTCTCCCCAAACTTTTTTGTTTTTGCTTTTCTGCAGTTTGAATATGATATAAATAGGTTTAGATTTTTGTATCAGCAATCATTTCTTCAAACATTTCTTCTCCTTTCTCTTTATTCTTCTAGTATTCACATTATTCATGTGTTATACCTTGAAGAATTGCTCCCCAGTATTTGGATATTTTGTTCTATTAAAATTTTTTTTCTCTAAATTTTAGTTTGGGAAATTTCTATTGACCTATCTTTAAGCTTACTGATACTTTTCTTTCTGTGTCCACTTTACTGCTAAGCCCCCATCAAAGAAATTATTTTTTAAGTTTTTTTGTATCTAACTTTTCCTTTTGATGTTTTCTTAGAGTTCTCATCTCTTTGCTTACATTGCTTATCTGTTTATGCATGCTGTTTACTTTTTCTTTTAGAATTCTTAGCATATTAACCATAGTTATTTTAAATTCTTTTTTTAATATAATTTATGTTGGTATCATTACTCTACAATTACATGTGCAATATTATGGTTATTAAACTACCCCTTCATAAGGTCGCCCCCGCAAACCCATTACAGTCACTGTCCATCAACGTAGTGACATGCTACAGGATCACTACTTGTCTTCTCTGCATTGTTCAGCCCTCCCCGTGCCCCCCAACATTACATCTGCTAATGATAATGCCCTTTTTTCCGTCTTATCCCGCCCCTTCCCACCCATCTTCCCCAGTCCCTTTCCCTTTGGTAACTATTAGTCCATTCTTGGGTTCTGTGAGTCTGCTGCTGTTTTGTTCCTTCAGTATTTTTTCTTTGTTCTTATACTCCACATATGAGTGAAATCATTTGATACTTGTCTTTTTCGGATTGGTTTATTTCACTGAGCATAATACCCTCTAGCTTCATCCATGTTGTTGCAAATGGTAGGATTTGTTTTCTTCTTAAGGCTGAATAATATTCCATTGTGTATCTGTACCACCTCTTCTTTATCCATTCATCTACTGATGGACACTTAGGTTGCTTCCATTTCTTGGCTATTGTAAATAGTGCTGCAATAAACATAGGGGTGCATATGTCTTTTACAAATTGGGCTGCTGCAGTCTTAGGGTAAATTCCTAGGAGTGGAATTCCTGGGTCAAATGGTATTTCTATTTTGAGTTTTTTGAGGAACTTCCATACTGCTATCCACAATGGTTGAACTAATTTGCAGTCCCACCAGTAGTGTAGGAGGGTACCCTTTTCTCCACATCCTCGCCAACATTTGTTGTTCTTTGTGTTTTGGATGTTGGCCATCCTCACTGGTGTGAGGTGATATCTCATTGTGGTTTTAATCTGCATTTCTCTGATGATTAGCGATGTGGAGCATCTTTTCATGTGCCTGTTGGCCATCTGAATTTCTTCTTCAGAGAAGTGTCTATTCATGTTCTCTGCCCATTTCTTAATTGGATTATTTGCTTTTTGTTTCTTAAGGTGCATGAGTTCTTTATATATTTTGGATGTCAACCCTTTATCAGATACGTCATTTACGAATATATTCTCCCATACTGTAGGATGTCTTTTTGTTCTACTGATGGTGTCCTTTGCTGTACAGAAGCTTTTCAGCTTGATATAGTCCCACTTGTTCATTTTTGCTTTTGTTTCCCTTGCCCGGGGAGATATGTTCATGAAGAAGTTGCTCATGTTTATGTCCAAGAGATTTTTGCCTATGTTTTTTTCTAAGAGTTTTATGGTTTCATGACTTACATTCAGGTCTTTGATCCTCCTTGAGTTTACCTCTGTGTATGGGGCTAGACAGTAAGTAGTCCAGTTTCTTTCTCTTACATGTAGCTGTCCAGATTTTCCAACACCAGCTGCTGAAGAGGCTGTCATGTCCCCATTGCATATCCAAGGCTCCTTTATCAAATATTAATTGACTCTATGTGTTTGTGTTAATGTTTGGATTTTCTGTTCTGTTCCACTGGTCTGTGGGTCTGTTTTTGTGCCAATACCAAATTGTCTTGATTACTGTGGCTTTGTAGTAAAAGTTGAAGTCGGGAAGCGTAATTCCCCCTGTTTTATTCCTCCTTCTCAGGATTGCTTTGGCTATTCGGGGTCTTCTGTGGTTCCACATGAATTTTAGAATTATTTGTTCCAGTTCATTGAAAAAAGCTGTTGGTAGTTTGATAGGGATTGCATTGAATCTGTAGATTGCTTTAGGTAGTATAGCCATTTTGACAATATTTATTCTTCCTAGCCAAGAGCATCGGATGCATTTCCATTTGTTAGTGTCCTCTTTAATTTCTCTTAGGAGTGTCTTGTAGTTTTCAGAGTACAGGTCTTTCACTTCCTTCGTTAAGTTTATTCCTAGGTATTTTATTCTTTTTGATGCAATTGTGAATGGAATTGTTTTCTGATTTCTCTTTCTGTTAGTTCATCATTAGTGTATAGGAAAGCAACAGATTTCTGTGTGTTAATTTTTTATCTTGCATCTTTGCTGAATTCAGATATTCTAGTCGTTTTGGAATGGAGTCTTTAGGGTCTTTTATGTACAGTATCATGTCATCTGAAAATAGTGACAATTTGACTTCTTCTTTACCAATCTGGATGCCTTATATGTCTTTGTTTTGTCTGATTGCCGTGGCTAGGACCTCCAGTACTATGTTGAATAACAGTGGAGAGAGTGGGCAACCCTGTGTTGTTCCCGATCTTAGATGAAAAGCTTTCAGCTTCTCGCTGTTAAGTATGATGTTAGCTGTGGGTTTGTCATATATGGCCTTCATGATGTTGAGGTACTTGCCCTCTATACCCATTTTGTTGAGAGTTTTAATGAGGAATGGATTCTGAATTATGTCAAATGCTTTTTCAGCATCTATGGAGATGATCATGTGTTTTTTGTTCTTTTTGTTGATGTGGTGGATGATGTTGATGGATTTTTGAATGTTGTACCATCCTTGCATCCCTGGGATGAATCCTACTTGATCATGGTGCATGATCCTCTTGATGTATTTTTGAATTCGGTTTGCTAATATTTTGTTGAGTATTTTTGCATCTACGTTCATCAGGGATATTGGTCTGTAATTTTCTTTTTTGGTGATGTCTTTGCCAGGTTTTGGTATTAGAGTGAAGCTGGATTCATAGAATGAGTTTGGAGGTATTTCCTCCTCTTCTATATTTTGGAAAACTTTAATGAGAATGGGTGTTATTACTTTTCTATATGTCTGGTAGAATTCAGAGGTGAATCCATCAGGTCCGCGGCTTTTGTTCCTGGGTAGATTTTTGATTACTGATTCAATTTCATTGCTGGTGATTGGTCTTTTTAGTTTTTCTGTTTCTGGCTTGGTCAGTCTTGGTAGGTTGTATTTTTCTAAGAAGTCCATTTCTTCTAGGTTTTCCAGCTTGTTAGCATATAGATTCTCATAATATTCTCTTATGATTCTTTGTATTTCTGTGGGGTCCGTCGTGATTTTTCCTTTCTCATTTCTGATTGTGTTTATGTGTGTAGATTCTCTTTTTCTCTTAATGAGTCTGGCTAGGGGTTTATCTATTTTGTTTATGTTTTCAAAGTACCAGCTTGGTTTCATTGATTTTTTCCTATTGTTTTATTCTTCTCAATTTTATTTATTTCTTCTCTGATCATTATTATGTGCCCTCCTTCTGGTGACTTTGGGCCTCATTTGTTCTTCTTTTTCCAATTTCAGTCATTATGTCTTTAGACTATTCATTTGGGAATGTTCTTCCTTCTTTAAATAGGCCTGGATTGCAATATACTTTCCTCTTAGAACTGCCTTTGCTGCATCCCACGGAAGTTGTGGCTTTGCGTTGTTATTGTCATTTGTCTCCATATATTCTCTGACTTCTGTTTTGATTTGGTCATTAACCGATTGATTAATTAGGAGAATGTTGTTAAGTCTCCATATATTTGTGAGCCTTTTTCATTTCTTTCTAAAATTTATTTCTAGTTTTATACCTTGGTGATCTGAGAAGTTGGTTGGTAGAATTTCAATATTTTTGACTTTACTGAGGTTGTTTTTGTGGCCGAGTATGTAGTCTCTTCTGGAAAATGTTTCATGTGCACTTGAGAAGAATGTGTATCCTGTTGCTTTTGGGTGTAGAGCTCTGTAGATGTCTGTTAGGTCCATCTGTTCTAGTGTGTTGTTCAGTGCCTCTGTGTTTTTACTTATTTTCTGTCTGGTTGATCTGTCCTTTGGAGTAATTGGTGTGTTGAAGTTTCCTAAAATGAATGCGTTGCTTTTGTGTTTCCTCCTTTAATTCTGTTGGTATTTGTTTCACATATGCTGGCCCTCCTGTGTTGGGTGCATATATATTTATAATGGTTATATCCTTTTGTAGGATTGACCCCTTTATCATTATGTAATGTCCTTCAGTATCTCTTGCTACTTTCTTCGTTTTGATGTCTGTTTTGTCTGGTACAAGTACTGCAACACCTGCTTTTTTCTCGTTGTTTGCATGAAATATCTTTTTCCATCCGTTCATTTTTAGTCTGTATATCTTTGGGTTTGAGGTGAGTGTCTTGTAAGCAGCATATAGATGGGTCTTGCTTTTTTATCCATTCTGTTTTTTGTGTCTTTTGATTGGTTCATTCAGTCCATTTACATTTAAGGTGATTATTAATAGATATGTACTTGTTACCATTGCTGGCTTTAGATTCGTGGTTACCAAAGGTTCAAGGGTTGCTTCTTTACTATCTAACAGTCTAACTTAACTTTCTTGTTAAGTTATTGTAAACACTGTCTTATGTTTCTTTATTTCTCTCCCTTCTTATTCTTCCTCCTCCATTCTTTATATACTAGGTGTTTTATTCTTTGCCTTTAGTTTGTATTTGGATGGTATGCTTTCTTTGCAATGATTTTTTTTTTTCCTCTGGTGTCATCTTTTTAGCCTTAGGGGTCCTTCCCTCTAGAGCAGTCCGTTTAAGATATCCTGTAGAGGTGGTTTATGAGAGGCAAACTTTCTCAACTTTCATTTGTCTGGAAATTGTTTAATCCCTCCATATTTAAATGATAATCGTGCTGGATACAATATTTTTGGTTCGAGGCCCTTTTCTTTCATAACGTTAAATATATCATGCCATTCTCTTCTGGCCTGTAAGGTTTCTGTTGAGAAGTCTGATGATAGTCTGATGGGCTTTTCCTTTGTCGGTGATCTTTTTTCTCTCTCTAGCTGCCTTTAATACTCTGTCTTTATCTTTGATCTTTGCCATCTTAATTATTATGTGTCTTGTTGTTGTCTTCCTTGTGTCCCTTGTGTTGGGAGATCTGTGGGCTTCCGTGGGCTGCGAGACTATTTCCTTCCCCAGCGAAAGAAAGTTTTCAGCAATTATTTCTTCAAAGACACTTTCTATCCCTTTTTCTTTCTCTTCTTCCTCTGGTATTCCTATAATGAGAATATTGTTCCATTTGGATTGGTCACACTGTTCTCTTAAAATTCTTTCATTCCTAGAGATCCTTTTATCTCTCTCTGCGTCAGCTTCTCTGTATTCCTGTTCTCTCATTTCTATTCCTTTAACAGTCTCTTGCATGTTATCCAGTCTGCTGTTAAGCCTGTTGATCGCTTGTCTGATTTCTGCATTGTCTTTCCTCACTTCCCTTACTTCCTCCCTCAGCTCTTGCACATGTCTCTGTAGATCCATCAGCATGGTTATGACTTTTATTCTGAATTCTTTTTCAGGAAGACTGGTCATTTCTATCCCTTCAGGCTCCCTCTCTGGGGTTGTCTGATTGATTTTAGTCTTGACCATGTTCCTCTGTCTTTTCATGGCTATACAATTGGTCACTGGTAGTTGCCACGTATGTCAGCTGGGCTCTTTAAGACTGCCTCTCAGGGTGCCGAGTCCTCTTGGGTGTAGATGCACGCTGTGCGCTTTCCTGTGTATTCTGGTTTCTCTTTTAGGAATAGTTGTATTTCCTGTATTTTCATAGATAAATATAGTGTTGGGAGGAGATTTCTGCTGTCCTGCTCATGCCGCCATCTTCCTGGAAGTCTCTATATGTTTTTAGAGGGTCCCTGCGCCCTCTCGTCGCCTCCCCGGCACCTGCCAGGCTGATGAGTAGCTCCTGCTCGGGATCCCGTCAGACCCAGGACGACTCCTCAACCGCTCGTCTCAGGCCCCAACCACCCCAGCCTAGAATGCCGGACACCTGCGCAGTAGCACAGGCGAGCATTCCCAAAAATCTCCTGGGCACTGTAAATCTCGTTGTAGCATCGGGCGCCGCGAACCCGCGTGGAGGTTCGAAGATGCGGCGTCTTAGCGATCTGGCCCTCCACGCGGCTTTCCCTGCTTTGGACCAGTTATTTTAAATTCTGGGTGTCATATTTCCATGATCTCTCCCATATCGCAGTCTTATTATGTTACTTGCTTTGTGTCTTTAGCCTATTTTTATCTTGCTTTTTTCACATATATTGTAGTTTTTGTTAAAGCTCTATATGATGTATTCGGCAATAGGAATAGCAGTAAATAGGTCTTAGTTTTATGTTTATCTAGGTAGGGAAATGGCTAGAGGGTAAGTGGAGTTAGACCTTTTCTTCACTGCAGGTTGGTTAGTCTGTGATAAAGTAATTTCCCTTGAGTGTATTCAGAAAACAGAATGCTCTGGGATTATCTCAAAAATTGTTTTCCTCTGCTCTCTTCTACCTACTCGAATCATGAAAGATTTTATCTCATCTTTATGATGACAATCTGGTGTTGCTCTTGAACATACTGTCAAAAACGTGTCCTTTCTTCCAGAAATAACTGGCCTTTTAGGGTTCATATTCAATCTGCAGCAGTTGGTCAGTTACCATTTATGTTTCCTACCAGTTCTGGTCCCAGAATTCTTCAGTGATTCTTTGCATTCAGTTGTCTCTCCAGTTTTCAGGGCATCAGTTTGCCCTATGACCTCAGCTGTGTGATGTCTGTAAGAACAGTTACTCATTTTTATGTTGTTCAGCTTTTTCTTGTGAGGATGGGAGTGACAACTTCCAAGTTCTTTACATGTGAGAGACTGGATATGACTTTCTTTACTCTTCAGGGTGGATTTTAGGCTCCTTTAGGATAGGTCTTTTTTCAAATTTGCCATTATTCTTAGTATGTGGTCTTACTTCAAGGGCACAGCCTTTGTGGGATTTCAACTGAAAGCTTGGATTATTCTCCAAAGCCTTTTTACCCTGGGTAGAACTGAACCCCAATGTCTTCTCAGTAGTGTGTGTCTCAGAAATCTCTGCTTATCCCTTGAGCCCTCCATATTCTTTAACCTGTATTCTAGGATTCCCAGTCTTGCGCTGTGAGTGAATACCTTAGGAGTTGGCCAAGGAATGGGGTAGAATTGTTTTACAGAGAGCTTTTTGGCTTTCTTGAACACAGATCTTTGTTTCCCACATCCAGTGAGATGGCCACTCTCTATGTGGGCTCTGTTTCCCTGCCGAGTAGTTTCTTAAGTACCTTTGGGAGAAAACCAAGGTGGCTGTGATGAGGCTCACTTCATGTGCTTCCTTTCTTCCAAGGAATGAAGTATTGTATTAGTTGCTTTCTGATGCATGAAATGATTGATTTTATGTATTTTGTAAAGCTTTTATTTTTTTAAAGTGATGATCGTTGGCAAGGAGGGAATAAGCCCAATACCATGTACTCTGTCTTTGCCAGCCACTCTTACACTTGAAATGTGATTTGCCTGATATAGAATCTAGGACAGATAGTTTATCCTTTTGGCACTTTGAAGAAATTACTCCTGGTAAACAGAATTATAAAATCTGATATCATCATAGTTGTACAATTTATGAAAATGATGAGCTAAGAACTATAATTTAACTTGCTTTTCCAACATTTGGGTGTTTTTTATTTCATCTTCATAAGGGATATATAAATACTTGGCATGTTTAATCTGTCATTTTTAATTTCCTGTTGACTGTGAAAATACTTTGGATTTCTCTCCCCTATGTCCAATTTAAGATATTTTTTTAACAATTTCTGTCAAAAATACATTCTTTCTGTAGGTGTCTTTAGTTTTGTTGTTATTGTTTTTTTTTTTTTTTTTTGGCCACATTCTTTATGTAAGTAGTCAGTCATGCAACATTGTGGAGCATCTATTATAAATTAAGCTCGCTTCTGGGTCTTGGAAATGCAGTGTTGAATAAGAGACAAACACCCTCTGTGGTCACCACAAGCAAATTGTAGATTAGAACTGCATGGAGGAGGATAAAGTAGAAGAGGTATTCCCCACCCTGAGCTGATCAATTACTGAAATACAAAGTCCCAATCCTGGCAAGGGCTTATCAAATGGATTTTATCTTCTCCACTTGCTACCTCAAATGGGTGATATTTGCAGAATACATATTCATAATCTACTCAGATGTCATTCTTGTAGACTAGTAGACTTTATCTCTCTGGCTTGACATCTAGTCAATCACATAATCTTGTTTGTTCTGGCCTTTCAAGTTTCATTTCTCCTTTGCTTCCTGTAGTAACATTCTAGACTTGGTTCACTCGAATTTGTTTTGTCTGATTATGAAAGACTATTCTTAGAAACAGTGCTTCTTTAAATATTTCCTATTCCTTATCAAGCCAGACCTCTCAATTAGTCTGTCTTATATGTCTGCTCCCACCTTTGCTATTGAAACTCATCTTTCCTGAGCCCTTAATCCTGAACCACTTTGAGAATGATCTTTGTCCATCACTGGAGATAGTCTCCTTTAACCCTAGTGTATCTTCTATGCCTTTTCTCCATCTAGATGCTGTACCCTGCTTTTTCCTGGGATGCTTCTACTTGCCTTGCCATCCACCATTGTCACTTCAAATCTACATTTCCTTCAGATGTAGGACTCATTCTTTATACAGGAAGGCAACCCTCTTCCTCCTTTGGATTTTTTCCCTGCTTATTTAATAATACAGTCTTCATCAGGAGAATTATTTACCCAGAATTGTTTTAGGTGCATGTATCTTACTTCCTAGATTTAAAGCACTTGAAAGATAGATTGCATCTTGTTCTTTGTTCTGATCCTGCTACTTCAAAGCTCAGCAATTTGTAGGACCCATCACCTGTACTAAATAATTATCTCTGTTCTGTTTAACTTGATCAAGTGATATATAATGTATACATCACAGTTTCCTCATATAAAAATAAAGGATATAGTCTTTTTAAAGGCTGAAAATTTTAAGCTTCCAAAAAAGTTAGTGAAAATAGTGACTCTTAAGCCTTGACTGCCTAATTTTCTTAATACTATCAGTGGCTATAGAGATCGTCTGAAACCTCCATAAATAGTAGGATGTTAATACCTTTATCCCTAGAAGAAAGATAAAGACTGGCAGTTGGTGGGAAAAGGTGGAAAGGCAAGGGAGTATCAGACCATGAGATCATTATGATTACCTTTTTTATTTTTCCAGCCTCACCCCTGTCTTTTAAACCCTCTTTCATGCCCATGAAAACCATCTTCTTCCACTTATGTTCAAAGGTATAAGTGTGCATCCCCATACTGGAATGGGAGACAAGGCAATGAAATACCCATGTCACAAATGTAGAGTAAAGCTTACTTTTGACTAATGAAAATCAGAGTAGGAGAATCTGATTGATACCTTTTCCATATCACTATTTTACTTAGAGCCTCTTAATATACATTTTGGTAGACCCTAGAAAAATGATGAGGGAAACATGACCACATAAACATTACACATTACACTGTTCAGTTTTATGGAAGTCTGTTACCTTTTTCTAACCTCAGTATGCAAATGCACAGACTTCTCCTGAAAATTAGCAATGAACTTCTAACTGTATAGGATAAAGCACAGCACAGTCTATGACTCCCAGATACTTGGAGAATATCCATACCAAACCTGCTTAAAATTTTATATTGGAGCTTTACTAAGCTTAACAAGTAGTTACAGAGATGTTTCTAGCTAAAAATTGCCATATAGATAAAATGACAAGAATAGTGCAGGTGGTGATATAATCATTAATCATAGCTCTGCGTGCCATATTACGTAGAGATAAAATTATCACACTTTTTTTTGTGTAGTCTTGAACTAACTTGCTAGAAAGTAAAGATGCATGATCTTAAAATTAGTTCCTAAGCCTGCCTAGCTAAGTTCCACAAACTCCATGAGTTTAGGATGCTGACTCGGCTTTGGAGTTACAAGAATAGTTGAAAGAAAAAATGTGCCAGTGGAGAAACGATAACATGCAGCATATTTAAACTTTATTTATTTACTTTTATTCAAATGTAGATAATAGGAAAATAAAGCATTCAAATTTTTGACTCTTACTTAACATGCCTTACTTACTTATGAGTTTGTTTGCTTACTGGTGGATGAAGCAGTACTGCTTCCTTTAACATGAAAAATGAATTGCAGTTGAAGTATTCTTTAAAAAAGAAATGTAATCTAGATTCCATGCTTATATATCATTCTTATTAACTACCAACATTGCTTTCACTAATATAGCTTCTTGAGAGCCTATACAATAAAAAAGATGAAAGAAAAGTATCTATATAACTATTTAAAATATATAAATTATTTTATGTGTATCAATCTGATATTCCTAGCAACTATAAAGTCTTTGAGGAAAGGGGGTCTTGTCATTTATATTCTTGGAAATCTCTCTGTGACACAGCACACTGTTGAGAGTAAAATATATGCTCAGGAGAAGCAATAATTTGTCTTTAGTTATTTTTAATTACCATTAAAACTTCATTTAGCTTATTTGGGAAGAAAGTAAACATATTATTTAAATACTTATTGATACTTAAAGTATAAGAAATGGGTTGAAACGCAGTGTGGTATCAGTCCCATATTAACAGTTCTTTTCTTCAGATGCAAACAAAATTGAGAACAAATAATTATGTTCATTTTTACTATTTCATTGATTGAACAGTACTATTTTAGTATTGCTACATTTTAGCTTTTAGGTTTTGAGATAAATAAAATCTTTTTGTCTAACCCCTTCTGAGAGGGTAGTCTATCAATATTTAATTTAACCAACCAGAGAAAGCATTAAAATAGCATAGAACAATTTATGAGATTGGCTCAGTCTTGGATTTCTTTATTAAATATAGTTAAAATTTATCAACAAGAGCATTATGAGTGTGTGTTTATCTTAATAATTCAAATTAACTTTTGGTAATTGCTGAGAATCTGCAAATGACTATTTCTGTTTTTCATTGTTATATTTCTCAACAACCAGCAGACAAATTAATAAAATCAGCCTATGAAATGAAACAGTGAAAGCCATCTAGGTTTCCTTATTGTTGGAGAATATAAAAATCACCAACAAATATTCTATATAAATATTTGAAAAGAAATCAAAGGATCAGTAAAGTCATATGAAAATACGGGAATTCTTTAAAATTTTACCTATGCACACATACATATACTTCTCTTACTATTACTGAGATATGTTAGCATTTCCCATGATTAATAGGTCTCCTCTATTTGGTACTTAATTTATGTCAGTTTCACTATATTGGGCATGGACTGTGAGAATGTACACGGTGAACTTTGATACATAAATGACTCAGATTAATTTCAACTTTGGTGAGTCTCTCAGAACAATAAAGTGTTGCTCATTTACCAATTTTTATGTCATAAAGCCATGATTACAATTGGTTTCTAGTAACAGTTGGACTGACAGGTTTTGAAAATTGATATTTTCAAGGAATGATATGCATGGGCCCTTTACCACATTTAATAATATGGAGTATAATGTTAAAAAAAGCAACAGGAGGTTATCTATGTGACTCAACTAAAAGAAAAAATATTTGGTTGCCAAGTGATTATTCTAGAACCATGAATTTTAATTTAAAATAAAAACCATACTCAGTATTTTATATATTATATGATTTTGTAGATATTGTATAATTTATCAAATTGTTAAAATAAAACAATATGTATTTCAAGAGTACTTCAACCCCACCTTATTTTTCAATGTAGAGTAGTTTAAATTGATCAATTTTATATTAGATATTGATTCAAATTTCAAGTCTGTCATTATTTTGTCTACTTCATTAATACCTTTGAGGCTCCATTTCCATGTCTGAAGATTGGTTTTAATGGATTTTGCCTCTTTAGGTTGTCATGATTAAATGGGATGAGCTATGGAAAGAATCTGGGGAAGGGAGTGACTAATAAATCTGGCAGTGATGGTTGGCCATGGTTATTTTTCTCATTTGTGTTGTTTGGTTTGTCATTATTTTTCTTCTGTTTCAAGGTTCACAGCTAATGAGATATGCTTCTTAATGTGCAAAGAGAAGAAAACCAAATTCTGGGCATGTGAAAAATAGGGAGATAGAATGAAAACTACTGCATAAAACTAGGGTGTACAAAGGAAACGATCAAATTGTAAACATCCCAGTCTCTAGGAAAAATAAACTTTAAAATCTATCATGAAAACATGAACTTATATAGTCACTGTCCTGCTAATATATGTTTCAATTACTGGATAATTACTATATCCATTTGGTCCAAGAATCACCCAAGATATTACTATAAAAAATGGTCTCATGCTGGTGGTATCTTGGGTCACTTGACATAATCAACACAACACAAATATGGAAATATAACCCTTTGAACACTTGTAATGTTCCAAGAGAGAAGCAACCCTAAAATCTAAAAATCAAAATAAGATTTTTCTGGCAAAATGAAGATTTTCTGTATTAATATAACAAATAAGTTATAAAATTGCTATATTTTTTAATTGATTTTGGTATTATTAATGTACAATTACATGAGCAACACTATGGTTACTAGACTCCCCTATTATCAAGTCCCTGCCACATACCGCATTACAGTCACTGTCCATCAGCATAGTAAGATGCTGTAGAACCACTACTTGTCTTCTCTGTGTTATACTGCCTTCTGGTATCCCCCCACCGGTACATTATGTGTGTTAATTGTAATACCCCTTTACCCCCTTATCCCTCCCTTCCCACCCATCCTCCCCAGTCCCTTTCCCTTTGATAACTGTTATTCCATTCTTGGGTCCTGTGAGTCTGCTGCTGTTTTGTTCCTTCAGTTTTTGCTTTGTTATTATACTCCATAGATGAGTGAAATCATTTGATACTTTTCTTTCTCTGCCTGGCTTATTTCATTGAGCATAATACCCTCTAGCTCCATCCATGTTGTTGTACCCAAATGGTAGGATTTGTTTTCTTCTTATGGCTAAATAATATTCCATTGTGTATATGTATGACCTCTTCTTTATCCATTCATCTACTGATGGACACTTAGGCTGCTTCCATTTCTTGGCTATTGTAAATAGTGCTGTGATAAACATAGGGGTGCATATGTCCTTTTCAAACTGGGCTGCTTCATTCTTAGGGTAAATTCCTAGGAGTGGAATTCCTGGGTCAAATGGTATTTCTATTTTGAGTTTTTTGAGGAACCTCCATACTGCTTTCCACAATGGTTGAACTAATATACATTCCCAACAGCAGTGCAGGAGGGTTCCCCTTTCTACACATCCTCGCCAACATTTCTTTTTGTCTTTCTTTTGGATAGTGACCATCCTAACTGGTGTGAGGTGATATCTCATTGTGGTTTTAATTTGCATTTCTCTGATGATTAGTGATGTGGAGTATCTTTTCATGTGCCTGTTGGCCATCTGAATTTCTTCTTTGGAGAAGTGTCTGTTCAGCTCCTTTGCCAGTTTTTTAATTGGATTATTTCCTTTTGTTTGTTGAGGTATGTGAGGTCTTTATATAATTTGGATGTCAACCCCTTATCGGATATGTCACTTATGAATATATTCTCTCATACTGTAGGATGTCTTTTTGTTCTACTGATGGTGTCCTTAGCTGTACAAAAGCTTTTTAGTGTGATATAGTTCCACATGTTCATTTTTGCTTTTGTTTCCCTTGCCCGGGGAGATATGTTCATGAAGAAGTAGCTCATATTTATGTCCAAGAGATATTTGCCTATGTTTTTTTCGAAGAGTTTTACGGTTTCATGACTTACATTCAGGTCTTTAATCCATTTTGAGTTTACTTTTGTGTATGGGGTTAGACAATAATCCAGTTTCATTCTCTTATATGTAGCTGTCCAGTTTTGCCAACACCAGCTGTTGAAGATGCTGTCATTTCCCCCTTGTATATCCATGGCTCCTTTATCGTATATTAATTGGCCATATATGCTTGGGTTTATATCTGAGCTCTCTATTCTGTTCCATTGGTCTATGGGTCTGTTCTTGTGTCAGTACCAAATTGTCTTGATTACTGTGGCTTTGTAGTAGAGCTTGAAGTCAGGGAGCGTAATTCCCCCTGCTTTATTCTTCCTTCTCAGGATTGCTTTAGCTATTTGGGCTCATTTGTGGTTCCATATGAATTTTAGAAGTATATGCTCTAGTTCATTGAAGAATACTGTAGGTATTTTTAAAGGGATTGCATTGAATCTGTAGATTGCTTTAGGCAGGATGGCCATTTTGACAATATTAATTCTTCCTATCCACGAGCATGGGATGTGTTTCCATTTATTGGTATCTTCTTTAATTTCTCTCCTGAGTGTCTTGTGGTTTTTAGAGTATAGGTCCTTCACTTCCTTGGTTAGGTTTATTCCTAGGTATTTTATTCTATTCGATGCAGTTGTGAATGGAATTGTTTTCCTGATTTCTCTTTCTGCTAGTTCATCATTAGTGTATAGGAATGCAACAGATTTCTGTGTATTAATATTGTATCCCACAACTTTATTGAATTCAGATATTAGATCCAGTAGTTTTGGAGTGGATTCGTTGGGGTTTTTTATGTACAATATCATGTCATCTGCAAACAGGGACAGTTTGACTTCTTCCTTACCAATCTGATGCCTTCTATATCTTTGTGTTGTCTTATTGCCTTAGCTAGGACCTCTAGAACGATGTTGATTAAAAGTGGGGAGAGTGGTCATCCTTGTCTGTTCCTCATCTTAAAGGAAAAGCTTTGTTTTTTCTGTTAAGTATAATGATGGCTGTGGGTTTGTCATATATGGCCTTTATTATGTTGAGGTACTTGCCCTATATACCCATTTTGTTGAGAGTTTTTATTATAAAAGGATGTTGAATTTTGTCAAACACTTTTTCAACATCCATGGAGATGATCATGTGGTTTTTGTCCTTATTTTTGTTGATGTAGTGAATTATGTTGATGGATTTTCAAATGTTGTACCATCCTTGTGTCCCTGGGGTGAATGCCACCTGATCATGATGGATGATCTTTTTGATGTATTTTTGAATTCGATTTGCCAATGTTTTCTTGAGTATTTTTGCATCTATGTTCATCAGGAATATTGGTCTGTTACTTTGTTTTTTTGTGGTGTCTTTGCCTGGTTTTGGTATTAGAGTGATGCTGGCTTCATAGAATGAGTTTGAAGGTATTCCTTCCTCTTCTTTTGGAAAACTTTAATGAGAATGGGTACTAGGTCTTCACTAAATGTTTGATAAAATTCAGCAGTGAATCCATCTGGTCCAGGTGTTTTGTTCGTAGGTAGTTTTTTGATTACCAATTCAATTTCGTTGCTGGTATTTGGTCTATTCAGAATTTCTGTTTCTTCCTGCGTCAGCCTTGGAATGTTGTGTTGTTCTAGAAAGTTGTCCATTTCCTCTAGGTTATCCAGTGTGTTACCATATAGTTTTTCATAGTAATCTCTCATAATTCTTTGTATTTCTGTGGTGTCCATTGTGATTTTTCCTTTCTCATTTCTGATTCTGTTTAGGTGTGTAGACTCTCTTTTTTTCTTGATAAGTCTGGCTAGATGTTTATCTGTTTTGTATATTTTCTCAAGGAACCAGCTCCTGCTTTCATCGATTCTTTCTATTGTTTTATTCTTCTCAATATTTTTTATTTATGCTCTAATCTTTATTATGTCCCTCCTACTACTGACTTTGGACCTCATTTGCTCTTTTTTTTTCTAGTTTGATTAATTGTGAGTTTAGACTCTTTATATGGGATTGTTCTTCTTTCCTGACATAGGCTGTATTGCAGTATACTTCCCTCTTAGCACAGCCTTTGCTGCGTTCCACAGAGTTTGTGATTTTGAATTATTGTTGTCCATTGTCTCTATGTATTGCTTGATGTCTGTTTTTATTTGGTCATTTATCCATTGATTATTTAGGAGCATGTTATTAAGCCTCCATGTGTGTGGGCTTTTTGGTTTTCTTTGTGTAATTTATTTCTAGTTTCATACCTTTCTGATCTGAGAAGCTGGTTGGTACAATTTCAATATTTTTCAATTTACTGAGGCTCTTTTTGTGACCTAGGATATGATCTATTCTTGAAAATGTTCCATGTGCACTTGAGAAGAATGTGTATCCTGCAGCTTTTGGATGAAGTGTTCTGCAGATATCCATTAGGTCCATCTGTTCTAATACTTTGTTCAGTCCTTCTGTCTCTTATTTTCTGTCTGGTTGATCTGTTCTTTGGAGAGAGTGGTGTGTTGAAGTCTCCTAAAATGAATGCATTGCATTCTATTTCCCCCTTTAATTCTGTTAGTGTTTGTTTCACATATTTAGGTGATCCTGTGTTGTGTGCATAGATATTTATAATAGTTATCTTGTTGGACTGACCCTTTTATCATTATGTAATGTCCTTTGTCTCTTTTGACTTTCTGTGTTTTGAAGTCTACTTTTTCTGATACCTGTACTGCAACTCCTGCTTTTTCTCCCTATTTGTTGCATGAAATAACTTTTTCCATCCCTTTACTTTCAATCTGTGTATGTCTTTGGGTTTGAAGTGAGTCTCTTGTAGGCAGCATATATATCAGTCTTGTTTTTTTTTCCATTCTATGACTCTGGGTCTTTTGATTGGTGCATTCAGACCAGTTACATTTAGGGTGATTATCAATAGATATGTACTTATTGCCATTGCAGGCTTTAGATTTGTGGTTACCAAAGTTCCAAGGGTAATTCCCTTATTATGTAACATTTTAATTTAACTCACTTTGTATGCTATTACAAACACAACCTAAAGAATCTTTTTTTCCCCCTTTTTCTTCCTTTTCCATTCTTTGTATGGTATGAATCATATTCTGTACTCTTTTTCTATTCTTGGGTGACATCTGTTTAGCCATAGGAATACTTTGATCTATAGGAGTCCCTCCAAAATGCACTGCAGAGGTGGTTTGTGGGAGGTAAATTCTCTCAGCTTTTGCTTATCTGAAAATTGTTTAATACCTCCTTCAAATTTAAATGATAACTTTGCCAGGTAGGGTATTCTTGGTTCAAGGCCCTTCTGCTTCATTGCATTAAATATATCATGCCACTCCCTTCTGGCCTGTAAAGTTGCTGTTGAGAAATTTGATGATAGCCTCATGGGTTTTCATTTATATGTAATCTTTTTTCTCTCTCTAGCTGCTTTTAAAAGTCTGTCTTTATCCTTGTTCTTTGCCATTTTAATTATTATATGTCTTGATGTTGTCTTCCTTGGGTCCCTTGTGTTGGGAGATCTGTGCATCTCTGTGGCTTGAGATCTCTTTCCCCAGATTGGGAAAGTTTTCAGCAATTACCTACTCAATGACACTTTCTATCCCTTTTTCTCTCTTCTTCTTCTTCTGGTAACCCTATAATATGAATATTATTCCCTTTGGATTGATCACACAGTTGTCTCAATATTCTTTCATTCTTAAAGTTTTTTTTTCTCTCTGTGCCTCAGCTTATTTGTATTCCTATTCTCTAATTTCTATTCCATTTACCATCTCTTCTACTACATCTAATCTCCTGTAAATCCCTACATTGTATGTTTCATTTCAGATATGGGATTTCTTAATGATTGAATCTTCATATTAAATTCCTTCCTGAGTTCTTGAATATGTTTCTATACCTCCATAAGCATGTTTATGATTTTTATTTTGAACTCTCTCTCAGGAAGATTAGCGAGTTCAGTTTCATTTGGCCCTTTTTCTGGGGTGTGAGAGATTTTGGTCTGGACCATGTTCTTTTGACATTTCATATTTTTGTGTGGTGCCCTCTATTGCCCTGAAACTCCAGTCTCTGGAGCTGCTCAGCCCCTAGAGTGAGGTTTGGGGTTGTAGGGGAGCAGAGCTGGTGCCCTGTTTTATGAGGTCTGCTCTGTTGTGAGGTCTGTATGCAGTCTGATGCAGCCTTCTTTTTTTTTGATATTTTTTTGTTAGTTTTATTAACTCTATTTTGACACTGTCTGTTGTTTTGGGAGGAGTTCTCTGTCTCACACCTCTCATTCCACCATCTTGAATTTAAAAAATTGCTATGTTTGATATGATTAAGATATAAAGAAAGTATGTAAAATCATGAGAAAAGAATGTAAAATAAATATGAGACATATCTGAAAAATTATCTATAATCTAGAAATGAAAATAAGGAAAATAAATAGGGAAATTTGATGAAAATCATCCTGAATCCTGGAAATTGAATTTGTAGACATTAATGGCATATTAAATATCATGAGATATAATGTAAAGTTCCAACATAGGTCTAATAGAATTCTGAAGAGAAAGAATAGAGAGAGTGAAAAAGAGCATAATCAAGGAATTGTAAGTGAGAATTACCTGTATGTTGGAAATACACAATTCTGAAAGAGAAAAAGAATCTATTGCAAGAATAAATTGGTAAACAAACTTTTTCTAAACAACACTGATTTAATAAGCAGATGCTATATATTAAATTGGGAATATGTTATAGGAAGAATGACTTGTAGAGTGTAAAATGGATCACAAAATATCACAAAATAACACAAATGGAAGGAGAATCTATTAACAGGCATGCAAACATTATTAATTCAATATAAGAGTTAGGGATCTTGATTAACTTTAGGTTAAATTTACTGGTTCAAATTTAAGATTAAGGACTATAGGAATAGAAATACGATGCAGAACTTACAAACTCGTCGGAGAGAATAGGCAATATTTGATTAGTAAAATAGAAGCTCGGAAACAGAAAATGAACAAGGGAAAAACATGGCAAGTAGAAAATTCAGGAAAATGAGTTGTAATTAAATTCATAATTCATATATACCACATCTTCTTTATCCACTCATCTATTGTCATACACTTAAGTTGCATCCATATCTTGGCTTTTGCCAGAGATACTGTGATAAACATAGGAGTGCATATATCTTTTTGATTTAGTGATTTTCTTTTCCTTGATAAATTCGCAGAAGTAGAAAATTGGGTTGTATGTTGTTCCTGTTTTTAGTTTTTTGAGAGAAACTGGGTTTTGTATTCTTTGTAGTATACCTGCAACTTTTTAGAATTTAAAAACTAAATTCTAAAAATATTTTTAAAAGTTTATTAAAATAGAATAGGCATTGCAAATTGAAAGAAAAAGTCAAGCAGGAAATTATTTTAAAAAAGAACACTTTTTATATGACAAAAAGGAATTACATGTATGGCATACTGAAATTTATTAAATTAATAAATGCATGGCTGTTTGGAAGACCTAATAAAACTGAACTTCTGCCACAATGGATCATAAAACAACAAAGGGGTAGCATAAATAAATATAGGACAAATTAGAGAGGAGACATAATTATAGCAGTCTTTTTTAATCAAAATAGAATACTATGTATAATTTTATGGCTTTTGAAATATTTGAGAATTGAGATGAAATATATTTTAAATGCATTTTAAATATTTGAAAATTCAGACAAAATAATTTCCAAGAAAAAGTGTAATTTAGTAAAAGATAACTGAGAAGAAACTGAAAATATAAGTATATACTTATTAATTGTAAATGAATCACACTCTTATGACATATAAACACAGAATACTATACCTAGATAATTATAAAATTAAATATTACTAAGACTTTGGGAAAGAAATTCTTTCTTTGTCAATTTCATGAAAATAGAAAGAAGAGGAAATGATGCAAAAAAATTATGAGACTGTTGTCAATGTCACCATGAGAAAGAAAGACAGGCCAACCTGATTTCTGAATATAGAGAGAAAAATGTAAATAAAACAGAGACCACATCCAACAATGTAACTAAAAATACACTCTGACAAAGTGTGATTTTTTTTTCCCCAGGGAAACAAAGATGTTTCAACAGCGTTATCTCTAATAGTAATCTACAATGCTTAAAAATTAAAGGAAGAAATGTATATATTATTCTGTAAATAGATAATGAAAATCATTTGATGCAGTTCAGTATCCATACATGAGTTAAATAAACCTCTTAATATTCTGGGAATAAGTGGAAAATTTCTTACCCTGATAAAGTTATATACCAAAAATACAAAATATTTCCTCTTTAGTGACTTAAAGGAGGAAGCAACAGTGATGTATGGAATGAGAGAAGGATGTTAAAAATCATATCTGTTATGGTTACTGGATTGGAGAGTTTGTAAACAGCTGAGAAAGAGTGAAAAACAACAGAAGGTGTGAGACTTCAAAAAGAAGGAACTACATTGCCGTTATTTTCAGATTTGAATGTCTAAATAAATTTTAAAAAGTCCAAGTGATTTAAGGAGATAAATTAGAGAAAATAAAAATTACTTGCAAAACTGTAAGATACATAGATCAGAAAATGGCATTCCTATATACAACAAAAAAGTTATAGGGAAAGTTGAATCTTCTCACAAAGCATCACTTATATATTTAGCCAAAATTATAAGAAACTCTAATAAACCTAATAAAATTATAATAAACCTAATAAAAATTCAAAATATTTATAAATTATAATATTTTATTTAAAAATATGGATAGAAACTAAAATAAAAGGAGAAATTACCTACTGTTGTTTGAAAAATTCAATCCCATAAAAATAGTACCAACCGAAAGGCAATGAAATGATAAAATCATAACAGACATAATCATGGAATTTGGCAAATGTTAAAATTAATATGGAAGTAAATATGGCATGAAAAGCCAAGGAACACTTTTTAAAGTGTATCATTGGGTTTTGTTTTTTAATTGGTTTTTATATTTTCTGTCTTTTAAGTATATTAACACTTAGGGCATCATTAGATACTGTCAAATTTACCATTTTATTATTTGTTTATCCCCTCTGTTCTATTTCTTTTTCTGTTCCTCCTTTCAGCCTCCTTTTTAGAATATTTTTTAAATTTCACTTAAGTCCATTTCTTGTTTTTTTATCTAGACCAGTCTGCATCTGTTTTAATGGTTTCTCTGAGGTTTACTTTCAAAAACTGTTAAGGATCTAACATTTTACCCAACTTGCAAGCTAACAAATTAGCTTGCTGGTAATTTCATGGATTCTGGCAGAAGACACGAAATCCCTGGGTCAGAGACAAGAGACTCTTTATTAGTTATAGTAATAATAAAAGTCAATATATGAGCAATATACTTTTTCAAGGCTTTCTAAGGCTTTTAAAACTCATTTTTTAGGGCAACATGATGAGAACCAGGCGGACAGGTACGTATTCACACAATAATTGCCTAACACATGATGAACCCTAAGCTTAGGGAACCTGATTATTATATGAGACTATAAACTTGCCTGCCCTTTGGTCTGGAAAGAGCAAACATTATTTTTATTAGACTACAATTAGTATGCCTTCCCAGTGCTCCTGAAGGAGATATTATCTCTATATTCCAAGCCTATTTGCTCTACAGATATCCTTGAAAAGATAGTCTAGATCAAAGGTAGATGGCATCTGTGCTCATAAGATGTGTTGAAATGTGAGAGATCCAAGAAGGATTGTCTGCCAACAATATACATGCTTCATGTCTACACATGAGAACATTTTCCCTTGAAGCCACCACACATTGGCTACTTGGATTAATTTGACAGCTAATGAGACAAAACTTATTCAGTTTGTCTCATGAAGCATTTAATTATATTTCTATCAGGTAGCAGGATGATTCCCATTGTAGTATTAACCTTGATCATACCCACAAACAGTTTGATAAATCTCTTACACTATCTGAGTCTGCACTGGAAAGCCAGATAGTTTCCTTCAATTTCTCTATTGATATTTCCACTTAGCTGGAGGCATTAATCCAATAGGATGTATTAGTGATTGTGCAATTTTCACCTTGGCCCATAACGTAGAGATCTAGGGCTATTCTAGCACCTATAACATTCCTGATCAGTAAGTTAAGACTGATCTGAAAGAATTCTAAGGTGAGGGTAGTGTCCTTGATCAATTCAGCTAAAGTCAGGAACAAATTCTGTATCACTTTTTTTAATTGAATTTATTCCCATCGTAGGGATAACTTCCCTCATAATATTTCTAAGTCATGAGTGATATTTCATCCTTTAGGGAAGCCAGTCTTATAGGAGACACTAATCTTATTTTGGAGACAACTCTGTAGTCATTTGAGAGCTATATGATATACTGGGGTATTTTCTTAAACACTTGAAAATCTTTTATGACCACCCATAAGATGTGAGTGACTATTTTCAGGAGGGAGGCAACTTAATGCCTGGTTTCCAAAGAAGCAGGATGGTTCGAGGAATGCACATGGAAATAAAGTGCTGATGATAATTGTTTGGAACTGTACAGTATGAAAACTATATAAGTAAGGGAGATAGGCTGACAATATGGCTTTCCAGCTCAATGATAGGCAAGCCTTATTAGTTCCTACTTCATTTCCAATGATTGAACCTAGATGGTTTTTGTTGTTGTTTTTTGTTTTCTGGAGGGACTGATAATCTAATTTGTGCTATTTACACCTCTATTAGAATAACTAGTGTTAATTTCCATGGAATAACTGAGTGATGGCTATTGAAATGCAATGGGGAATATATTCAGAGATGTTTACAGGTGTTTCTTGTGGGAACCGTGCAAGCTCAGATCATCCATTGCTGTTTCTGATAGACTCTAAGAGACTGAGAGCCATATCATGGTCAGAAACATCCAGTGGAAAATGTAGACTTAGTGGCAACAGTTTGTTACAGTTTGGGAGAGCTCTCTCCATTGAGTGGGAATCTCTACAGGTCTTCCCTTGAAACAAAGATCATTAAAATCTTTCTCTTCTCTATGACTCCTGAATCCTAAAGGGGTTCTTTATGTGACAGGATTGTTGTTCTTACACTGCCACAAAATCTGAGTGTCCCATGTTAGTAGCTATGACTTTGCCTTTTGTTCAACTTTAATTATAACTTTGCCTCCTACTCACCTTCGAACCTTAATACAAAAATGTTTGGTGCAAGAGGAATAGGGACATTTTTATAAAACATTCTGAGATCCATTTTTACTCTGCTTTGTCTTACATGGGCTGCTGATGGGGCACATGGTGATCAGTGTACTCAAACCAGTGGTCATTGTTCTTACGATTTAGGATCATTTCAGTTCAACCAGAGAATCCAAGTGGCTAAACTAGGATTAATTTAGAATCTCCTAGGCCCCCTTTTGGCTTTGTTGCCACCAACAGACAGTATCAAGTAATATGAACTGTGATTTCTGACAGGAAAAAGAAGAAGCCTCCTGCCCAGCCATGGTCATTTTGGAATCCCAAATTTTCAAAATAGTTCTAAATGACCCCCTGTTCCTTTTGTCCCAATTTCTGATTAAGAAGTGGCTGAGAAGACCCTGAATAGCCAAAGCAATCCTGAGAAGGAAGAATAACGTGGGGGGGATTACACTCCCTGACTTCAAGCTCTATTACAAAGCCACAGTAATCAAGACAATTTGGTACTGGCACAAGAACAGACCCATAGACCAAAGGAACAGAATAGAGAGCCCAGATATAAACCTAAGCATATATGGTCAATTAATATATGATAAAGGAGCCATGGATATACAATGGGGAAATGACAGCCTCTTCAACAACTGGTGTTGGCAAAACTAGAAACCTACATGTAAGAGAATGAGACTGGTTTATTGTCTAACCCCATAACAAAAGTAAACTCGAAATGGATCAAAGACCTGAATGTAAGTCATGAAACCATAAAACTCTTAGAAGAAAACATTGACAAAAATCTCTTGAATATAAACATGAGCAACTTTTTCCTGACCACATCTCAGGCAAGGGAAACAAAATAAAAAATGAACAAATGGGACTACATCATGCTAAAAAGCTTCTGTACAGCAAAGGACACCATCAGCAAAACAAAAAGGCACCCTACAGTGGGAGAATATATTTGTAAATGACATATCTGACAAGGGGTTAACATCCAAAATATATAAAGAACTCATACGCCTCAACACCAAAAAGCAAATAACCCTATTAAAAAATGGGCAGAGGATATGAACAGCCAATTCTCCAAAGAAGAAATTCAGATGGCCAACGGGCACATGAAAAGATGCTCCACATCGCTAATTATCAGGGAAATGCAAATTAAAACCACAATGGAATATCACCTCACCCCAGTTAGGATGGCCAACATCGAAAAGAATAGGAACAACAAATGCTGGCAAGGATGCGGAGAAAGGGGAACCCTCCTACACTGTTGGTTGGAATGTAAACTAGTTCTACCATTGTGGAAAGCAATATGGAGGTTCCTCAAAAAACTCAAAATAGAAATACCATTTGACCCAGGAATTCCACTCCTAGGAATTTTCCCTAAGAATGCAGTTTCCCAGTCTCAAAAAGACATATGCACCCCTGTGTTTATTGCAGCATTATTTACAATAGCCAAGAAATGGAAGCAAACTAAGTGTCCATCAGTAGATGAATGGATAAAGAAGAGGTTGTACATATACACAGTGGAGTATTATTCATCCATAAGAAAACAAATTCTACCATTTGCAACAACATGGATGGATCTAGAGGGTATTATGCTCAGTGAAATAAACCAGGTGGAGAAAGACAAGTATCAAATGATTTCACTCACCTGTGGAGCATAAGAACAAAGCAAAAACTGAAGGAACAAAACAGCAGCAGACTCACAGAACCCAAGAATGGACTAATAGTTGTCAAAGGGAAAGGGACCGTGGGGGGTGGGTGGGAAGGAAGGGAGGGAGAAGGGGAATAAGGGGCATTATGATTAGCACATATAATGTAACGGGGGGGGCACGGGTAAGACAGTATAGCACAGAGAAGACAAGTAGTTATTCTAGCATCTTACTACGCTGATGTACAGTGACTGTACTGGGGTATGTGGTGGGGACTTGATAATGGGGGGAATCTAGTAACCACAATGTTACTCATGTTATTGTATATTAATGATACCAAAATAAAAGTAAGTAAAAAAATAAAAACAAATAAAAAGAAGTGGCTGAGAGGACATGATCCTTTTCTGGAGATATCCATATCCATTGACCAAGTGCTTTATTAAAGTTTATGGTACAAGAATAGGGGAGGGTGGTAGAGTCAGCAGTCCTTTTGGGTTCATTTTTGAGAAGCCATTCCAATACTTAAGGATATAAAATGCATGTGCATGTGGGTCATTGGGAGAGTAGAATGTCCATCAAGTACCTTACTCTCAGCCCATTATTATTTTGCAATAAAAGTTTTACTAAATGAATGCAAGTGATCTGGAAAGATGAAAATACGAAAAAAAAAAGCTAGTTTCAAGGGCCAGTAGTGTAACCAGAATTGACTTAATGGACTGTAACAGTAATATCATTAATTGAAAGTGTCGGCAGTGATGAGGCAACAGTAACCTTGAGAAAGGGTCAGAAGTCTCATGTAATCAATCTGCCTGGAGTAGGCAAAGGCAAATCCCTATGCTTTGTGAAAATATGCAATGTGACCTCCCTCACCGCAAAGCAAAGTGTCAACTTTTGGTAGTAGCCACAAGTCTGGCATGTGGTGGTAGACACTGAAACAGTATCAGAGAATCTTTATGTCCTGTCTGTGATGGTGAATATGTTACCCTTCTGGTACAATAGTGGGTCCTGGCAGCAACGGTAACAGTCTAGGCAATGTGGACTCAATCATCATTTTGATTCTAGTTGGTCTTATTAGAGAATGGGTCTTTGCTCTGATATCCAGACAAGAGACTCAAATAGTCTGACAGAGCTGAAATTTATTTCTCACTAGTCTGTGGCCTCAAAAAGGGATGTCTTTAATCTGACAGGCTGCAGCTTTATAAGTGGCTAATCAAAGAGCTAGTCCATTGGCAACAACATAACAATCAATGAAACTTGTAAAGTTTTTCAAGTGAAGAACATAACTGTGACAACAGCCTTGAGTCCTGACCACTGGGAGTGACCACGTCTGCTTCCATTTCTGCATATCTGGCAGTGAGATTGGATATTCAGCTGGAGCAGCCTAGTCGACACCATTGAGTTTCAGCTTAGCTAAATCGTCAGTGTAAATTAGTCACAGGTATTTAGGGGAATGTCTGTTAATCAACAGTTTTATTGAACTGGCAGGATTGCTTCATGTAGCAGAGTAAAGGATAAAACTTGCCTCTATAAAGATAGTTACCACTTTCTCATATAAAGCCAAGATGATGTTGGGGCCAGGCTGGCTGCTCTCTTAAATCATGTCCCTTTGACAAATAAGGCTACTTAGATCCTTCCTACTTTGTTTGTTGTTGAGTCTGAGTTGACTCCCCCTAAAAGAGGGTATCAGGCAGAGAATCACAAGGTCTCCTCGTGTCACACATTCAGTTTCCACAAGGGCCTAGTGGCAAGCTAATAGCTGAGCCACATCAGGAAGACAATGAGTCCATCATCAAAGTGTTCCCTACAGGTGGAGGCTATCTCTGTTTGCCAAAGATTCCAATTGGGAAAATCATCAGTGATGGAGATTTATGGCTCAAATAGATTATTAGTGTTGTGGGGTCCCAAAAGCACCAGCACAAGGCTACATGTGGTTCTTCCCTATCAGGATAATCCCCTCCATCACCTAGGAGCATGTATAGTAAATTCATGTAAAATATCAATTACAGTTTTATGTTTTGCAGTTGAAACTGTAACAATAAATACATTGAATTGACCCAAAATGTCTCATTTGCACGTTTACATTAGCTTCCCTTCCCTATTGTGAACTCTGCCCAAACATGATAAGTTTACTCTAGATACTCACTGCCCATGAGAGTGGTAAAGATGTGAATTTGGGAACCTGTATCCAGTAGAGGTATAAAAGTAGTAGACAGTCTTGGGCACAGCTAAGGAAACTTAAGCATAGAGAACCTGCATCTTTTTTGGTGGACAGGAAGCCAGTCTAACTTTTGCTTCAGAGAAAGATGCAATCTTGATTTTAGCAGAGGGAGACACTGTGTCTGTCTTAAGAGACTGTCTGCTGTACAAATATCCTTATCAAAATAGTCTGGAACAAAGGTTTTGCTTATAGGACATGCAGAAATGCAAGTGACTCATAGATTCATCTCCTAAAATATTCTAGTAAAGAATAAAAATAGAACTGATAACTTCTGACTCATTGGTGAAAAAAAGAGGCATGAAAAAATTGCTTTAGTTCAATACAATGGAAGATAAGAAAGAAAGGGGGAAAGCACTAAAGAAAAAAATATTGCCACTAGGAATTAGAAATCATAGAAAGAAATTCAAATATATAATTAATCACAAAATGTGTGGCCAGATAAAATTTATTTATGAAAGAGATATTTTTAAATTGGTGAAATCAAATCTAGCTATATTCTCTGTGAAAGACAAACACCTAAAACCTAAATGAGGTTCCTTCCTTATGGTTTCTAATCTCTATTTTTATATAACAAACACATAGCAGTTACTATTTTCCTGGCACAGTTCAGGGTTCCTTATGAATATAAATTAATATATTTATTAAAATAACCAAAAGTAGTTGTGCTACTGTTACCCATTTGCCAGTTAAGGAAAATGATATACAAAGGGGTTAAATGTTTTTCCCAAGGCTACCTGTTAGTATGTGATCAAGGTAACTTTTGGACCTTGGCATTCTCTCTCCAGGTTCTGCTTTCTTACTGTATTCTTTTGCCTCTTCAATTCTTTTAAACATATTGCCCCTACCACATGCCCCTGCCACAAACAAACCCAGTTTCTTGGAAACAATTCTATTTTCTCAAAAACTTGAATTATAAATGTTGCCAGAAAAACTGAAAATTGAAGAATAGGAATATTTATACTTGAGAACATTAATCACAATGGACCTAGAATAGCTATGTGGATAGCACACAAATAGACTTGAGTACAAGTCAAAGCAAAATAAAACAATCTCTTGGGGATAGAATAAGTCAAATTAAAAATTTACCAATAGAATATAAATTCTCTGAAGCTACCACCATATACAAAAATAAACTCAAAATTGATGACAAACATAAATATAAGAACTGAAACTATAAAAATCCTAAAGGAAAACACAGGTAGTCAGTTCTTTGACATCAGTCTCAGTGATATTTTTTTTGCATCTGTCTCCTCAGGTAAGGGCAGCAAAAACAAAAATAAAATAAAAATAATAAACAAAAAGCAAAGACTGCATCAAACTGAAGACGTTTTGCACAGTGAAAGAAACCATCAACAAAACAAAAAGGCAATCTACTGAGTGGTAGATGTCCACAAATGCTATATCCAATAGGGGTTAACATCCAAACAATTCAATATAAAAAAAACGTACCAATTAAAAATGGGCCGAGGACTTGCTAGACATTTTTCCAAAGAAGACATACAGATGGCCCATAGGCATATGAAAAAGTGCTTAATATTACTAACAATCAGGGAAATGCAAATCAAAACCACAGTGAGATAACAAACACCTCACATCTGTCTGAATGGTTACTATCAAAAAGACAAGAAATAACAAGTGTTGGAGAGGATGTGGAGAAATGGGAACCCTCATGCACTGTTGGTGGGAATGTAAACTAGTGCAGCCACTATGGGAAATTTTATGTAGATTCCTCAAAAAAATAGAAATATGTGTTCCACTAATTTCACTTCCAGGTATCTATATGAAGAAAAAGAAATACTAATCCAAAAAGACATACATACCTCTGTGTTCATTGCAGCATTGTTTACAATAGCCAAGGTACAGAAACAATCTAAGTATCCATTGTATATGAATGGATAAAGTAGATGTGGTACATACATACAATGGAATATTGCTCAGTCATAAAAAAAGAACTCTTACCATTTGTGACAACATGGATAGATATAGAGGGTCTTATGCTAAATGAAATAAGTCAGAGAAAGACAGATACCATATGACTTCACTTATATTAGGAATCTAAAAAAAACAAATGAACAAACAGAGCAAAACAAACTAACAGAACAAACTGATGGTTGCCAGAGTTGAGGGGATGAGGAGATGGACAAAACAGGTGAAGGGGATCAGGAGGCACAGTATTCCAGTTATAAAATAAATAAGCCATGGGGATGTAATGCACAGCATAGGAAAAATAGTCAACAATATTGTAACAACTCTGTATGGTAACAGATGGTAACTGAACTTATTGTGTTGGCCATTTGTAATTGTATATAATATTCAATCACTATGTTGTACACCTGAAACTAATATAATATTGCCTGTCAGTTACTCTTCAATTAAAAAAAAACGTACAAAAAATTTCTGAAGCTATATGCAGAATAACAATATATCTTCAAAATACATAAAGCAAAACCTAACCAAATTATTTGGTTAAATAGGCAAATTATTTAGCTAAATAGGCAAATCTAAAACCATTATGGAAAGTGTTAATAAACTTGAGTTCAGAAATTTATGAATATAATATCAGGTGTTGTATTCATCTATGATGCAGTAAATGTTTAAGGACTACACATCCCAAATAAAAGGGGAAAAGTATAAAGCTGGGCAAAATATTTAAGGAGACTGTTTAACTGGCTTCAGTTGGGAGCTAACAGGCACCCAATCCTGCCATCTCTGCGACAGCAAATTCACAAGGTGAACCTCATGGTCAGCTGGTTCTCTATGGGGAGGTGCTGGGTGGGTAGCATTTCCCCACATCTCAGGAACTGTTGTCCCAGTAGAGCTTGGCAACCCTACTGAGTGAGAGACACAGACATCAGCGTTCATGGGAAAGAGTGATTGGCATAGAAAGAAAAATGTTTGAAAAAAGTAATGGCAAAAACTTTCCCAGATTTGATGAAAAACATCTACTTACATATCTGGGCACACAGCCAGTCTCAAGCAAGGTGAATAAAAAGATAAACAAGTAAATAGATTGCTTTAGGAACATAATAGTCTAAGTGTTTAAAACCAGAATTAGAAAATATTTTTAGTATCTAAAGAATGAAAGATGCATTGAGCACATGGAAAAAAGGGGTAAGAATCACTTAGACTTCTCTAGGAAGAGTAGTGACCAGAAGGTATCTTTAAAGGAAAGAAAAAAATATATTCAAAAACTATGTCGGGTGATACCATTCCTCAAACATGAGAATGAAATCCAGATATTTCCAGGTTTATAAAAGTTGACAAAACTCATTGCCAGGAATGTAAGGAAATGATGAGATAGAATTCAGTAAAGATAATCTATAAAGTCAAAATAATGGTAATCAAAATTCTAGGTGTTTACCTTACCAAATATTAAAGTTAATTAAGAGTATAGTACTCAAACTCATATTAGGAAGCATAACATATAACAGAGACAGCAATGTAAAATTAACTTTTAGATAAATAGCACAGGAAAAATTGGCTCAGTATATGGAAAATAATGCAAATTTGACCCCATCTATCAGAAAGGCCGTATTTAGTTAGTGAGAGAACACCGACATTTGACAAGAAAATGTAGAGAAAGAAAGGTGGGAGATGAAGGCCTTGGTGCTTTACATGCTGTTTCATATTTTTGTTTACAGTTAAAAAGAAATGGAGAGTTCTGAGTCAAATAAAGCAAATATTAATAAAGTTCTTTATGGTAGAAACAAATGTTACATATTTTTTAATAATTTGTGTTAAAGTTTATAATTAAAAAGTAAATCTTATTAGGAGTAAAAACTAGATAGTTTTAGTTGTACACTATAGTTTTAAAAGGGAAATTTATTTCAAGCATATAGACAAATTGGAATGTGACATGGAGAGAAGGAAGATTGGGGCTTAAGAATGAGGGAATTTTAGTCAGTCGAAGTGAAAATAACAAGATAGCAGTCTTCAAGTATTTGAGAAACTGTCATTTGCAAGAAAGTTTATATTCATTCACTGTAGCCATGTATAACAGATTTAAGGCAAATGTATCAACTCATTACTTTTAGTATAACTTAGGTCTAGACCCTCGTCTTGGTACCAGTAATAGAATATCAGAAAAGGAAGATAAGTTTCCTGTTCTCATGGAGCTCACATCCCTGTGGCATGGGAAGGAGGATTAAAAAAATAGATACATAAATAAAAATTAGTAAAATATCATGTAGTGACAAGTACTTATCCTGAGAAATTAAGTATGGTTCTGGATGCAGCATTATTTACAATAGCAAAGATATGAATGCAACAGAAGTATCTGTCAGTAGATGAATGGATAAAAATATATACACATATGACTATATGCAATGGAATATTACTCAGCCATAAAATATAGCAAAATCTTGCCATTTGAAACAACTTAGATGGACCTAGAGAGTATTATACTAAGTGAAATAAGTCAGATGGAAAAAGACAGATACCATATGCTTTCACTTATATGTGGAAAATAAAAAATAAAATAAATGAACAAACAAAAAAACAAATAGACTAAAAAAATGTGTGCTGAGGCAATCAGTGAATGGGGCAGGTCTCGTTTTGACTGGCAGATTGGAGGAGATAGCTGAAGGTTACAGTCATCATATGATCAGGAACAAGAGTTTTCCTCCCTCTGAACAAGTCGGGAAAACTCTGCAAACTAAAGGAACTTAATTTTTTGAGAAAGGAAAATTGAACAATGTGGCAGGGAATACTGGGTGAGGGAGATACTCCTATGGGCAAGATTGAAGAGACATAGGTGTTGCAGCATGTGTTTGTAAGCCAGACTGTCTACTCCAATGACATTTAATGCTTATTTCCTCACCTATGTATAAAGTCCATCCCCTAGTTAGGCTGAAGTGCATGATTATGTTAGTTCTCCTTATTGATCTACATGGTTTTTTAGGAGAATATTTGGAGGTATTTAAATTTATGTATTCAGCATTTTCCTATTGAAACCCAGAACTCTTGATTTAAATATTAATGGATAATTATGACTATTCTGTGTTGAAATGTGGGGGATAATGCTGACAAGTAAAGAAATGGGGAATTTGTATTCAATTCTCCCAGAACAAGGAAAAAGGAGTTTTGGGAGCTTATGATCAATATGCTTACCAGATATTTGGTTTGGGAGAGGTAGGTGAATATGATTATCTTTAAGGTTCTTTCTGATGAAGAATCTTGTGTTCTGGGGTATATGGTATTTTTTTGCCCTTTGGTCATTTTTAAGATGAATAAAAGAAACTGGAAAGGAAATTGATAAGTATATAAAGTATCAACAAAAAGTCAGGGGCACTGATTGGAGCCTTGTAAATATTAAAGTGACATTGAGTACCAGAAAAATTAGAATGCTAAGAGAGTCCTTTGAGAATAAATTCACTGAATTTATTACCTCCCAAAGGTGGTATGTCCAAATATCACTTGCAGTTCAGAGAGTTAGGGCTTCAAAATGATGAACTTTGAGGGGAAGCAGTCCAACACAGTCTCACAGTCAAACCCAAGGATAACAGCTACATGTCCTTTACCATTCTCCATCTGAATAAAACAATAACACATCTTTCCCAGAATCCCCTGCTGCTTGCCACTGCCCTATCCTTCTGTCCCATTTATTTTTCAAGTGTCTTACAATTTGAAAATGTTCAGTCTCCACTCATGCCCTTCTGTTTGCTCCTTGTCCAATTGGGTGTTGATTTCCATCCCATTATTGAAGCCACCAGTGACCTCTGTTTTGCTAAGTCCATGGGCACTCTTCAACCTTCCTTCAACTTAATCACTTTCCATATTATCTTCCTTGAGCTTTTGTCATACCAGACAAAACCTTTTCTTCCCTCTTTGTCTCTGATTTTTTTTATGAAAAAGAATCTTATTAAACTATTAAATTATACCAACTACACTATATGTACCATGTACAGATATATAAGACTGATGATCCCAAAGACTTTGTTTTCTTTCCTGAATTTTTTTAGATACAACATGGGCATATTTCCTTGAGACATTTTCAGTTTTTTAAACCATTTAGTTATGATTGAGATGTAAAAAGCTGTACAGATTTAATGTGTACAACTCAGTTGAATTTGAGAAGTATAAACCCATGAAACGTAATAACGATGAGGCTCCAATAATGAGATTAGTGCCCTTATAAGAAGCAGAAGAGAACAGAGCACTAGCTGTCTCACTATCATGTAAAGATACAGCAAGAAGGTAGCTGTCTGCAAGCCAAGAAGGCAGTCCTGACCTAGAAACAGATCTGGAACCTTTATCTTGGCTTCTCAGCCTCCAAAAATGTGAGGAAAAATATCTGTCATTTAAGCCCCCCACCCTCAAAAAGAATGAATTAGTTGAAAGTAGTGTGGGGAGTGATAGGAACTGTGAATAGTCAACAATATTGTGACAAATATTTTACCTCAAATGTGCTGAACTACTACTACTGAATATAAATAAAACAGATATAAACATATTATCCTTTGAAAAATACTTCGTAACTTACTAGAGAAGTTCAGAGTCACTGTTATATTGTAATGTTGAGTTTTATAAGAATAGGAGAATGTAGCTATAAAGATTTATCTAAATCTATAACTTCCTTTTCTCATCCCTAACTTCTTATGATCTATAAACATAATATTTCTAACATATAGATGCAGTGGTAAAGTCAAGAAACAGAAATGCTAAACAGTCTAAGAAGACCTGAGACTGCTTAAATAGTACCCAGTACCCTCAAGTATGTGGAGTACACACCCAAGTGGATGTGCAGAATGACTCCATGTAATGTGGAAAAGAAATACTGGAACTTCTATTTGTAGTATATACAAAACAAATAAAGCTTTCCCAATGTATAACACACAAATTGGCAAACATGTATTCATAATATTTGAAAATATACTTATATTAGGGTCCATCAACAAACACATTTTTAAATGAGGTCAACGTTTAGATTTTTTGGAGTCCATTGCTATAAACAACTGTACTCATCAAGTAAAGGGGGAAGATAACCCTTTCATTTTCATTTTCAGTTTAATTTATTAAGAAGAATCTGTTGGAGTCATATAGAGTGGATTATGGTTTATAATTCAGAGAATGATGATAGAACCAAATATGCTATAGTAGGGAGAATGTAAATGTGGATAATAAATCAAGACAGTGCAGATATTGTTACAAAAGTGAAACATTCTCCAACTCATAGCTGTCTCTAGTATCTGCAAAGAAATATTTTTAATTAACCAATGGCATTTTGAGTGACTTCCATTAATTAAACTACTCCCTTTTATTCTACTTTGTGTATCAAATTTCTTATGGTTTAAAAAGTATGTTGATTTAGGTGTGGGAGCTATGTTGAACAATGTGAAGACCTTCGTTGTTATTTCAGGGTTTTCTGAAAAACCTTGCTTTAAATATTCCCTTCCCTCTGTCCAGGGAGTGAAGACCTAACCTGAGACCAAAAGCTAAGGAGGTTTTTTTACATGGAGGTGATGTGAAGTGATTCCCATTTTCTAAATGTGTTAATTCACGCATAGCATCTCCAAAATATATTCCATGCTGTATCTGTTGCTACTGTCTATACTTCTATGTTTTAGGAAAATATAATTGTTGTTTTTGTTTGTTGGTGTTTTCTCTTACTCATCTGCTTATATACATTTACATAATATATAGAATGCATTCTTTATAGAATGTATTCTTTAAGCAATGGAATTTGGAAGTAGACGTGTTCTTCCCAGAAGCTTTAGATTTTACTTTTCTGTATATTTAGATTACATAATAGACTTTAGGTTTTAAATAAAAATAAACTTGTTTATTCTTAGGATCTAAACTAATTGTCTTAACAAAGTATCCATGCCAATAGATTGTAATACAAGAAGAAGATAAACTGATGGTTAGATGTTAATAACAGTAACACAAAACATTAAGGCAAGTGACATTTACATAAGTATCTTGATCTTAATACATGTAATTTACATATGAAAATTTAATCACCAAAGAGATAAACAGCTGCAATGTTTAATTAAACTCTCCACACAAAATCAGCCTGCAAGAAGTAGTTTGTCACTGTTAATTCATCACAATTCTCTTAAGTATTCTCTAAAATATAATTGCAAAATAAATGACTCTTACTGATAATTTAACTTCTGGTTACTTTGTATTTTAATTGTATCATCAAAGCCTGTTGAGAATACGATTAAGATTCTAGGTTCATTTTCACTGTGTTTAGAAGGCAAAGCATAAACATATAGACAACAAATATATTTGTTTACAAACTTATAAGGGTCACCAGCACAACAGCACTAAAAGATAATTTAAGAAATTTTAATGCTAAAATAAATTGTCAGTAATAAAGGAATGCAGGAGTCTTTCTCAGTGGAGCTTTTAAAGACACAAGGAATTATACACAGAAATTAATGCCAGTGTTAGCCAAAGAAGAGTAACAACTGCTAGCTTAGATAAAACTAAAAATTCTTAATTGAATTTTAAGATTGCAGAAACACTGAACAGAGAATGCTCAATAAATAAATGCTATAGGAATCATCTTTAGGATATAGGACATGAACAAATGGTAGGTTTTGTTTGTATGCATATCTGTATAAACATATGCATTTATTCATTTTCTCAAAAGTGCATACTGTATGCTAGGAGTAATGGTATACACTAGTATAAAATAGTGACTTACGTTAGCTTTTACTAAAACATATGTATAGGTTGCACCCTTTTCCTTATAGACACAGAGTTAAAATGTAGAAATAGGAGACAATTGGATATATTTGTTGTAAAATATAGAGCTTCTAGTAATCAGGACTATGCATTGAGCCTCTAATTTTTGCACTGAGTTCAAATGGCTGAACGACATTATAAATGAAATATATACCATGCACTTGAGTTCAGATAAAATTAAATTGGACTTTGGAAAGTGGACATTTTTCATGAGTTGATCCCTAAGATATGCTTTTAATGTTGAGGCACCCACATTCTATCCCAAAATGTTTATCCAAATCATTACATCTGTAACAGTTGTCCACAAAAAATAAAGCTATCATTTCCAAGTATACCAATAATATGCTGTGAATTATATTATTAATTTCAATAATTTTGGTTTATGTTAAACTGACCCTTTTATCTGTATTTTGTATCTAATAGCATTCCAGGTATTTTATAGTCTCATGTATAGGAAGAAATTAAGTCAAGATTTTCCAAACAGTAAGAAAAAACTAGTCTTAGAGTGAGCTGGAGGGCACAACGTCTGAATGATCCATGAGGAAAAACTATTATATGTACATATATTTTTCTCCATTTTATATAAGGAAATTCATCTTATGGCTGGGAGTTGTTCACTTTCTCCTATGCAAAATTAGTGGGTTGGCTAAGACAACCAAAAATTGTATGCACTAAATCCCCATAAGTCTATGACTTTTATTTCATATATTTAAATATTCAGAACTAATTGGGGAAAAAATAATAGACTGTGACAAATATACAGTATACTGTCCTTCTAAATTAATTGGACAAATAAATATATTTTATCATGAAAGCTTAAAAGAATGATGCATGATTTAACACTTTACAGTTAGTGTATGTGTGTGAATAGTGAGAAAAAAATCTATCATTATCTACAATCCATTCATCTGTCTATATGAAATCTCTCTTATACGAAGATATTAGAACCTGAAAGTGGTTAGTTAGCTGAAAAATCAGTAGGCATAAAAAATAATACCTAATACCTTAAACTTTTAATTTTAGTTCAAATTGGGCACATTCATTGAGCAGTGTAACTCTGGGGGGTGGGAAAATCCTGGGGCAAAATACCTTTGGAACCGAAATCAGTCAAAGGGAGAAAGAAGTGGGAGAAACCCATTTATTTCTTACAAGCAGTTGACCACTTCTGCTCTCCTGTGTCTCTGGCACCCGGAATGCTGAGGAAGAGCCCCACCCAACCTCTCTCCTCCAGATAAGCCCTTGCTTGCCCATGTAATTACCTATTGATGTGGAGATGAACTACACTCCACCCCTTGGAAACACTTATTGATATGGAGATGAACTAAGGCCAGGGGACAGATTCTGGAAATATTGCAGTTTTAAAGCTACAAGAAGTCTTTAAATATGGGGCTTAAGTCCTTTCTTGAAATAACCTGCTATTTGGGAATTGAAATTAACTTTCTTGCATAACAAGTGTTATGTTAAATATTTTTTGGTTCTAGTTTGCTTTTCTTTAAGGGAAACACAAATTTAAATATACTTGTGATATAATAGGAGTGAAACATTCTCTTATTTTTTCCCAAACTTTTATACTTGCCTCTTTTATATCCAAGTAGGAATTTTTTACACCCATAGTTTATCATTTGTTTTCATACTTAACGAAATTATCCATGGTAAACAGGCCTATCTGGCAGAGCTGGCTTGTGTAAACACACAAGTCAAATGGTGGAGGCAGAAGTGTGCAGGTTTTCTAGAGCTCTGGGATATATCAGGGCAGTGGAAATTGTCAGAACTTCTCGTTGTATTTTACAGTCTTCAAAACAATCCCATAGGGATTATGTGATTTATATGAGATTATGAAATTATTTTGATTTTTGTAAAAATACCAGGAATATTAAGTGATTACGTGCAGTCACAAAATTTGTGAGAGACAAACTTGAACTCAAGCTGCAAGAACATTGCTACGTCTATTCTTTTGTGAAGAACTGTTTCCAGGATAAAATTAATAATTGGGATTTTCAAATCATCTGAAGTGAAAATTAGTATAGAGTAATTCTTTCATGGATTTGAAACTATACAAAAGGAATCATTGCCTGTACCTGTTGCAAAACGTGGAATCTAATTTTAAGCAGTTAGCACACCAGGAATTTTGTGGCACTCTAGTAGCATACTCTCTCCTGGCTTACTGTGAAGGAACTGTCAAAAGTTAAAGGTATTATTATTCCATCAATATTAATGGTTAGTAGGCTATGGCTGTGCTCCAGTTCTCTCACAACAGAAGATATGGCTTTATTTGTATATGTGTTCATGCTTCATCTTGAGACTTTTTTTAATTTTGAAAATTAGGTGCTTATGTCCCCATACATGGACTGACTGTTAACTTTATTTTATAATAATTTTCCTCCTTATTTTCTCAAAAAAAATTTTTTTGTAGGTCTTGTTCTTCCATCTCACTTTCACACAGTGGTATCTTATCTTGAAGGATATATGATCCATTTCAGATTCCTGCTTTTGGATTTTTACCACCTAACTGTGTGAAAAGTATAAGATTAGATCTTTAGGGAATAGTTTTTAGATGAAATGCATTGGGTTGGAATAAAAGTGAAGGTGCTAACATGGATGGAGCTAGAGGGTATTATGTTCAGTGAAATAAGCCAGGTGGAGAAAGACAAGTACCAAATAATTTCACCCATTTGTGGAGTATAACAACAAAGCAAATCTGAAGAAACAAAACAGCAGGAGACTCACAGACTCCAAGAAGGGACTAGTGGTTACCAAAGGGGAGGGGTGGGGAGGGAGGGAGGGGTATTATCACTATCACACATAATGTAGTGGGGGCACAGGGAAGGCAATATAGCCCAGAGAAGACAAGTAGTGACTCTGTAGCATCTTACTATGCTGATAGGCAGTGACTGCAATGGGGTATGTGGGGGGAACTTGATAATATGGGTGAATGTTATAACCACAATGTTGCTCATGTGAAACCTTCATAAGATTGTATATCAATGCTACCTTAATAATAATTAAAAAAAAGTAAAGGTTCTAATTTCATGCTTCCTTAGTCTCACTCTGCTTTTGATGAGTGTGGGCAAGATTATGTGAGTTTAATGAGCAGTACAAGAGTCTAGAATCTGGAAGAATATTTTATGAATTTTTTAAGATCTAAAATAATCTGTAGAGAGCAGGAGTTCTCTATATTTATTGAAAACTTGAATATCATTATATATTTATTTGTGTATTTGGCTAGAATTATTAGTGATGGAATAGTTTTGCCAAGAGAAACCCATCTTAAAGATAACAAATTTTATATAAGGTATGAAATTAATAAAATTCAGATTATAAATTCTTATTTCCTAGGTAAACTTCTATTTCTGTTGGATTTGGATGAACTCATTTAGGAATTCTTTGTTAATGTGCTTAACCAAGGTGGGTGTTTCTGGGGAAATGGACAAATTATTTGACATTTCATTATATTAGAAATTTTAGCAGTTATGAATACTTTTACTTGTGTTTTTCCTTGAGATATATACAATTTATGGAGAGAAATCCTCTGTAAGAGAAGAAATATAGTTTAGCTTACCTTTTCTTGATTAGTAAGCCAAACATTACAGCTGCCCGTGTTGTCAAAATACCGTGGGAGAATTTAGCAGAAGAGAAGCCAATAATGTAGTCAGTTTTTGACATTTAAATAAATGTTTTTGCTGTTCTATCAAAATTAATGATTAACTTCAGCATTAGAAGTATGTATTTCAGTAGTAGTGGGAAAATTTCCTACCATCACTATAGAGCAAAAGTAACCCTGCAGAGTTATAAATACATATTTCAGACTAAGAGAAAAGATTGATCCCACAGGATATCTCTCTTCTCCATCCATTGATGATGTCAGTGAGTCTCTGATTAGCTGCTGACATTTGAAATTATGGTGGGTCAGCAAGGTTAATGAAAGCCTTCTTTATATAGCTAAGTCCCCATTGCCTCTGAGCCTTCCTGGGCTTTTGGCTTGTTTGCTGACCTCAAAAAGCAAGGCAAAAATAAGAATACACATCAAGAAAAGTGTAGTTTGAGTACTCATCTATTGATGATTTTTAATGCTGCCATTTAACAAGAAAGAGAAAGGTTAATGAATCTTGGTGACTTAACTTATTTGGAAATGGTTGAGTACAAAGGGTCTAGCTAATAACCTCAGTGACCTTGTTAAGGATAAACTCTGTTCAGATGAAAACATTTCAGTAGAGTTGTCTGGACTGCAATTTTTCTCCCTTTAAGTGTCAGAGTTACATAAATTTTCCATTTTATAATATTGAGTCATCTTCTGGTGAGGCAAGGAAAAGGTATAAAACTGAATTAGGTTTCCTGACTCATCAATCATAGCATCTTAGAGCTAGAGAGGGCCCTTGAGACCTAGTTCGGTGTTTTTCAAATTGTGTTCTATGGCACTTTCAGATTCCCCAGAGTGACCTTGCCAGCTGCTTTAGGGAAGGAAAGGAGTGTGTGGGGCCCTCATCCCTATTCACGTTTATACCACCTAAGGTGTCATGTAATAAAAGGCTTTGCTGGCAAAACAAAGCTTGAAAGCCACTGAGCTACAACTAACACTCTCAATTTACACTTAAGGAAATTGAGGTATAGAAAATAAAGTGAAGTTGCCAAGCTCCTGCAGCTATTCAATGTCACAGTAAAAGTGAGGAAAAATTTGCAGCTCTTGAAGTATGGTTCTTTTCATTTTTTGTTTTCTTCTGTATTTTTAAACCTTCCCCAGACATTTCCCTGGCCCTTTTGTCTCTGCAAGGAGAGGGGGCTGGTTTTCCATACAGTCTATATACAATATTTAATTCCTTTACATGTCAGTTGAGGAAATGGACATTGATGCTGGAACTTGAGAAACCTCTAGTGTCTCCAGAAAACATCATCTGGCTTTAGATTTTCTTCACATCATCAGTAACAGACATTAAGACCACACTTCTGCCTCTGGTGATGAGACACTTGCAGGACTGATTAAAGTCCAGCACAGGGTGCTCAAAACCTGGGAGAAGTATAGGATAAAATGTAAAGATAAATCTTTAAATATCCAATTTTATTTATCTTATTCTAAAAATAAGAAAGAAATCAATCATCTTTGCACTGTCTGCTAATGCTGGCTTGATGCGTCAGAAGCCTGTCTTAGAGCAGGAGACTGAGGAGGAGGAGGAGAGCTTGATGGAGGCCCCTTCTCTCCTCTGCTCTTAACCTCATTACCACCAGTTGCAGAATTCATGTGCCAGGTTTGGGGGATTTGGGGTTATGTTTTTGATTAAGTCTTCATATTACTATGCGAAGTGAGATTGAAAGTGAGCATGGAAATCTTTATTTCACACAAAGGTTCTTCATTATTTTGTGACCAAGGGTGTAAGAGTGTTTTCAAAGCTAATGTTGAGACTTTATAGAGGAAAAGTGTTCCAGATTTGCTGCAGTTTTCCTAGGATGATGAATAGCTTTTAGTTCTATATAGCAGATATTTTTAATATACACATTCACATGCATATCCACACTCTTACACTTTACTGTTCCTTCAAGTTAAACAGTACAAGACTGAGAAAGTGACAACTTTACAAAACCAAAAAAACTGATAACAGAGAGAGGTATTATATTAGAAGGTACTGGGAAACATACTTTGTCACCTATAAAAGCTCTAACCTGTGTCTTCATGTATAAATTGGGATCAGAAATAGGCCCTATTTCATAGAGTTGCTGTGAGGAATAAGTGGGGTTACCATAGAAAAAGTTGAAATGCCTGACATTGGAAAGCTTTCAGTTACTGTTAGTAATGATGATGATCATTATTAAATACTTGGAAGCTTACAACATTTTAAAACCTGCTAAATGAAGAATTTTAATGAAAACTGAATTAATTTTTATAATATAAATATTTATTATATGGCATAAAATATATAATCTCCCATTAGTTCATAAAGAAAAAAATGAATGCCAACAGGAAGAGTGGAAATATACTAGATAAATTTAAGCAAATAACTTTTGTGTAATTGGTAAGATTAAAAAATGGGTATATAATTAATTAGGAAGTACAAATACTAATGTGTTTCTTTTATGTCTGTCTAAATATTCTTGCAAGATATGTTCTTAAACTATGAAGGCCATTAATACCAATGATTGAAATAAACTGAATCAAGAATTTCTATGTCTTTAATGTGTTAAAAACTATTTTCACAAATAATTTTTTTTTTGTGAGGACACAAAGCTGTTGTATACAGCTAGCAGAAAATTAAAGTAGAAATTATAAAACAATGTTTATTTTATCATCTCATCCTTTAAAATGTCTAGGTTTTGTATATTTAAAGCATAAGTCATTATTAGAATAATAATCATAAATAAGTTATTCTTTGATAAACAAGTGAATATCCATAAGTAGAGAATGTTCCAAAAAGTTTGAAGAGCCTCAGATGTGAATTATTTAAGATGTGATAAAAAGAGAACTAGGATCTGAGAGGAAAGGTGAAACTGGTTCTGAGAAATGAGGCAGTTAAGAAACATCAGTGGCTTAGGTCAGAATTTGTGAAAGGTTGGTAAATAGCCTGAGTGAACACAATCATTTTTCTGGCTGGGCTGGGCTGGGCTGGGCTCTGAAGTAGAGATGTCCAGGGTACAGCCAAGTCACTGCACGCTGAGGATAGAATGGAGAAGCCCTTTGTTAATTAAGAGGAGCTTTTGGGTATTTACCCAAGGAAAACGCAAACACTGATTCGTTTCCCCATGTTCACTGTAGCATTATTTACAAGATATAGAAACAACCTATGTGTCCATTGATGGATGAACAGATAAAGAAATTGTGGTGCGTGTGTGTGTGTGTATACACACGTAAAATAATATTCATCAATAAAAAAGACTGGTGTCTGGCCCCTTGTGACAACACAGATGAGCCTCGAGGACATTATGCTCTGTGAAATAAGTCGGAGAAAGACAAATTCCACATGATCCCTCTTACATGTAGAAAATACATTACAAGCTCATCAATACAGAGAACAGATTGGTGTGGGCCAGAGAAAGGGGGTGGAAGGTGGGAGAAATAGGTGAACTGTTTTCATTTTAAGTTGAAATAAATCAAGTTACAGAAAATATAATGAAGTCATAGATTAGCAACAAAAAAAGAACTTTTATACAATGCTGGTGGGAAAAAAATGGATAAATATTCCTTTTAAAAATTCGTGTGTTTTCACATTATTCAATAAAACTCAAGATATTCTTTTTAAAAAAAGTGGAGCGAAGCATGTCCCCCACTGATTGCCCAGAGCCCAGACTCCCAGGATTGATGGTGTCGACATGGCACCCATGTTTCCCCCCAAGTACATTCTACAATGCAGATTGACTAATATTTTTAGGTCCAGATTGATGGTCATTTTCTCTTGATAGTAGCTCTGTTAATGTTACATTGGCTTAGAGATGTCCGTCTCTAGAAGAACATATTGTTCTCATGGCTGTGTTTATCTCTCAATCCTCACAATCTGGAATGCTGTATTCCATAAGGATGCCATTTGATGAGTGAATGACTACACAGATGCCTGGAAGCTCTTTGATAGTAGTTGTAAAGAAATGAGTAGACAGTAAGTCAACAAAGCCACTAGAAATAAAAGATACCAAATATTTCAGAGACAATATGAGGTGACAACAATTATACTGGAGTAGGACTGTGGAGTCAGTCATCTATTTAATTGCACGACATTGTTGAAAGCCATCATCATCTTTCTCTCTCAGTTTTTTAAGCTGAGAAATAAGAGGCTTAGTGAGATACCCTATTAATCTCAATTTCTAAAATTCTTTGAATAAGAAAACAAAAGGGACATAATTGAGCTTCCCTTCCAATTATCCAAAATTGTTCAGTTGTATGAGAATAAAAAAGCAGTGCTGTCCACCTGATCTGCCTCCCAATGCTGTGTGATCAGAGTTTAAGGGGAAAGGCGGGAGAAAGGGAGATGGGTGACGCAGCAAATGCTGAGGCTCGTCAGGGCCACCACCACTATTTCAATTGTTTACCCCTTAAGCTCCTTCCCTGATTATCCAGTTTCACCAGCTTTATTGTCAGGGGAATGTGTCTAGTGCCTTACGTGGAGGAAAAAAAATCAAGGCCCTTAATATAGAGTATGTGCGTTCCATTCTTGCAAGAGTTTTTAACTTTAAATACAAGACTTCCCAGAATAATTATAATTTCTATATCATTATGTTGTTTAAAACTAATCCAGCACCATATGAAAGTAGTATAATTCTTGGAAAGATGTTGGTGAGTTTGATGACATTAGGGCAGAGTATTGTTTAAGATAAGGGTCATTCTCAACATTTTTATTTCAAAATAATGTAGAATTTTCAATAAATATGAATTGAACTGTGAAGTGTTTTCCTTTTAATTCCTATGTGAAATTGTTGTATTTTTGTGTTCACGTATTTATTTGTTTTATAATGCAGTGGTATTAAGATCCTTAAGATTTTCTATCACACATGAAATCTTTGGAATACAAGCGAACTCCTTGCTTTACTGCAGTTCTAGGCAAACTTTTTGAGTTCACTTTCCTAGTTTTTCTTCTGCTTCCCTTTAACACACATCTCCAGAAGGGAGTTTATTCCTTGAAAAATAAAGCTGGCAGATTTATTCAATAGGAATGAACATTGTTTGTTCTACAAAAGGAGGCATAGTAAGGAAGATCTAAAAAAATAAAATAAGTGTAGATTGATGACAACTGAACATGGTAGCAAACTGAAATAAACCATTTTACAAACCATGTGAATAAGTAGAGTTCTATGAGGGTTACTACTGAGCCACTGCCCACCGCAATATGTGAGGTAGTTAATTGTGACAGATGATTTTGAAATGAGACATAACTGAATGTGTCAATTTTCTTCTGTATTCAGGGTTTGTATAGTAATGCCTTTGCCGCTAATAGTTAAACTGATATAGTATTTTCACTTTCTCATGAAATATGGGATATACATTTCATCTTATAAGCCAGTTCCAGATGTTGATGCATGGAGAGTTTATTAAGAATGATTCTATTACCCTATAACAGTTTGATGAGAAAGATCAATACAATCAATCAGCAGTATTTGCCATGGACATTTTTGTGTAAATGGTGACATTCATTTCACATCCTTCCACGAGGTAATTTGTTATAACCATTTGTAACTTACCTAATTAAAAAAAGAAATTCATCTAGAATGTCTTTGCCATTTTATATGTACATATTTGTGTGTGTTGGTGATGCCACTGGTAGATTTTATTTCTTTTGGTTGAAAAAGGTGAAAGTAGTTCATGAAAACTAGTACATAGGGAACTAGCTATTAATTAAATATGGAATTTTCATATTTTTATGGCAGATCTTTGTTGACTTCCCCATCCAGATTTTATTGTTGTTCCATGTGAACTATATCTCCAGATAAGAAATGACTTTTTAAAATAATGATTCTTGAGGAAATTCCCTAGATTTTAGTCATTTATCAAATATGGATTGACAGAAGCCAAATAGAATCAAGGTGAAGATTTTGACTATGGAAATGTTTACCCTGATGGCTAAAAATTTGTTTCCTTGAACCTAAATTTGAATCAAATGGTATTTGGTAATAATTAGTGTAATAGTGGGTATCTCATTGACATGGTGTTGTACTGCTTAAATTGTTGGGGAGAACATGACTGTCTCTACATACAGGCTCTGTTGGGGGAGAGGTGTTGTGTATTTTCCTTGGTTCTTGTCCCTGCCGTGACAAAGAATTGAAGGGCAGAGACACAGTAATGAAGCAGAGTAAAAGTTTTATTTAAAGTTACTTAGAGAGAAAGTGCAGGTGACCTCAGAGAGAGAGAAGCACCCTGAAAGGTTGGGAAAAGTTAAAGTTTCGCACTCAGAAAGTATAGGCGACCTCAGCCAGAGGAGCGCCCTGAAAGGTTGGAGAGAAAGAGTTTGAGATTAAAAGGTTACACACGTAGAAAGTGTGGGAAACCTCAGAGAGAGGAGCACACTGAAAGGTTGCGGGTTCTCCCGTTCAAGGATTTTTTCAGGAATGTGACAAAGGGCTAGGGTTGTGGACTTGTTAAGTGGTCTCAAATATCTTTGATGAGACATTAAGTTTTTTATCAGTCCTCTAGATAATTCTACAATATTAGCTTAACACAAGTAATTTACTGCTCTGGTCCCCTCCCAGTATAGCAGCTTCCTGGTTTGGGAGCATATCAATCAAGACTGTCTGCCCTTCCTCTAAGGTGGGCAGAGTTATTTGTTTGCTAAAGGTATGTTAAGAATCTTTCTTCTTAAACTTCCTGGGTGTTTTTTCAAAATGTAGTTTTGGCTTTAAGGTGGGATATCCCTTTTTATGCTGTGTATAGGTGGACCTTTTAGCAGGCTAGAGTACATCTTAAAATGATCTGATTGACACAATGAAGACATGGGCTGTGCTCAGATACTTTTCCTTATCTGGGGAATATTCAAACATTCAAGGCCAAGTTGCTCTTGACCTTTTGAGCTTTAACCAATTAACTTGTTAACTCTGAGTCTTTTCTGGATTTCTAGTTTTAACTGGTTCACTGAGTCCTTTCTAGGGGGCCTTACTGACCTTGTTCTCTTTCCACCCCGCTCATACTATTTTCCTGCCTAACAGCTCCACTTATTAGCCCAGTGATGTGACCTCAGTTTTATCCTCAGTAAAATGGAGATAACAGTTGTCATGTTGGTTTTGAGAACTGAGTGAGTTAATACAAGTATAACCTGTCACAAAATGTTCAGTAGGGGAATATGTTTCCAGTGTTATGATATATATGGCTGTCCCAGCGAAAAAGGGATCTCATTCCTGAGGTTCTGATTGAGGGAAAAAGGAAAATTCCATTAGATGATTATGGAGTATCGTGGGAGTAGAGAGGAAGCCAGTGGTGAATGTGATGTTGGTTGAAAATCAGTTAGAGAAAGTAATGAAAATTTGGTTATCAATACTTTAAACCTGCATGTGGTATCCTCCATGCCTTTTGAGATGTAAAAAAGGGAAAGCTGGGTAGACTGGTAAGTAGAGAGGAAAAAAAGGCTAATTGATTATATTGATCTTTCCCACCAAGCTCCTATAGAACATCAGATCCTCAAAAACTCTGACACAGTAACATTTGGATGTGGAATGCCAGCTGAAATATATCTCTCATTTTTAGTTTAATTAAATTCTATCGTATGCAAATTTTCTGATATAGGATATATACCAATTTCTTGACACTTGCAGTAGCCTGAACATTTTGTGGGTCTTCTGGGAACAGCACATAGGGCTCCTTTAGGCCTCTAGTTCGCCAGCACTGTTAGTTTAGTTATGATGATGTGGGCATTTGTTCCCTAATGGTTAAGACTCTCTTCTCACCAGATGTGGTCTTTTGGAAAAGAGTTCTAACTGCTTGGCAGGTCAGTGAAGGGGAAGCGAGCATTGTCATTGCAAGTGCTCTGCCTATTTTGTGGATAAATGGATGACTTTACTTTCCAAGGTTGTCAGTTTTTCAGAAGAGCTTACATTTAAATCATAATAATGATGCTACTAAAACGCCAGTTCATTTGCCAGTATTTGATTAGCAAGCTGGCTCAATGCAGTGATAGAGAGGATGGCAGATCTTCATTCCATCTAGGGTATCATTAGAGCTTAAACTGGCTCTCACATTACCATTATTATTATTGTAATTGTTATTTGGGGGGGGCTGACAGGATCCCTACCATTATTCTCAATGACATGGTCTTTTTCTTAGATCTTCATGATCAAAATCAAATAGACATAGATATTATCTCACCTCAGAAAGAGATGAGAAAGCTATAATTCTGTGATTTTCATGTATGAAGTTATAATTTAGATAAAATTACCTGTGGAAAATTAAGCTCAAAGGCATTGATACTGTGCATTTTTGCATTCATTAGCTTGTATATATTTTTAATTATTATATATATACTTTTGCATATGGACATATCTAACACACTTGTGCTGTTATACTTTTAATAGGTAGAAGCTCCAAATAAAAATACTACACAACACTAAGTGTATTTGGACATCACTTACATATGCATTCTTGTCATGTATGTGATGTCTGCATTTAGTGTTTACTGTGCATTAGAGCTCAGTTTTTGTTTATAACCATTGTAGATGGAAATGAGTAAGTGTAATGGCTTTTGTAAAGAAGAATCATTAGTTTGTCTCATCTTTCATTTTGAGAAGTTACATGAACATTTTATGGGTTTTTTTTAAATTAGAGACTAGCAATGCTCTACTTTACTAATTCTGTAAAAAAAGTTTCACAGAAAATGGAGAGGACCTTGTGCTACATACTTTCTGATATGATTGTAGGTTTTTAAATTAATAGACTATTTTTGAGCAGTTTTAGGTATAAAGAAAAACTGAGCAGAAAATATAGTTCCCATATATCCCTCCACCCCCATACACCCACACCGATTCCCCCTGTAATTAGGATTTTGCATTAGTGTGGTACATTTATTATAATTGATGAACTAATATTCATATATTATTAACTAAAGTTCAGAGTTTACATTAGCATTCACTATTTGTATTGTGCATTGTAAGATTTTGACAAATGCATTATGACCTGTGTCCACCATTATAGTATCATACAGGACAATTTCACTGCTCTAAAAAACCCCTGTGTTCTATCTATTCATTTCTCCCTCTCCCTGAACACCTATTAACCACTGATCTTTCTTACCATTTTTATAGTTTTGTCTATTCTTGAATATCATGTACAGTTGATCCTTGAACAATGCAAGGGTTAGGGACACCAACCCTCTGCTCAGTCAAAAATCCATGAACAACTTTTGACTCTCCAAAAATTTAACTACTAATAACCTACTGTTGACTGGAGACATTACTGATAACATAAATAGTTGATTAATGTATATTTTATATATGTAGTATTACAATAAAATAGGGAAAAGAAAATGTTTTGTCAAATTGTCACAAATCTACAATAGTTTTTCCAATATTTTCATTGAAAAATATCCACATATAAGTGGGCCCATGCAGTTCAAACTGTGTTGTTTAAGGGTCAATTGTAGTTGGAATCCTACAATATGTAGCCTTTTCAGATTGACTTCTTTCACTTAGTATTACACATTGAAGAACCTCCATGTGTTTTATGGCCTGATATCGCATTTCTTTTTATTGTTAATTAATATTCCATTTGTGGATGTACCACAGTTCACTTTTCCATTTATTTTTTGAAGAACATCTTGGTTATTTACAAGTTGTGACAATTATGAATAAAGCTGTTATAAACATTTGTGTGCAGGTTATTATGTAGGCATAAATTTTTAACTCATTTGGGTAAATACCAAGGAGAATGATTACTGGATCACATGGTAAGAGCATGTTCAGTTTCTTTAAGGAACTGCCAAACTGTCTTACAAACAGCTGTACCATTTTGTATTCCCACCAGCAGTGAATGAGAGTTTCTGTTGCTCTACATTCTCACTATCATTTGATATTGTCAGTGTTTTGAATTTTAAACATTCTCATAGCTACATAGTGATGTCTTATTGTTGTTTTAAGTGGCAGTCCTCTAAGGACATATGATGTTAAGCATCTTTTTATGCTTTTTTCTACCTGTGTATCTTTGCTGAGGTTTCTATTTAGAGCTATTGCCCAGTTTAATTGGGGTGGTTTGTTTTATTCAGTTTTATGAGTTCATTGTATATTTTGGATTAAAGTACTTTATCACATATACATTTTGTAAAGGTTTTCTCTCAGTTTGAATTCTCTTATGTCTTTACAGAAGTTTTTAATTTCCATGAAATCCAATTTATTTTTTCTTTCATCGTATGTACTTTTGACATTATTTCTAAGATGTCATAACTAAATCCAAGATCACCTAGCTTTTCTCCCATTACAGGAGTTTTGTAGTTTTGCATTTTACATTTTGGTCTATGATTTATTTTGAGTTCTTTTCATATACAGTTACATTTTGACATACAATAATTTATACTGATACTGTGTTTCAATCCCTCACTTGCAGAGAAGTACAAAATTATCACAGGGAAACCTACTTTTTCTAAGGCAATTGCGAGTTTGTGTGATACTTCAGAGTAGAACAAGATTCTGGTTCCAAGGAGGCCACCTAAGTGCCAAGTGACTTCTAGCCTCAGTTAATATATAAAATAAGTATAATAGTATGTGTCCAGCTTCCTTGTATGACTTTTTGCTGGGATCAAATTACAAGGACTATGTGGAATCATCTTACAGATGCTAAAGAGCAAACAGCAAAATCAAAATATTCTTCAAAGGGTTCCTAAACTTCCTTTACTCAGCTAAGCACAGATATATTAATTAAAATTGAACTTGGAGCATATAACTGACAGCAAGGTAACCAAAATAAGAAGTAATATGCTAATGAATTCCAACTCATAACTCAGTTATGTTGATAACTAAACTTAATGTCACAAAGACCTAAGTCTCCAGCTATTATTGAAGACAAAATTAGCCTGAGGTAATTATGATTTTATCATCCCCTTTAGGGTACAGTCGTATCTGATTGCTATTGAATGACAAGGTTATACAGATATAATAACTACAGTGGAAATAGATGTAATTGCTCAAACTTACAAAAATCAAATGACTTTCACATAATAGATTAGGTAGCTGGCCTGTGAGAGGAGTAAAAAGTTCCAACTTCCCTTTTGAATTCAGCAAAGTTTTTTGCTGTTTCTATCATATAACAGATTCATATATTTAATGTGGGTCCTAGTGATGATTACATTGCTATTCAGAAGCATTAGCAAAATTGAAAAATTAAGATTCCATTTGGTAGTTGAAAAAGGGAATTTGCAGCCTTATCAGGTTAAACTGAGGTGATTTAAAAATTCAAATATAGACAAAATCACCAAAACTGATATAAGCTATGAAATAAGCTAGAGATGTCATTGTGAGTATCAGAAGACACCTTGGCTTTTAGAGTGCATGAATTTTCAGGAGTGGTTAGATACGACTCCATGGTGCGAATAAAGCCATTTCTCCCTTCATCTTCTTTCTTCTTATATTTCATTTCTCTTTCTCTTATTCTTCATCCAACGGTAACTCATTCTCCCTCTGTCTGTCCCTGTCTCTCTCTATCTCAACCCCCCCCCACCACCGCAACAGAATGAACCTGCGATTGAATAATTTGATCAGAAAATTAAAATATGGGCTGGACCAAATAACTACAAATACAAATGCAAAAATACAACCACATGAGCCAATAGTCAATCTTTTATTCATATCTCAATAATTCATCCCTGTTTATTGCTAAATAGCATTCCAAGTTATGGACAACTAGTTTGTTTAACCTTCACCTATTGAAGAGCACTAGGATATTTTCCAGTTTTAGACTATTACAAATAAAGCTGCTATGAACATTTGTGTAAAGGTATTTTTGTGAACATAAAGTTTAATTTTTCCAGGATAAATGTCCAAGATTGAGATTTATGGGTTTTATAGTAAGCATATGATTAACTTTTTAAGAAATTGCCACATAGATTTACAGACTGGTTATACTATTTTACATGCTCACCAAGAACATATATGCAAGATATAGTTTCTCCACATCCTTGTTGGTGTTTGTTTTACAGTATTATTATTATACTTATTGAAATATAATTGACATAAAACATTGTATAAGTTTAAGGAATACAATGTGATGACTTGATACACATATATATTGTGAAGTATTTACCACCATAAGCTAGTTAACACATTCTGCATCTCACATAATTACCACTTTGTGTTACTGTTTTGGTGAGAATGCTTAAAGTCTATTCTCATAACATCTCTCAAGTATACAATACAGTGTTGGTAACTATAGTCAACATCCTGCCCATTAGATTCCAAGAACTTATTCCTCCTATAATTGGAAGTTTTTACCATTTGACCAACATCTCATTTCTTCCAACCCCCACCCCCCTGAAAACTACTTTCTACTTTCTGCTTCTATGAGTTTGGCATTTTTATATTCCAGTGTAAGTGAGATCATACTGTATTAGTTTTTCTCTCTGTGCTTACCCAACTTAGCGTAATGCCCTCTAGGGCTATCCATGTTGTCACAAATGGCAGGATTTCTATTTTTCTTATGGATGAATAATATTCTATTGTGTGTGTGTGTGTATCACATTTTCTTTATCCATTCATCCATTGATGAACACTTAGGTTGTTTCCTTGTCTTGATAAGTTTGAATAATGCTGCAGTGAATTATCTCTTTGGGATCCTACTTCAGATATATACCCAGAAGTGGGATGGCTGCATAATATGGTAGTTCTCTTTTTAATTTATTGAGTAACTTGCATCCTGTTTCCATACTGACTGCACCAATTTACATTCCTGTCTACAGTGCACAAGGGTTTCCTTTACCCCACATCTTTGTCAATACTTCTTATCCCTTGTCTTTTTGATAATAGACATTCGAACAAGTGTGAGGTGATCTTTCATGGTCTTGATTTACATTCCCCTCATTAATGATGTTGAGCACTTTTCATGTACTTATTGACCATTATTATGTCCTCTTGGAAAATGACTATTCAGGTCTTTTGCCCATTTTTAAATTGGGTGATGGTGGCAATGATGATGATGATTATTATTTTTTCTATTGAGTTGTCTGAGTTCCTTATGTATTTTGAATGTTAACCCTTTATCAGTTATATGGTTTGCAGGTATTTTCTCCCATTCCATAGGCTGTTGCCTTATCATTTTGTGGATTATTTCTTATAGTGTGCAGAAGCTTTTTAACTTGATGTAGTCCCACTTGTTTAGTTTTGCTTTTGTTGTTTGAGCTTTTAGTGTCTTATCCAAAAAGCCATTGTCAAGACCAATGTCAAGGTCATTTTCACCTGTGTTTTCTTTTATGAATTTTATGGTTTTAGGTCTTATGTTAAAGTCCTTTATCTATTTCAGGTTAATTTTTGTGAGTGATGTAAGATAAGGGTCGTAAACTTCTCCATGAACATATCTCCTCCGGCAAGGGAAACAAAAGCAAAAATGAGACTACATCAAACTAAAAGCTTCTGTACAACAAAGGACACCATCAGCAAAACAAAAAGGCATCCTACAGCATGGGAGAATATATTCGTAAATGATACATCTGACAAGAGGTTAACAACCAAAATATATAAAGAACTCACATGCCTCAACACCCAAAAAGCAAATAACCCGATTAAAAAATGGGTGGAGGATCTAAACAGACACTTCTCCAACGAAGATGTTCGAATGGCCAGCAGGCACATGAAAAGATGTTCCACATCGTTAATCATCAGGGAAATGCAAATTAAAACCACAATGAAGTATCACCTCATACCAGTTAGGCTGGCCTACATCGAAAAGACTAGGAACAACAAATGCTGGGGAGGATGCAGAGAAAGGGGAACCATCCTACACTGTTTGTGGGAAAGTAAATTAGTTCAACCATTGTGGAAAGCAAATGGAGGTTCCTCAAAAAACTAAAACTAAAAATAACATTTGACCCAGGAATTACAGTCCTAGGAATTTACCCTAAGAGCCCAGGATCCCAGATTCAAAAAGACATATGCACTCCTATGTTTATCACATCACCATTTACAATAGCCAAGATATGGAAACAACCACAGTGTCCATCAATAGATGAATGGATAAAGAAAATGTGGTACATATGCACAATGGAATATTATTCAACCATAAGAAGAAAACAAATCCCACCATTTGCAACAGCATGGATGGAGCTAGAGGGTTATTATGCTCAGTGAAATAAGGCAGGTGGAGAAAGACAAGTATCAAATGATTTCACTCATTTGTGGAGTATAACAAAAAAACAAAACTGAAGGACCAGAGCAGCAACAGACTCACAGACTACAAGAAGAGACTAGCAGTTACCAAAGGGAAAGTGGGTAGGGAGGGAGGGAGGAGGGGATTAAGGGGTGTTATGATCAGCACACATGATGTAGGGGGGCGCACGGGGAAGACAGTATAGCACAGAGAAGACAAATAGTGACTCTATAGCATCTTACTATGCTAGTGGACAGTGA
>JAVSCE010011189.1:0-15793 GCA_032199065.1 Smutsia gigantea
TTTGTCTGGTGATCAATAGAAAGGGGATATATTCTGCAGGGAATGTAGAAACATACAGCAAAAGGACAAATCTGCCTGTGGATTTCCAAGATGGTTCAGAGGTGACCTATCTTTCTGACTCTCTGACCCAGGTGTTCTGGAACTTTTGGCAAACACAGCTCCAGAGGGGAAATGGCTCTGTCAGATGACAGTAGCTTTATGACATCAGTGATTTTAGCAATCTGACTTCTTGTGATCTGATTCCCATGCTCATCCAATATTGAATCAGTGGTAGAGTCATTTGGCCTCCCAGGTATTCATTTCTACAAGGAAAAAGATGTGCTAACTAACTCACATAAGTAGTCCAGTTTACTTGATCTCCTATTTCTTACTGTAATTTAATAAATTGGTATTTTGGTCTCCAATAAGCTGGCAGTCCCCTGAATTTGATTGTCTCTGGGTCTGATGGTAAACTCCAGGGTCCTGGCTTCCAAAGCAAATTCCATCACCCATGAAGCTGTGTTGGAGAGACTCACCAGCCTCCCTTTCTGAAGTTTCTGTTAAATGCAACCACTTCATTCAGTGAGAGGTATAGTTTAGAGGAGTTATAAACTAAATGCCAGGAAGACATGGACTCAGAGTAATTGATATGTCTTAGCTGAAAAAAACTTTGCAAAAGAAATACTTGAAACTTTAAAGAGTTTTTATTTAATTTAATGACTTGAGGGTCATTTTTCTAATTATAAAACTAATGCATGTTTAATGTTACAATTTCAGAAATACAGAAAAGCATAAATAGGAGAAAACTTAAAAGATTATTGAAATGAGGACAGCCAAAGTCAGGAAGTAGCTTTCACCAGACACTCTTTCCTAAAGTCTTATAATCAATTTTTCAAGCACTCACTCTATACAATCACTCAAACCAGAGCCAAAACTCACTGACATATCAGAGTAGGGGATTCAAATAGAGGGAAAAAATCCAAGCTTTGGCCGTGGAGGGGTATTCACTTATAAGTTTAGACCTTTTATCTTAGCTTTCCTCAAAGTGTAGTCCATAGACCCACCTGCATCAGAACCATTTGGGGTAACTTGGGTAAAAATGCAGATACCTGAGCCCCACTGAAGACCTACTGAATGAGAATCTCTGGGTGGGGCCAATAATCTGCATTATAATACACTCCTTATGTTATTCTTACCCACACTGGAATTTGGGAACCACTTTTAAAGTTTTTTGGGTGATGACGATAGTGGTTTGGTGATGTGAATATGGGTACTTTAAAACACATCTGAAGAAATTGGAATCCTTTTGCACTGCTGATGGGAATGTAAAACGGGGCAATACTGTGGAAAACGATATGGTGTATCCTCAAAAATTTAAACATAGTACCATATGGTCCAGCCATTCCACTTCTAGGAATATACCAAAAATAATTGAACTCAGGGATTGAAAGAGATATTTGCACACCTATGTTCATAGCAGCATTATCACAATAGCCAACAGGTAGTGTCTATCAACAGATGACCAGATAAATAAAATGTAGTGTATACAAGAGGGGCAAAGAAAAAGATGGCAGAATAGGAAGGTAACGTGGAAACCTCCTCCCAAAAACACACAAAAAGAGGAAAATACAGCAAACACAACTAATTTAGAAAATGACCTGAAGACTGCAGAACAAACCACCCACACCTGGGAAAGAGGAGAAGCCCACACAGAGAAGGGTAAAGTGGCAGAGCCATGATCTAGTGGGACCCAAGCACTCCTCCCACCCCAGCCCACAGACAGGACAAAAAGGAACAGAGTGAGGAGGGGATAGGGGCCCAGGAATGCTGCATACCTGGTCCTGGAGATCTGCTCCAGGAGTACAAGCCCACATTACACTGGCTTCTGGTGATTAGCAGGTTGGACACCAGGGACAGATGGAACACTCTGGGAGGCTGAGACTCCAGCCACCTGTGGAGGATGGGCATGCTCTGCTGGTCCTAAGGCCCAAAGCAGAGAGGGCAGTTTGAAAGACTTACCAGCAGTGGGAGGGGTGCCAGAGGGGAAAGGGTTCGACTGAGCTCTCTGCTTAGGAAGAAGGACAGTTGGAGAACACTTCCTCTGTGCTCCCTCAGCACAACAGGTTGAGAACTCTCGGGAGCCCCAGACACTCCATACCCCTACACTGGCAACTCAGCCCCAAGCAGCCACCCTTCATGCTGCCAGGAATCAACCCACTCAGCCCAGCAGCGTGACTTTGCTGCCTGGAAGTCAGGGGGAAACACTCCCAGCCCACCTGGGGAGGTGTCTGTGGGAGCCAGCCCTGAAAGCTCCTTTCTCCCAGCAGGTTTCCAAGCCAGTGCTCCATGTCCTGCCCTGCCTCAGAGCTGCAGAATGTTCCCACCCACCCCATTAACCCTGTAGCCCCACCATTGCTGCAGGGCAGGCAGAGGGCAACCCCACCCACAGCAATCCCAGCAGAGGCTTCTACTCAAATCACAAAGGTGGCTGCTGGTACAACAGACTCAGACAACTACTGGTAAACAGACAGAAATGTGGCCCTACCCACTGCATACTAACAACAGCTGGGGCTCCCACAAACAAAGAGGCACAGAAACCCTGACAAAATGAGAAGGCAGAGGAATATATTCCAAACAAAACTACAGGATAAGACACCATAAAGAGGGATAAATGAAACACAGATAACCAATATTCTTGATAAAGATTTCAAAGTAAAAGTCATAAATATGCTCACTGATCTGCAGAAATGTAGTAAAGATCTCAGGGAGGACTTAAAGAAAGAAATACAAGAGCTGAAGAATACAGTAACTGAAATGAAACATACAATGGAGGGTGTAAGTCTGAGGAGAGGAAATCCCAGGGCAAAATACCTCTAAAAACCGAAATCAGTCAAAGGGCGAAACAAAGTTTAAAACCCATTTATTGCTTACAAACTGCAATCCAGCGCCATCTCTCTCCCCTGCTCTGGCAGAAGCCAGCCAGCCAGCAAGCCAGCCCCTTCCCCTTAACCTCTCAGGTTCAGACACGCCCTCAGTTGCCCAGGTAATTACCCATTCACATGGAGATGAACTTCTTTCCACCCCTGAGGATACGCAAACGCACCAAAGCCAGGCGAGATACTCTGGAAATGTTACAATTTTACCCACAGAGGGATTAAAGAGTAGATTACTGCAAGTAGAGGAGACAGTCAATGAGATGGAAATTAGAGAACAGGAGTACAATGAGGCTGAGGAACAGAAAGAAAGGATCTCTAGGAAAGAAAGAACGATAGACAGCTGTGTGACCACTCCAAATGAAACAGTATCTGCATAATAGTGGTACCAGAAGGAAAAGAGGGAGACAAAGGGATAGAAAGTCTCTTTGAGAAAATAATTGCTGAAAACTTCACCAATCTGTCATGGAAGTACAGAGGTCCCCTAACAAAAGGAACCCCAGGAAGAAAACAACAAGACATAAAATAATTAAAATGGCAAAGATCAAGGATAAGGAGAGAGTGTTGAAAGCAGCCAGAAAGAGGAAAAAGATTACTCATAAAGGAAACCCCATCAACCTATCAGCAGAGTTCTCAGCAGAAACTTTACACACCAGAGGCAGGGAGTGGAATGAAGCACTTAATGTACTGAAACAGAAGACCTTCAACTAAGAATCCTCTACCCAGCAAGATTATTTAAATTTGAAGCATGTATTAAACAATTTCCAGATAGACAAAAGTTGAAAGAATTCACCAACACTAACCGAGCCTTATAGGATATGTTAAAGGGACTGCTATAGATGGAAATGTTCCTAAGGATAAATAGCTTTCACCAGTGAAAATAAACACACAGTAAAGGTAGTAGACCAATTAATTACCAAGCAAGTATGAAATTAAAACAAAACAAAAGAAGCAAAATCAACTATACACAAAATCAGCCAAGGGATACACAAAAAGTGCAGATTAAAACATCTAATACATAAAGTGTGGAGGAGGAAGAGAAGGGAAAAAAAGTACCTTTAGATTGTGTTTGAAATAGAGTAGTTGGCAACTTAATATAGACTGCTATATTGTAAGGAAGCTATCCTTGAACCTTTGGTAACCACAAAACTAAAGCCTACAATGCATACACAAAAAAAATTTTTAAAGAGAGACCTAATCACAATACTAAAGAAAACCATCAAATAACAAGAGAAGAGAATAAGAGAGGAAGAAAGGAACAGAGGGGAGCTATAAAAACAACCAGAAAACAATTAATAAAATGGCAATAAGTACATACCTATTAATAATTACCTTAAATGTAAATGGACTGAATGCACCAATCAAAAGACATAGAGTGGAAGAATGGATAAAGAAACAACTCCATCTATATGCTACCTACAAGAGACTCATTTCACACCTAAAGATATACAACGACTCAAAGTGAAGGGATGGAAAAAGATAGTTCATGCAAATAATAGGGAGAAAAAAGCAGGAGTAGCAGTATTTATATCAAACCAAATAGATTTCAAAACAAAGAAAGTAACAAGAGACAAAGAAGGACATTACATAATGATAAATGGACCAGTCCAACAAGAGGATATAACCATTATAAATGTCTATGCACCCAACATAGGAGAATGTAAATATATACAACAAATACAAACAGAATTAAAGGGGGAAATAGACTGCAACGCATTCATTTTAGGAGACTTTAACACACCACTCACATGAATAGATTCAACCAGACAGAAAATAAATAAGGAAACATAGGCACTAAACAATATATTAGATCAGATGGACTTAACAGATATCTACAGAATATTCCACCCAAAAGCAGCAGGATACATGTTTTTCTCAAGTGTGCATGGAACGTTCTCCAGAATAGATCACATACTAAGCCACAAAAAGAGCCTCAATATATTCAAAGAGATTAGAATTGTATCAAGCAACTTCTCAGACAACAGTGGCATGAAACTAGAAATAAATTACACAAAGAAAACAAGAAAGTCTATAAATACAAGGAGGCTGAACAACATGCTTCTAAATCATCAATGGATCAGTGAACAAATTAAAGCAGAAATCAAGCAATACATGGAGAAAAATGAAAACAGAAATTCAACAGCACAAAATCTGTGGGGCACTGCTAAGGCAGTTCTAAGAGGGAACTACACAGCAATACAGACCTATCTCAAGAAACAAGAACAATTCCAAATAAACAGTGTAAACTCACAATTAAAGAAACTAGAAAAATAACAACAAATGAAACCTGAAATTAGTAGAAGGAGGGACATAATAAAGATCTGAGTAGAAATAAATCATATAGAGAAGAATGAAACAATGCAAAAATTAATAAAATGAAGGGCTGGTTCTTTGAGAAAATAAACAAAATAGATAAACCCCTACCCAGACATATCAAGAAAAAAAGGAGAGAGTACACACATAAACAAAATCAGAAATGAAAAAGGAATAATCACAGTGGATACAACAGAACACACAAAGAATTATTACAGAATACTATGAAAAATTATATACCAATAAATTGGACAACCTAAAAGAGGTGGACAGCTTCCTAGAAAAATGCAACCTTCCAAGACTGACCTAGGAAGAAACAGAAAATCTGAGCAGACCAATTACCAGCAATGAAATCAAACTGGTAATCAAAAAACTCCCCCAAAACAAAATTCCATATCCAGATGGCTTCACAGCTGAATTCTAACAAACATTTAAAGAAGAGCTAATACCCATCATTCTTAAAGTATTCCAAAAAGTAGAAGAGGAGGGAATACTTCCAAACTCATTCTATAAGACCAGCATCATTCTAACACCAAAACCAGGCAAAGATACCACAAAAAAAGAAAATTATAGATCAATATCCCTGATGAAAATAGATGCAAAAATCCTCAACAAAGTATTAGCAAACCAAATTCAAAAAAAAAAAAATCAAAAAGATCATCTATCATGACCAAGTGGGATTTATTCCAGGGATGTGAAGATGGTACACTTTTCATACATCAATCAATATCATACAACACATTAACAAAAAGAAGGATGAAAACCACATGATCATCTCCATAGATGCTGAAAAAACATTTGACAAAATTCATGATAAAAACTCTCAACAAAATGGGCATAGAGGGTATGTACCTCAACATAATAAAGCCCATATACAAGAAACCCACAGCCAACATCACACTTAATCAAGAAAATCTGAAAGCCACCTAAGATGGGGAACATGACAGGGATGCCCACTCTCCCCACTGTTATTCAACATAGTACTGGAGGTCTGAGCCATGGCAATCAGACAACACAAAGAAATAAAAGGCACCCAGATTGGTAAGGAAGAAGTCAAACTGTCACTATTTGCTAGATGACATGACATTGTACATAAAAAACCCTAAAGACTCCAATCCAAAACTACTAGAACTAATATCTGAATTCAGCAAAGTTGCAGGATACAAAATTAATACACAGAAATCTGTTGCTTTCCTATACACGAATGATGAACTAACAGAAAGAGAAATCAGGAAAACAATTCCACTCACAATTACATCAAAAAGAATAAAATACCTAGGAATAAACCTCACCAAGGAAGTAAAAGACCTATACCCTGAAAACTATGAGACATTCTTAAGAGAAATTAAAGAGGACACTAACAAATGGAAACTCCTCCCATGCTCTTGGCTTGGAAGAATTAATATTGTCAAAATAGCCATCCTGGCTAAAGCAATCTACAGATTCAATGCAATCCCTATCAAAATACCAACAACATTCTTAAACGAACTGGAACAAATAGTTCTAAAATTCATAGGGAACCACAAAAGACCATGAATAGCCAAAGCAGTCCTGAGAAGGAAGAATAAAGCAGGGGGTATCTCACTTCTCAACTTCAAGCTCTACTACAAAGCCACAGTAATAAAGACAATTTGATACTGGCACAAGAACAGAATAGAGAGTCCAGATATTAATCCAAACATATATGGTCAATTAATATATGCTAAAAGAGCCATGGATATACAATGGGGAAATGAGAGCCTCTTCAACAGCTGGTGTTGGCAAAACTGGACAGCTACATGTAAGAGAATGAAAATGGATTATTGTCTAACCGCATAACACAAAAGTAAATTCGAAATGGATCAAAGACCTGAATGTAAGACATGAAACCATAAAACTCTTAGGAAAAACATAGGCAAAAATCTCTTGGACATAAACATGAGCAACTTCTTCATGAACATATTTCCCCAGGCAAGGGAAACAAAAGCAAAAATGAACAAGTGGGACTATATCAAGATGAAAATCTTCTGTACAACAAAGGACACCATCAGCAGAACAAAAACGCACCCTAAAATACAGGAGAATATATTCGTAAATGACATATCCAATAAAGGGTTGACATCCAAAATATATAAAGAGCTCATGCACCTCAACAAACAAAAAGCAAATAAGCCAATTAAAAAATGGGCAGAGGATATGAATAGACACTTCTCCAAAGAAGAAATTCAGATGGCCAACAGGCACATGAAAAGATGCTCCACATTGCTAATCATCAGAGAAATCCAAATTAAAACCACAATGAGATATCACCTCACACCAGTTAGGATGGTCACCATCCAAAAGACAAACAACAACAAATGTTGGCAAGGATGTGGAGAAAGGGGAACCCTCCTACACTGCTGGTGGGAATGTAAATTAGTTCAACCATTGTGGAAAGCTGTATGGAGGTTCCTCAAGTACCCAAAATAGAAATACCATTTGACCCAGGAATTCCACTCCTAGGAATTTACCCTAAGAATGCAGCAGCCCAGTTTGAAAGACACATGCACCCCTATGTTTATTGCAGCACTATTTACAATAGCCAAGACATGGAAGCAACCTAAGTGTCCATCAGTAGATGAATGGATAAAGAAGAGGTGGTACATATACGCAGTGGAATACTATTCAGACATAAGAAGAAAACAAATCCTACCATTTGCAACAACATGGATGGAACTAGAGGGTATTATGCTCACTGAAATAAGTCAAATGGAAAAATACAAGTATCAAATTATTTCACTCATCTGTGGAGTATAAGAACAAAGAAAAAACTGAAGGAACAAAACAGCAGCAGACTCACAGAAGCCAAGAATGGACTAACAGTTACCAAAGGGAAAGGGACTGGAGAGGATGGGTGGGAAGGGAGGGATAAGGGGAAAAAAGGGGGCATTATGATTAGCACACATAATGTAGGGGGTGTACAGGGAGGGCTGTACAACACAGAGAAGACAAGTAGTGATTTTGTAGCATCTTGCTGTGCTGATGGACAGTGACTGTAATGGGGTATGTGGTGGGGACTTAATGATGGTGGGAATCTAGTAGACATAATGTTGCTCATATAATTGTTGATTAATGATACCTAAAAAAAAAGCTGAAAGCTTTTCCTCTAAGATCAGGAACAAGACAAGGATGCCCAATCTCACCACTTTTATTCAACATAGTACTGGAGGTCCTAGCCATGGCAATCAGATAACACGAAGAGATAGAAGGCATCCAAATTGGTAAGGATGCAGTGAAAATGTCACTCTTTGCACATGACATGTTATTATACATAGGAAACCCTAAAGACTCCACCAAACAATGATTAGAACTAATAACTGAATTCAGCAAAGTAACAGGATACAAAATTAATACACATAAATCTGTTGCATTCCTATATACTAACAATGAACTAGCAGAAAGAGAAATCAGGAATACAACTCCATTTATAATTGCATCAAAAAGAATAAAATGTCTAGGAATAAACCTAACTGAGGAAGTGAAAGACCTATACTCTGAAAACTACAAGACACTCATGAGTGAAATTAAGGAAGATACCAATAAACGGAAATCTATCCAGTGCTCATGGATAGGAAGAATTACTATTGTCAAAATGGCCATCTTGCCCAAAGCAATTTACAGATTCAATGTAATCCCTATCAAAACACTAATGGCATTCTTCAATAAACTAGAACAAATAGTTCTAAAATTCATATGGAACCACAAAAGACCCCCAAAAAGCCAAAGCAATCCTGAGAAAGAACAAAGCCAGGGGGAATATGCTCTCTGACTTCAAGCTCTACTACAAAGCCACAGTAATCAAAATGGTTTGGTACTGGCAGACCCAAAGATTAATGGAACAGAATAGAAAGCCCAGATATAAACCCATACATACATGGTCAATTAATATATGATAAAGGAGCCATGAATATACAATGGAGATATGACAGTCTCTTCAATAACTGGTGTTGGCAAAACTGGACACCTACATGTAAGAGAATGAAACTGGATTTCTGCCTAACTCTGTACACAGAAGTAAACTCAAAATGGACCAAGGTCCTGAATGCAAGTCAAGAAGCCATAAAACTCTTTGAAGAAAACACAGCAAAAACTGCTTGAACATTTGAGTATGAGCAATGTTTTCCTGGACACATCTCCTTGGGCAAGGGAAACAAAATCAAAATAAACAAGTGGGACGACTTCAAACTAAAAAGCTTCTGTGAAGCAAAAGACACCATCAGCAGAACAAAGAGGTATCCTACAGTATGGGAGAATATAGTCATAAATGACACATCTGATAAGGGGTTAACATCCAAAATATATAAAGAACTCATATGCCTCAACACCCAAAAAACAAATAATTCAATTAAAAAATAGGCGGAGGACCTAAACAGACATTTCTCCAAAGAGGAAATACAAATGGCCAACAGGCACATGAAAAGATGCTCTACATTGTTAATCATCAGGGAAATGCAAATTAAAAACAAAATGAGATATCACCTCACACCAGTCAGACTAGCCACTATCCAAAAGACAAGAAATAACAAGTGTTGGCGAGGATGTGGTGAAACGGGAACCCTCCTACACTGTTGGTGGGAATGTGAATTGGTGCAACTGCTGTTGAAAGCAGTATGGAGGTTTCTCAGAAAACTAAAAATAGAAATACCATTCGATCCAGTAATTTTACTTCTAGGAATTTACCCAAAGGAAAAAAATCCTTGGTTCAAAGATATGTGCACCCCTATCACTGCAGTATTTGCAGTAGCCAAGATATGTAAGCAACCTAAATGTCCATCAACAGATTAATGGATAAAGAAGAGGTGGTACATATACACAATGGAATATCATTTGGCCATAGAGAGAAAAGAAATCCTGCTATTTGCAACAACATGGAAAAATCTAGAGGGTATTATGCTCAATGAAATAAGCCAGGCAAAGAAAGACAAATACCGCATTATTTCACTTATTTGTGGAATATAAAAACAAAGCAAAAGAGAAGGAACAAAACAGCAGTAGACACACAGACACTAAGAAGTGACTAGCGCTTACCATGGGGGAGGGGGAGGGGGAGGGGTAGGTAGGAGAGAAGTGGGGAGGAGATAAAGACACACAATAATTCACAATCACGGTATAAGTTGGTCACGGGGACAGTAGTACAGCATGGAGAATACAGTCAATGATTCTGTAACATCTTTCTACATTGATAGGAACCACACTAGAGGGGGTGAGGATGTAATAATATGGATAACTGTTGAAGCACTATTTTGTACATCTGAAACCAGTAAAAGATTTTATATCAATGATATAATTTAAAATATATAATTTTTAAAAATGTAGTGTATACATACAATGAAATATGATTCAGCCATGTAAGGGAGAGAAATTTTGACATATGTTACATGTTGCAGACCTTAAAGACATATCCTAAGTGAAATAAGCCAGTGACAAAAGGACAAATACTATATGATTCCACTTATATGAGGTACCAAGAGCAGTCAAATTCATAGAGACAGAAAATAAAATGGTGGTTACAAGAGGCTGGGGGGACAAGGAACAGGGAGTTGGTATTTAATGGGTGTGGAGTTTCAGTTGGGAAACATGAAAAAGTTCTGGAGATGGGTGGTGGTTATGGTCACACAGCATTGTTAATGTACTCAATGCCACTGAACAGTTTAAAATGGTTAAAATAATACATTGTATGTTATGTATATTTTACCCCAATTAAACACAGAGAGAGAGACCCAAGACTAGTGATCCCTTTGTGTTGCCTGAAGTGGAAATCAAAAAGGCTCTCACCAGAGGGCAACCACAGACCTTTGGGCCAAGTTCAAGCCCAGATGCAGATTATAACCAACTCACAAAATATCCACCCTTATCAGAAGACAAGGGCTTCCAATTTGCCCTTGTGTCCTGTTGGAGCCGCAAATCTAGATCTGGTTAGTGAAAAGTTACCAATGTACCTTTTCTTGATTGCCCAGCAGGATGATGAATTACAGCCCTGAGCTCACAGAGGAAACAGAAGCCAACAGAAGAATGCTGCCTTTCCTAGGGTTTGAAAACCTTAGTTAACAGCTATATAAGGCTGCAAGTACTTACAGCTCCTACTAAAAAGCCCTGGATTCAGAAAGCCAATGTTGCTGCCAATCGATATTTTCCCTTTCTTTACTGTTTGGAAAGTGACCAGTTTTACTAGAGGGGCAGATTCAAGTGGTTTGTAAGCTATTTAGAGTAATTTTTTGACAAGGACAGGCTGCTGTAGCAAACAGTTTGGAAAGGCTGGAGGCAGAGTCATTGGTGAATTTCTAAATTCAATAAACCATAATACAATCTCACTAAGAAGATTTTTTTTAAATATCTGAATTATGGATTTCTAAAATTTGGGACTCATTTTTTCAAATTCAAGGAACGAGTAAGTGACAAGATCGTGGCAGACCTTGAGTGAAGTGATACAAATCTATTTTGTTTTTAGGACCTGCCCTTATTTTCAGGTTCAAGTATTCCTACAAATGTGTTGAGCCATATTCCCCTTTAATCTGTTAGCCCTGGCAGACCAACTTCAAGGTACTCATTTATGGACACTCTGACACAGGACATGCTCTCATTACCTTGTTAACTGTTCAAAAGATGCACAGTAGAATGATACTGCACAATATATGCCAGCCACGATTTTTTTTAATGTGTCATATATACATTAAAAAATGATTGGAAGAAGTACACCAAAATTTTAATGGTGCTTATCTCTAGGTTTGAGACTTGTTGCTTGACGTTTATTTACATGTGCGTGTATTTAATTTTTCTCTGTATTTTCCAAATATTCTATAGTAAGTATATAATTCCTTTATAACTAGATAAGAATGAATATACGTTATTTAAAACAAAAGGAAAACAAGTTTGCTTTTGAATTGGTTTTCTTTGGAGTTTGTGTCTTTTTGTTACTTGCTTACCCTTTACTTTTGATCACTCTTCTTCCTTGTCTTCATTGTGGACTATCACGCTGACCTTTGAACATGAATCTTGCCTCTGTCTCTTGCCCACTCCCCCAGTTTCTCATCTGTGATTCTCTGCATGTGCCTTAACTGCCATCAGGTTTCTGAGCTTTAACTTTTCTGGCTACTGGCCAGTCAGCCGCATACTTCCTTGGCCCTGACTGGTTTTTCATGGCCTTCCCCATCCTGGCTTTACTCTCTGTGGCCCCTACTGTTGCTCCTCATGAATGTTTGAACTGAAGCCTACGTTTGGGGTTTTTTTCTTTATAAGTCCTTGTATCATCAGCATATTCGTTTGCTCAGACTGCCACAACAGATTACCACAGACTGGGTGGCTTAAGCAAGAGTCTGGGGAGAGGAAATCCTGGGGCAAAATACCTCTAAAAACCAAAGTCAGTCAAAGGGAGAAATAAAGTTTAAAACCCGTTTATCACTTACAAACTGCAGTACACTGCCATCTCTCTCCTGCTCCCGAAGAAGAAAGTCAGCAAGCAAGCCAGCCCCTACCCTTAACCATTCAGGTTCAGACACGCCCTCAGTTGCCCAGGTAATTACCCATTAACATGGAAATGAACTTCTCTCCACCCCTGAGGATATGCAAATGCACTAAAGCCAGGCAAGATACTCTAGAAATGTAACAAGTTTACCCACAGGCCACCCCTCCAGAAATCTTGCCTTACAATCTACTCGTTCCCCTTCTTGCAATGGTCCCTGGGCAAGAAAACTGGAGCATTGTGACCAGACTAATGACATAACAATAGCAATAGCAATAAAATCATGACAATCCTCAAGCCAGAGGATTCAGCCTGTGCAGCACAAAATATGTTTCTACACTTGTTTACTCATTCCGAACAACCATGTTACCAAACATTAAACAAAGTCAGGCCTCTCTTTAAGCATTTTTCTCATGACAACAGCAATACAATCATGATAATTCTCAAGCCAGAGGATTCAGCTAGGTTCAAAGTCTTATGCAGATTAAGTCCATAGCTCATCCATTCCACGGGCAGGCAGTAGCCGAGGGTTCAGAGCAATCATCATGTGGCAGCTGCAGCCAAAGGGCACATTCAGGCCACAAGGACTGTAGGAGAAAATAACCTTAAGGACGATAAGATACATGTTTTAATGACACCAGCATAGGCAAATCTTGTCCATCAGGTAAGATATGGGCAAGAGAGTGGTCTTGTGATAAAACAGTGGCAGGAATGGGATCTCTTCGTGGTCTAGCATACCAGACTTTCACCCCTCTCCCTGTGGGAGTTACAGATGGGTCAATATATAGGGCTATGGGAGGTACATGCACTGGTCATAAAGTTAAAACAAAACTTCCCCACAAGATGCTCTTACCTCCTGGATGTTTTGAGTACACTACCGTGAACTTTGAGGGCCATTCAGCTGTTATTCCAGGAATACACAGGAGGCCAACTTCCAGGCATTTTCCCCAAGATGCCAGAAGAGCCAGCCATGGCTGGTCCATGTGTCAAAACGTCCAGGGCCAGGTCCATTCAACAGTGTCTCCAGGGCTTAATTCAGTAGTGGCTGGCAGCAGGATGTTGGTCTGCTGGCCATATCCTGGATTCAATAACTCCTTTTGGTTTGCACATACAGTTGTATAGGAGAGGCAGCAAGGTGTGTGAGCACATATCCACAGGGCTCAAGGCTCCTTTACGTGGCTTCTCATTCAAATGCTGCAGCACTGTCCATAGGCGAACTGACCAACCCTGTACACTGTTGGTGTCCCACTTCAGGCCAGATTTCAACACACAGTTGTACCTCTCTACCATGCCTGCCCTGGTAGGATTATATGGTACATAAAATTTCCACTTTATTCCTAATTGCTGCACCCATTCTTGTAACGCATGTCCACTAAAGTGGGTGCCTTGATCGCACTCAGTCACCTGCGGCCGGCCATAGGCTGCAAAGAGACGCTCCAGGCCCCTCTTGGTGGTTTGCTGATCTACACTATGTTCAGGGAAAGCAACCAATAGTCCAGTAGCCTTGTCCACACAAGTCATGGCATACCAATATCCTTCTGATATGGGCAGAGGCCCAATAAAGTCTATCCGCCACCTGACAAGGGGTATCGGCCCCCTTACTATTGTCCCATGTTGCTGCAGGACTCGGTGTAAGTCCCTCCTAGAGCACACAAGGCACTCCTTCCGGGCTCTGCTGAGTTCTTCAAAGGTCAATGTCAAGACCCACCAATGGGCTACAACCCACGTTGTCTTTTGCCCCGCGTGCAACAAACGCTGGTATAGCCATTGGGCCACATCAGAGGCAGGCTTTCCTTCTACCCAGTGCACCTGGGCCAGCATGTCTGCTTCATCATTCCCTGGGGATGCCAAAGGCAAATGGTCAGTCACATGATATAAAGTAAGTCTTAGTTTGACCAGAGGCCCATAGGTCTTGCCACAACTCTTGCCCCCAAAGGGGCTGATGACCAACCATCCAGTTGGTATGATACCATGTTGGTAGCCACTGGGTCAAGCCCTGATAGACGGACCAGCTGTCAGTGCAGACAACTATGGGGGAGGGTTCCTGGGTGATCATGAGCCATACTGCCTGCAACTCAGCCCATTGACTGCTCTTCCCCTCTCCATCCTCCATCCATATTGTCTCAGTCTTAGGATGGAAAGTTACAGCCCTTCACTTTGGGGGCTGCCCCCAACTACCAAGCATCTTCAGGAATAAGAGCTTTTCCCTCCTGTTAAGGAGTCTCAGCTACCAAGGGCTGAAAAGCAAGTTCTTCCTGCTTTCCACTGGTATAGGTCACTGGCCCCAATAAGTGCTGGAGTTCTCCACTTAAGGGGCTAGTACAGAGGGCACTGCACTGCTATAAATATGCGCCCCATTTGGCCAGTGCAGGTGTCCGTCCCATGCCACTCCATGGCCTTTGGGTCCAGTCTCGCACCCACCCCATGATGGGTTAGGTTGTTATTACCTTGGTCGGAGCTGTTCCAGCAATGGGCTCCATAGCCAGCAAGGTGTGGTACACAGCAGCCAGTTGCTTCTCTATCAAGGTGTACCTGACCTCTGCTCCTTTCCATAGTTGTGACCAGAATCCAATAGGTTGGCGTGTCTGTTCAAGCCACTGCCAACAACCCCATCCATAACCATCTTCAGTTACATGAACATCTAGTTCACAGGGCCTTGATGAGTCCATTACACTCAAGGCATGTATGGCCTTGACTGCCTGCTTAGCAGCAGTAAAGGCAGCTGCATGTCTCATCCCAGTCCCACCTGATGCCCTTTCATACCAGCCAGAATAAGGGCTTCAGAATTTGTGCCAAATGCAAGATAAACACTCTCCAGTAGCCCAAAAGACCCCAAAACTCTTGTAATATTGCCATAGTGGTAGGGGTGGGGAAAGTCTGGACCTTGTTTATGACTTCTTCAGGAATAACATTAGTTTTACCTGACCAGACAACCCCCAAGAATTTTACAGACAAACAAGGTCCCTGAACCTTGGTGCTGTTCACAGGCCATCCTTTTTCCTGTAGATATTGCAACAGTCTAGGAACTGCCCCTTCTAAATCTGAAAGAATCAGACGTGAGCATAATATCATCAATGTAGTGATAAAACCT